>JAHFWI010000047.1:2400000-3000000 GCA_028554975.1 Himalopsyche kuldschensis | reverse complement strand
TAGACTTCTTATGGAGCCTATCTCAGCAGAAGAGTTTCTGCTAGAACTGTTTGTTGCTCAACATCTTTTTATAAGGATTTTTAGGATTGCGCCAGGAAAATACTGGTGTTTAACTAATCGGTTTTAGGATTTCTTGGACGTTTTGAGCATAACATTCATGTATTAGAACTGTAATCAATTAGACATTTTGTGAGACTTTCCGCACTGAGATTTGAGTCCGCGAGCTCTACAACCTAAGGCAACGACGTTGACATAACAAAGGGACCCGACAATGGTGTTCTACCAAATTTAATTAATCGATGGTTGTATCAATTCGATCTGTAAATCGATATTACTTAATTAGTTGCATAGTGACCCTGTTGTAAAGATTTTAAAGAGTGATCAGACTAATTATAGATTTCATCTTGAATACGGACTATTTCTTGGTATATTATAACCAATTTTGATGGTGCTTTTCAGTCAATATTGATACAATATTAAGACAGTCTAAAGATTTAAATCTACAATATGTATGCTAATTATTTTTTCAAGCTTCATTGAAAGATATGAAATGATTTGAAACGAAGGGCAGAATTTTAACGAATAAATTAAGTAAAACGTTTTGAGTAGTATTTAAAGTTGTCTAAATTGATTTATTGTAAAAAAATAAATTCTACTCTTTTGACTGAATCCACCAACATCTTTTTGCGTTGCAAAATTATTAGTTTTATGAATTCGGGATTGAAACTTGTTTTTTTGATGAAAAATGTTTTTTTATAATATTTATTTTTGGCGTATATTTAAAAAAAACCGGTTTTTTTAAATGTTGTTGTGCCCACCGGTCTTAAAAATTCTTAATATTCGAGTTTCTAAGGCTATTTCGAAAGTATTTTTTATAAATCAATTTATAAACATATCCCCACTGGTTGATATTCGAGCCCCGGAGTTCTGAAACCGAAGTCAACGATATTATAGTCAAATAATTTAATTAACAATGTAACCAATCAGTGTTTTTATATTGGCGGTGAATAAAGATACCATCTTAATTTTTGGGTAAAGGCATGCAAATTGCAATTTATGTCTGGAAAAAAGTAGTTTCTCAATTCACACGGTAATATGCAAAAAGGTTTTGTTTGCATATGTTAAATCAACACTAACGTATCTAAAAAGGTATCTTGGGAGATTTGTTTTGAGATCTTCTTACCAATTTGGTTGGCATCTGAATCCGAGCAGCAGATGACTTCATCAAATCCTCGGAACCCGCAAGGTACACGAACCGGAACGATGTGTTTCTTCAGTTGACTGCAAAAATAAACAAGAATACATTATTGAAAAGTTTATCTCAACAGATGATGTTCTATGGGAACTGCTTTTGTCACTCAGTAGCTCGATCTGTTTTTGTTCTGTTGTTCAAATATAGTAGGAATACAAAGGAAAGGACTAGTGGTCAGCTAATCGTTCTTGTTTTTAGAATCAGATGGGTATTTCAATTTATGGAACATACATTTTAAAAATCATAGAGAATTAAGAGTCTCAAATTTAAATTTGGTTCGAAGCTTTGTTTTTTTATCCCCGCAGTATAGAAAAAAACTCAATCTGTTGCTGTGGATGTTGATTTAAAAGTTAACAACGGAAAGAATAATGCTATCATTTTTTTCTACCCGCTGCTTAAAAAAATATATATATAAATTAATCTTCATTTAATAAAAATAATAATACATTTTTAGTACTATTTCCAAATAAAATTTGTTTGATCAGGACCGGTTTCGCTCACGGCGAGCATTATCAACTGATAAGCAATACAATAAAACAGTGATATCTATACAAAAGTTAAGTATGAAAAACAAGGTATGACAAACAATTGGTAAAACGACTAAGCAAATGAATTGGAAGCAAATTAAAGAAAAATAGACTATAAATAAAATGTTTAAGACCTCTTAGCAATGCAAACTAATACATCAAAAATGAATTACCATTAAAAAAGTAAAAGCCCAAAAATGAGTACATCAGTTGACAATGCTCGCCACGAGCGAAACCGGTCCTGATCAAATAAATTTTATGTGGAAAAAGTACTAAAAATGTATTATTATTTTTATTATTTTTTTTTCTCTCAGTTTTTATGACTACAATGTTTTCATCTTGTTTTTAATTAATTAGTGATTAATATTATGTATTTACATGTATGTATATGTTAAACGAAACTGTATTCTCAATCTTCAAGTAATAGATTTGTATGACAACATGATTTCACTGGTCACGATCATTGAAATTATTGGCCCAAGTCGATGATCTGCCGGCCTAAAACTTTGGTTTGCTTCAATGAAACAAAATCAGCATGTAGTCCCTTTCATAAAAAGATAGCCAAAGAAAAACACAGACAAACATAGGGCTGAAGATAGGGTGGTCAAATTTAATTTCAATGACAGTTTGGAGAAGAATACATTTTCACTGAGAATACAGTTTCACTGTAACATATATATATAAATACACGTATTTATATTTGTCAAATACATGGCGCATTGGCATCAGCTGTAATGCCATGATTTGTTTTTTCTTAAATAAATAAATAATTATAATGCCTTTCCACCAAGTATTCACAGTGAACACCTTAAAAGTAATCTTCATTTATAACTAACGAGTATTAATCGAGTAATTGAATTCTCTGTACCCAACCCACGTGTGACGAATTTCCGTCCATAAATAAATGCAAAGACAGGCCCTACAAGTTGTGTGTTATGGAAGGAAATTGTGGTTTTATATTATGTACTTGTTATAATCTAACGAGCATAGACAATTATGTACCCACAGAGAACTGCGATAAGGAAGTAAAATAGCAACGGTCATCCATGACATAGTTTTACAACAATTAAATTACAAATAGAACAATTTTGACGAGTCAATTATAACTTATTTGGATCGCATTAATTGATAGATTTATTTTCTTAAATATTTAAACAATTACTTGAACATAATCACGGTGTCAAGGATACACATAATGGAGCATCCGTAATAGTTAATAATTAGTACCGTAAAACGGTGAGAATAGAGACACTTTTTACCCTTCACGACTATGTATCTTCGTTACAATATTTTTCAAATATTCACTATCGTTATTAAGAAACAGTCAATTTTTTTCGATGTCTCTATTCGCATTGAATTGGGGTGAATAGAGACGATAGAGGTCAACAAATCATTTAAATATTAAGTTTACGCTGTAATGAATATGTCTGGAACTCTTAGAGCAACGACGATTCAACTACGTGTTCAAGATAATTTGCCAACGTTTAAGAGAAAAGTTTTAGAGGTAAAACAAATTTTCAATAGCATTTTCGATGAAAAAAAAACAAAGTTTTATTGCCAAAATATCAAATTTCGCACGTACGCCTTATAAAATTTACAATTTATATTCAAAAGAATTTCAAAATTGTTTGCTGTTGTTTTTGGAAGAGCGATAAAATATTTGATAAAAATCAAAGACACGCCTGCAAATTAAATGTATTAAAATGTCAGCCAAGGAAATACAAATATGAATAAACGGTTATGCATATTTTTTTGACATAATAATTGCATAAAAACTTTTGAAAAACGATTTACTCTTCATAAACATTGAATAAAAATCAAAATAGATTTGCAGTTGGTAATCGTTCTGTTATATAATTCAAATATATATGATTTATTTATAAATAACTGATTCGTGGTCGAGTGGTTAATATCGATTTGTTCGCATTTCACTGATTTCTGATTTTGGCCTCGTATAAGCCGAAAGGAATCTGTGACCAAGTGCATTAAACATGCACATTTTTACTCGTCAATTCTTGGTGGAAATGCACTGTATTTATATATAAATGAAACACGATTTTTTTGTACGTATTATTTTTTGTAAAGATCAGGACCAGTTTTACTCATCGCGAGCATTAGTTGACAATGTTAAACGTTAGTACACGTGCAAGAGAAACCTAGTTGGATAAAGTTAAGGGGTGTATCCATAAGCCGACAAATAGGGTGGTTTCAAAACTATCTTCTTTACGTAAGGATAATCGACCCTTTCTCAAGGCTGCTTATACTTAATATGTACATTAATATCACAATTTTAACTGCCAAATAGACGAAAATGCTTTGTTGCAAGTTATCTTAATGTGGTTATTGAGTGTTAGTAATTCATTTATGAATTAAATAAAATTACATTTCAATGTTGTAATATTATATTCAAATTTATTTATTCATTTGTCATAGTGTAAGCCGCAACTCGGGAAACCACAAGGTGCATCACGGCTTAAAGATATGAATAATTAAATCTACCTAACACTGCATTTATTACTAACAATATTTAATTTGATTTTCAATAGTAGCCAGTGTTGAATTAATATTATTTTATCGCTTTCGTGCCAGGTTCTTGAAAGCTTCAATGTTTCGTATTTACTAGGGCAGAGTCTTACGAATATTACGACTCCGACTCCGAATCCAACATTGAACAAAAACACGACTCCGACTAAAAAAAGTTCAATGTCGTCACTTCTTTTTCCTACCTTTCCTATTTACACATGTGTATTCAATTATATATTAATCAACTAATGCGGCCAATAGCCAGGTTTGACATATTATATGCAAAAAAAACTTTTCAAAATGTCCGACTCCTAGTGCGACTCCGGCCAAAGCGCCGCGACGACTCCGACTCCCTGGTTTTTACAAAATTATTGATGTAGCATGTATAGAAACACGTAACTGATGTTGGAAGTTTTTTAAAACCATAAAAAAATAATACGGAGTCGTAAAACCCCTTACGAATACTGTTAGGAAATATGAAGAAAAATCTCGTGTACTCACTTTATGATTTCAGGACAGTCGTGGACAACTTTACAAACTCCTGATGATCCGTTGGGAAATTGACAAGGTCTGCCAACTGTAAAATAATAAAAGAAAACAAAATATTAAACATACAGCAATAGTGTTCTCGTCTTTCTTTCTGCCACTGTGTATTAAAACGACAGACGTATCGGAGTTACGTAATATCTTTTACACGAGTTTATCGATAATTGTGTAAAATTACTTCAGTTAATTATTCTAATTTAGATAATTATACAACAAGGAAAATGGAAATATGTGCGATATTTTTACATAGAAACATTATTTTCGTAGTTTTAATTATTTCTGTCAGTCAGTGATTATGATTCGTAATTTAAAAAAATGTTTCAATGTAATAAAATACTAATTGAAAAATACATATGACATAAGTGTTTAATGGAAGGTTAACTAAATATAAAAAGATATTTCTTTCTCAATACGTATACGTATGTATATTCTTTTCCAATCTGTAATTGAAATTAAATTAACCGCCCTATCTTCAACCCAATGTTTGTCTGTGTCTTTCTTTGGTTCTCCTTTTATGAAAGGAACTACTTGCTGATTTTGTTTCATTGAAGCAAATCAAAATTTTAGGCTGGCAAATCATCGACTTGGGCCAATAATTTTTATTGATCGTGACCAGTGAAAACCTGTTGTCATACAAATCTATTACTTGATACATTTTCACTAAGAATACAGTTTCACTAAAACATATATATTTATTGTGATATTGTATGAGTCAATAGCATTTGTGTAATATTATTTTGATAGCTCTGTTAATTATTTCGTTTATTGAATAACTAATTACCATGTCGAGATTAATGACAAATAATGCACCACGAAACTAAAGCAGGGTATTTCTGTTAATTACTTCAATCAGATTTATATTTGGCAGGCCTTGTCAAATTGTAAAGAAAAGTGCAGTTTCATATGCAAAATAAATAAGTTTGAAATAGTTTTCTCTACCTAGATCGATTTGATCGAATTTTGTGTCCATTAAATATTGTTTCAATAACTAAGACCTTTTGACTGAAGGTGGTAGATGGAATTTCACTATCAAATTTGAATCGTTTGAATTATGAACTTTTCCATGAGTTTTGTCGCGAACATACCGGGTTTTGCCTTTGGACAGTTGCTCAATTGAACAGCCATTCAGTTCAAATACATCCGTGCACTCTAAACGCCTGAAGATGCCGAAAGACGAAACCCAGGTCGTTAACGACAAATCTCATGAAAAAGTAGAAAATTCAAACGATTCAAATTTGAATATTGTTTTTTTCAAACGTTGTCAAATTAAATTCTGTTGAAAAACAAATTAATAATTTTTCCAGGAAGTCTTCTACTTATTATGCATTTTCATTGAATATGTTTTACTAGACTGGTTTTAAGTCAGTCAATCAAACTCTCAAAAAAATGAAGTTAGGTAGAAGGTACTAAAGAGTTATGAAAATAGATATGTCTGTGCAGGTCTGATTGCAGCCCTTGATAGCGCTACCGAGTAGAAATTCCAATTCAAGTATCGAGTACTCGAAACTCGAGAATACTCGTCCATTTTTCAAGTACTCGATAATCGAGTAATTCTGAAAATACTCAAATAATACTCTTAGTTATTAATTAAAGAAGATTTATTTCCAAATTTTATTTATTTACTTAGAAAAAAATATATAATTTTCAACTGTTTACGCGTGGATTTTACTTTCGGGTAATACTTTTTGTCAGCTAGTTTTTTTCTACTGTGAGAATTATAAAACAATCGAAGTTTTGTGCCAATGTAAAATTTGAGACGTTTAATTCTCTATTATTTTTGAAATATATATTTGATGAATGGAAATAAATGGATGAATTAAATAAATGGGTTATTGATTCAGTAGGCATTTACTTGGTAGAACTCCATTATAATACGCTAAGAAAAATAACAATGTATTTTAGTTCTACATTTTTTTTTTATATATTTGTTGATAGCTATTTCGGCTTATGCCTTCGTAGGAACTAATTCTGACTGGTTCTGACCAACAAATATATAAAATAATTTATGTAGAACTAAAATACATTGTTATGTTTTCTTATCGTATTAAATAAATGAGCTTACTTATTTATTTATCATTTATTTTCAATTAATAACATATATTTTGGTACATCTGAAACTAATTGAGTATTTGAGAATTTTAATACTCGATACTCGAGTAATAGGAGTCTCAACCACCGAGTGGCTCGTTTTTTATTCAGGTATGGGATCTATAAAGATAGACCTCGATTTGAGATCAATAACATGAAAATAAAGCTTAGATTATGATTGAACATAGACAATTTATTCACATAAATAAAAACAACTATTTAATTAACCGGTTCTCTGCCACGAGCGAGTTTAATCGCTCAAAATTCTGTGTATGTGGGGCCAGCCATACAAAATGCGCGAGTTAATACGCTCTACTTGATTTACACACCATTTATATTACAGTACCTCTTAGTATTTAAATTTGTCGTGCATACAGTGACATCTTTTAACATCATGTTATAATACTTGAACTGGAAAGATATTGTATATTATCCTATAATACATCGAATTCATATTATTAATCATATTTTGAAAGAAAATCGTGGCCCTCCATGCACGGCGTACTAATTCTTCCAGGCATAGAATCGGTTAATAGCCTTACAACTGCTTAAAAACATTATTGAGTATTATTGATGAACGGCGTCATAGTACAGTGTCATAGTAATTACAACGACATTAGAAACATGAAGGCATTTGAAATACCCATATAATTCAATATTCGTACAATTTTACGATATATACATAATAGATATGTTTACTACACGATCTTAGATCAACTTAGAACAACGTCATACATTTTATGCTAAACAATATGACATAATTTATATTGCGCACAAATGTTTAGTTTCAAAATTATAGACGACAGTTAGATTAGCGTAAACTTCAAATAATTTTTATTTAGTTATTAATATTTATATAATTATACCATAATTATTGGAATTGACTATTAAAATTAACTCATTTGACTTTAATATTTTGCCTATATTCGGTGAATTAAATCAATGTTGAAATACTTATTACATTATAAGAGGTACAGTAAAACCTCAATTATCCGGACCACGATTATTCGGATTTTTGATTATCCGGATTGGTCAAAATAAACAAAAATATTAAAAATTTGCTGACATGCACGTGGCGAATTGCGTAAACTGTTTACGTACGTGGTGGAATGCAGTCTTAATATTTTGATCGTTGCATTTGTTCTAACAATAAGACTTGTGTAAAATATGGGTCAGTCAAATTTTGAAAAGACCATTAGTTGGTTCCAGTAAAGAAGTAGAAAATTATAGAGGAGACATTGCGGAAGCAATAACACAACTTTCAATATGTGCTGAATGCGACGAAGAAGATATATCCGAGTGGTTATATTGCGATGCAAACGATCCTGGATTCTAAATTTTGAATAATTTATTATTAAAGCTATGTATTAATCTAAAGAAATAAAAATGATTTATACTGAATATATAGGGTCTTTTTATAAGGACGCTTAGTTTTGAAATGTAAATAAAACAAGTTGTTTGTGAGATTTCGACTAAATTTTAATTTCATTTGTAAGTATATTTTACGGCATTAAATATGGAATATAGCATCAAATGTCTGCCAATATCCATTCATTATAAAATGGGCCATGTCGCTAAAGTTGACTTTTTTGACAAATTTGGGTAAACTTCCAACTGCTCCAGAACCCAATCAGGCGTTGTCTGCGGTCGTTTACCTGAAGTTCCTTGGTGAGTTGGATTTTATACGGGTGCAGACATAAGGCCCGATTCAAAATTCGCCAAGTTGAAGTCGCAGAAAAGCCAAGTTCTTGTGAACAACGAGAAATAAGCTGCCTTGGGTTATCCTGTACACTTTCACACACAGCAGCAATGTTTTCACCAGATATTGTATTTTTATGACGTACGGTGTTGGCCGATTATTTACCAAACTGGTTGACTCAAATTTGGCCACAAAACAATGAATAATCTACTCAGCAGGACAAAGTAACATATTTTGAGCGTCCCTATTGAAATACCCTTTATAATACTAGTCTTTTCCTGACAATTATGATTTTTTCGATTATTCGGATTTGTCATTATCCGGAATATCTTCATCCCTAATTAGTCCGGATAGTCGAGGTTCTACTGTATTACGATTCGAAATAGAAAATTAACACGTTTAGACATTTGACTAAATTCACGAAGGAATACATTTGTGTGCAATAATACTGAATATACTATTATTTCACTGTCTTTATGAACTTTTCTTGAAATTTAACTCTTAATTTAAGTATTTCGTATAAAATAATAAGCAGCTTATAATGTTTTAATTGATAAACAAACTGAACATAATGCGCATAATCTGTTTGCTGCTTATTCTAAGAAAAATTTTACTCAATGTAAACAAATTATTAATACTATAATATATGCATTAACCTTTTGCACTCCTCAATAGATTTGACAAATTGATTGATATCACTGGGTTTGCGTTTGTATTAGCATGGTAAAACGAAATACCAAAAAATATACAAGTATACAACATTATGACAAGTTTTAACTGAGGCACAACATCCAATATAATAAAAATTGTGTTTTTGAAATAAGAATAATTTAAAATTAATAATAGATAATTTTCCAACCATGTTTTACAATGTGGAATATGATTCGACATAGAAATTGCGCGTTACCTATACGATGTCGTGCTAGACTCGACATTTTTAGGAGTTAAAATCTTGTATGCAATAAAATCGATATTGACTTAAAAATGATTTCACTAGTTAAAATGTTTTTTGGTAAACTAGTGAATTATTAACTGTGTCTGTGGGGTAACTTTTTATTATATTCAAAAATAATGCAATGAAATTGAAATCGTTAGAATTGTGAACTTTTCCATGAATTTTGTCGCTAACGACCCGGGTTTCGCCTTTCGGCACCTTCAGGCATTTCAAGTGCTCCAATATACTTGAACTTGACGCGTAGTTAAGTGTTTATATCGTTTATTTACAAAAATAAAAGCAGACTAATTAATATAATTCGTGGGTTTTATTCGACTTATTATTAAAGAATTGGTTGATTTCAAGTGTTTGAGTTTATAATTAATGATATTGGAAGGTTGAGTGTTTATTTATAATTGGTAAACTATTAAACTGAGCCCTGTTTATCTCCAATATTTATTGATATAACAAGTTATATTCGCTAACTAACTATTTGTTCGAAGGCTTCATGAACGTGTTGTTATGCTTAACATATTCACAACTTTCTCACCTCCGTTATATCCATAGACAAATCCAATCAAAAAAACAGCCGCTAAGAACTGACTCAAAACTGGCACGAGAGACATTTTCTCGTATATTTTTCACTGATGCTCTCTGAACGTAAGTTATAACAATGACTGACACAGGCTCAGCGCAACACCGTTTGTTGAATAAAATTTCAATGTATTAAAACCGGTTTTTCCGCGTCAGTTTTTGCACTAAGCACACACTATCGTCGAATGTCATGCTGCTAATGATGAGCCCTCTTTTATATGATAGATACACGCGCTGTAGCAGGAAAACTTGGTCGACCGCACCACTTTTACGCTACAAATTATCAGCTTTGATTAAAAAATACGTAATGTTTTAGTCATAGGTAAATTGGGTCGTATAATATCAAAAGTATAACTATTCAATTTTCTTTCAAAACTGAACTTATACAGTGGAACCCCGATCTAACGTTCTCGCATAACGCGCATAGTACCGGCCAAGCACCCATAAGAACAATGTTAATAAATCCCGCATTAATCGTTCCCCAATTTATCGTTTTCCCAAATATTATCCCGATTGAGCGTTGTTGTTGAATATTTCGGTAAATTATGGATATATGGCCACGGGACAGAATTCCACCCCTACATACATACTGGCTTATAATTTGACTTTACTCTTTGAGTTCTTGTGGATTATTATAAAATGTGGAACCAAAATGATTAAATCTGAAGAATATTACTGATTTTTGTATGAGTACTGAATTTATTTTCGAAATTTTAAATCGCATAGTAAGGTGAAATATAAAAAAAACAATAATTCTCGAAAACTTTCAAATAATTATCAGGAAGCCTAAATCTTTAATGCATTCACATTTGGATGTGTGGTCCTCTGTAAGAAGAATTTGTTTTTGACGTGACAACGTATTATAAATCGATGAACGCCCGCTGCACGCACGAAAAAACATGACTCATTGTCCCGTTTGTCGCGTTACGCCGAAGGCAAGCGTGCGAGCGAGAGCGCGGATAAGCGATAGAGAGGCACGATCGGCCTACCGTTCGGATTGTGCCGCATCTATCTCTCTTCCACTCGATTGGTCGATGCGTCTGAGTAGAAAAGAGACAGCGGCAGCACACAACTTATACACCTACAGTACCTACACGTGATCTGTTTACAACTGTTTATAAAGTGAAGTGAAATTTTAATGTGGTTTTCATTGTTTATATTACAACAACAATTGCGGCAGTAAAGGTAATTAATTCTTGCATATTAAAAATCTGATTAACGTATAACAAATATACAAAATATCGTATCCATACAAAATAATGATAATTCAATAAAAATGATTCCATTTTATTCATAAAAGTATACAATCATTTCATCAATGTTTTCTTATGACGTTGTCACGTTAAACTATCGTCCGTAAACCGACTTTACAGACACCAATTTTTTAATATTAGCCTATAATAAAATTATTCTTTTTATTTTAAACAAATAATAAACTTATGTGACTGTCTCTATCTGTATAATAGTATTATTTGTGTAGTTTGTGGTTGCATTTTTGCTCCTGTAAATTAAAACAACTTGATTTCATACTTATTGCGAAGCATACTTTAGGATTTTCTACTATAATAAATTTAAAAATTAAAGATTATGATTATAGTGTATGGCAAGTAAGAGACTCCAATTCGAGTATCGAGTTCTCGATACTCGAGAATACTCGTTTACTTTAATACGTTTGCCTTGTGTCCTGCCGATAAACTTATTTCATTTTATTGATACATTTATTTAAAAAATAATAGAGAATTAAACGTCTCAAGGCTTCAGACTGGGGTCTAAAAAATACCCCAGTCGAATGGCCTTATTGGTATAGACTGCAATAAAGAATGTTTGATTATGCTTTGACGTATCTTTATACATGGTTCTATAAAAAAATATATATGAAAATCGATAATTTTCCTATAATTATTCATATTTTAAGTCGTGCATGAATGAGACAACCTGAACGTGTTCTTGTTTATTCTAGACTGGCGATGCGAACCGTGAATGCGACGTCTTATCTACACCTTTTATGTTAGAAGCTTCCATTTGATTTGGAATGTTCATTGAAAGAAGCGCGTTTGAGATAAGATAACGTTATCTTATCGCGTATGCGCAGTGATGTTTTAATCCTGGCAATTTGTAGCGACAATAGAAATGGTTTACGGCCATTAATAATCCCACTTATTTTCTTTTTAATTTATGTGCGACGAAACTAGTCTATCAAAATCATATTTTTTTGCTGCAAAAGATGTAAAAAACAATGATTTAAAAATACCAACAGTTTACACATTGTATCACTAATATTAAGATAGATATTTAAGATAAAGTAGCAGTGGTGGTCGACTGATTCACTCTCAGTCAGGCATAAGTTAATGCATGAATGTGTATTTTAATTCAAATTTAATCCTGCTTATATTTTATTTATCAGATAAAGAGTGCGGAAAACGAATTGTTTTCCGGGAAAATAATTGCGAATAATAAATGGTTTAAATTGATAGAGCATGTTTTTTTAGTAAAGTATTCTTTAATTGTTGGTATTTACTGAGTCAATTTACAATATTTGCTGACCATCGTGGTCTTGTAAGTGACGCTCTGAATTTCCCGTACTTAAAACCAAAATAACAATACGCAATCTTATATATAAAACCGAAACGGCGTATGTATGTATGTGAGTCTGTAATTCTCTTTTGCATTGTTGGTCATTAAGTTGCCATAAAAACGAATATGAAAGAAAATATGTTTGAATTTTTATCGGCGAAGACATTTAGTCAAAATGTAATAAATTCTTAATTGTGAAAGTCATACGAGATTAACTCGATGACAAATAATGAATCAGTTGTACACAAAATCAACGATAAATAACATACACCCAGCCCAAGATCTCTTTTTTCAATTGAAAAAATCTAACCTTTCCGAGAATTGAACTCGGGTCCCCTGATCGCTAGGGCAAAGGTCGTGCCACTAGACCACAGGGACCGACAAATCTTTAAATATTCTATCATGATAAGGATCTTTATTGCATATCTATTAAGAATAATCAACTGATCAGAGGATTTCATTTGATAAGTTGTATAAAATTAGTATAAAAATATGTTACGGTAAGAAAAATAACAATGTATTTTAATTCTACAGATATTATTTTATATATTTGTTGATAGCTATTTCGGCATACGCCCTCGTCAGAACTAGTTCAGACTCAGTTCAGTTCGTCAGATAGTTTTGACGAGGGCGTAAGCAGAAATAGCTATGGAGTTCGACCAAGTAAATGCCTACTCAATCAATAAAAATATGTGTTTTAAATATATACATAATTGTCTTTTGCCAAGAATTGACAGTTGAAGTTTTAATTTCATTGTTAGGACCGTTCTTCCTTAGTTGGTTTTTAATGTTGTAGCTTATATTTGTAAGATGTCTTAAAAATATTAATTATAGTATATTTAATATCAATTAAGTATATTTTGTTGTATTTTTAAATTACTTGCATATTTATAATACCAATTCTTTGTCACATCTTTATTAGTGTCGCTTAGTTTTAATTTAAATAAAACAATATTTTTCATATTTATTATCAGTTAAGAATGCCCGCGATCTGATCCTTATAAAAAAAAATGTGGAGTAAGTACAAAAAAAAAGCTCGTCGCTAATTATAAAGATTAAAAAAAGTTACAAAATATGTTGTTGATTTCCAAGTATTTGACCAACTTTTATTTCTACTGGTAAGGTATTTTTTGAAGACTAATGTTATTTCATAAGTAATTTATTATTGATTGAATTGCCATTTACTTGGTAGAATTATATTTAACACGGTGATAAAATTGCAAAGTATTTTACATAGTTTTAAAACAATTATACCATAGGCTCCCAACCTTTTTCGGATGGCGACCCCTCATATGAAAGCCATTTGGCCCGCGTCTCCCAAGGCCAAATTGAAAAAGGCATTTTTCATAGGTAGTTAAAAAAATCAACAAAAATGCATTAGTGGATATTTTTTTAGTTGATTGTACAAGTTACTCGATACTCGAGTAATACTCGTTATTTAAAAATTAAGACTAATTATTTTATTTTTTTTAACATAAAAATGCGACCCATGGGTTGGGAACCCGTGAATTATAAAATACATACATATAGTGGATACAGTAGAACTATAGTTCTGACACAGGGCGTAAGCCGAAATAGATATCTATATTTATCTAAAGCTTATAATTTATGTTTAATAGATTTAAATTTATTTGATTCTAGTTTTAGGGTATTAGTATTTATTGAGTCAGTTAAAAAAATGTGTCAGTTTTTGTTCATTTAAAAATGAACAAATACGGCGTGTGAAATGATATCAGTTCTCTGTCGTTCAACCACGATGGATAATAATAAATAATATTGCAATGGAAATAGATTTGATAGAGTTTTTTCATTTTCTTTTATTAGTTAATCTTGCATTTGTTTGGAATTGTAATGTTTATTTTGTCATCGATATCATATGTCAGCATGGCCGAGCGGTCTAAGGCGCCAGACTCAAGGCAATTAACCTTACCCGACTAGTTCGGGGCGAGCTCTTCTGGTCCTCTCTGAGGGCGTGGGTTCGAATCCCACTGCTGACAAAGTTTTTTGGTCCGCTATTTTTGGTGAGTATTCTATGATGCATGCTATTATCATAAATATTTTTCGAATGAACTAAATTTTAGTTACACAAATAAAAAAAAAATATTTCTCCTCATTCGAGTGATGTTAGTTCTGCAGCTCTAGATCTAACTAAAAACATAATCATGACCACTTCAAATGTGGAGCATGTGTCCTTTTAATAGAATTATTGAAAAATAGTTTTTTATACGAGAACTGATTGTTACTCTGCCTCTCAATGCGTATTTTAGTTCGATGAGAGTAAGGGTGGAATGGTCTTGTAGTAAAGGGTATTTCAATAGGGACGCTCAAAATATGTTACTCTGTCCTGCTGAGTAGATTATTCATTGTTTAGTGGCCAAATTTGAGTCAACCAGTTTGGTAAATAATCGGCCAACACCTACCTGTACGTCATCAAAATACAATATCTGGTGAAAACATTGTTGCTGTGTGTGAAAGTGTACAGGAGCAGTTGGAAGTTTACCCAAATTTGTCAAAAAGTCAACTTTAGCGACATGGCTCATTTTATAATGAATGGATATTGGCAGACATTTGATGCTATATTCCATATTTAATGCCGTAAAATATACTTACAAATGAAATTAAAATTTAGTCGAAATCTCACAAACAAATTGTTTTATTTACATTTCAAAACTAAGCGTCCTTATAAAAAGACCCTTTATAATCAGGGCTGTGGAGTCGGTAAGGAAACATAATATGCTGATTACTAAATTTAGGATATTTTTATAATATAAAATTTAAAAAAAACTTCGATTATTCCACGTATTTTTGTTACTAATTAGATACGTGCTTCATAATAAATTGTGCTACTCATCAATTCCATGTATTATGTTACTAATTGTGACACTAGCTTCTTTCAGATGCATCTTCGTACATACTATCGCAAAGGTTTCGAAACACGTGTTACAATAAGTAACACAATACGTCGAATAATGAAAGTTATTTTTAATTTTATAAACTCTTTGAATCCCGGAACCGTGTTTTCACGTTGCAAACCAACTATGCGTTGAATCCCGAAAACGTGTATTCACGTTTAGTTCTATTGCTATCGTAACACGTATGACGTGTCAGCTTGCTCTTTTGAATACCAATAACGGTGTGGTCATCAATAAAAAGCTTTCATTATCGACCACGATTGATGGCAAAAAAAAAATCGATATAATTATTTAATTGCTAATATCAGCAACGGAAATTAAGCAAGCCCTGTAAGACTTGTACAATATGCACCTAGCAAAAACACTGTGTAATACTTGGAACAAGTGCAAACATTGATATATGTATTGCTTTTCATAAAACCAAAAACTAGCATTAAAAAAATAATTATTTGAATCTTTCAAACAATTTCATTCGGATTGACTTGTGGATGGATTTTCAAAATCTATACTTCAAAAATAAACCGGGCATACGGGATAGTTTCACCTGATTTGTGTCGGGTGTAAAAGTGTTGTTACCGCCGAATCCATCGGATGAATATTTATAATGTTGTTATTATTATTTATAAGGAAAAAATATAATTCATGACATTTGAAATGTCGCCAATTCGCCATGCATTTGTCAAAAATAATAAAGACAGCACATAACATAATTGTGTTGACGAATGGTTAGAAATCAAGTGAATCATTGACAGAACTATTTCCTACATTTTACTTTGTTTTTTTTTCTTTATTGCAGTAGTGGTCTGCCAAATTAATGAAAATTTATGATTAGTGAATCGATAATACATTATAAAATAATACATTTCGTAAATAAGAATACATTTCTAGGATAACAACTCGTATTTTAGTCATCTGATAGCCTAGAAATTCATTGATTCTACATTTTCTTGTGTTATTAGCTTAATTTGGAAGCATACTGAACGATTCACACGAATTGATTGATTGGTATTGAAACATAAGTTAATTAAACAAATAAATATAAAATTCCGGTAAATATATAAATATAACAGTCATTGTCACCGGTGTTGGCTTGCGTGCCGGATCGCCTGGGTCCGATACCCGGTACGAACGGATTTTCCGGTCGATAAATCTGTTCAAAAGCATGGGTGTTTGTGTTGTTGAAAATCCCTTCCCACCTTTCCGATCCCAAAGAGCGACGCATAGAGATTGCGATTAGCCAATCACTAGTCCTGTCCTAGTCCTCGTATCCTTTCCATTCCTACTCTCTTCGAAAGAGAGAGGTTGAGCAACTGAGTAACAAGCAGTTTTCGTAGAAAAATATATGCTGAGATAAACTCCGTGATGAGTCCATATGCTCCAAGTTGGGAGCGGACATGGTTAAAAAATAAATATAATCGTGTTTAACTATATGTATGTATCGTCAGGTGTTAGAATCCAGTATTAAATACTTCCATTTTATTTGTACATTAAAAGAATATACTTGTTTTGATTGCATACATTAAAAATACATAAAATCGACCATCTTTAACAGTGTCATATGGAAATTACAATATGGGTAAGGAAAAATTCAGCCAATTAAACACATTAAATTAGTGCTACTTTGTACGGGGGACTCCAGGAAAATCAGTTTCTATAAAATTCTAAGAAAAAACGTTAAACACCTGTGAAGATTTGACCCAATTTACCGAGAATCTAAATTGCGTAAAGAATTTAATAGTGATATTCTAACATTCTAACGCAACTTCTATAGGGGAGTCCTACATAAATAAATTCTCAGAATTTTAGAACAACAAACGAGCCCCTATGGTTCTTTTGATGTCCCGTGACTAGGTATTTACATAATGTATATTTATCTACCGAGTGTTGAGCCTAACCTCAAAACCAGGGGAACATTTCAACGCGCTGTTTATTTATATATTCGTAGAATTTTAATGATTTTCCATTTGACTATTAAAAAGCGCGGTTGATATTTATTTCGGTAGAATATTATTCATCGGTGTATTGTGTAAATACTGTCTTAAATTGTGTAAGCAGTTTTTTTTGTGTTGCAAATTGAAACATGTTTGCATAGTATATTTGTTTCGTTTGACATCTACATGCTTATTAATTCGCAAACTAAACTGAAGTTTTTTTGTAGAAGGTTATTTTTGTAAATATTTTACTATAGAATGTCATTTTTTTAGCGAGTTTGAATTCACACATGTTAATAATATTTGAACAAAAAGGTGCAGTTACGTTTCGCAAAATAAAATTGCGTGCCGAATAAGAAAGATAATTTTATTTTGATTTTTAGCCCCTGGAAAATGTTTTCAGTGCTACCCTTACAATATGTCAGGAGTTTTGGTTATTAGGGTGGTGACCAGACAACTTGGACACATGGCAAGTGTACACATAGGCAGCTGTGTACATAGACAACTGGACACACCGCTCTTCTTTTTATTCGATCTCCGTCAAAATACTGCACGAAGGGGGTCTTTTATGGAAGAGACACCGTATAGCACACGAGGATAAGTGAATATCTGCACAATGACGGCACATTTGCATGCCAGATTTAAAAACTCAAGTCGTTATTATTTTGACGTATAGTCTAACATCGCCACCGTGTAATGCTCCTAGTACAGAATTTTGATTGTTAATTATTTTTGGAAAATTCATCATGAACGCAATACATTTTCTCTATATCTATTCTAATTAAAGCTATATTATGAAATAGCTATCAACCGTGTATCATATTATTTTTGTATAGCTAAAAATACATTTTTTCATCGTATAACAAAAATAAAATTGTCTTGAGTCCAGTTGTCGGTGTGCTCAGTTGCATATGTTTCAGTTGTCTTTTGTCGAGTTGTCGCGAAACCTTTTAGTGTCTATACAAAAAAGGTACTACGATTATATTAAATTGGTGAAAAAATTGGAGAATTTTACCGTTAAAGAATTATAAATTTTAATCAATGCATCATTGTTCACACGGTAACTAATATTAATTAATTGGCTCTTAGTTAAATGCATTAGAACAATTAGAAATTAATAGATTCAATATTCAATTCTTAAAATTATCACGCCACTATTATTTCCTATTACAATGCTTAGAATAATAGTAACTTAAGTAATAATAATAGTAACGTAAGTAACTTATGTACATATTGATGGGACAGTCTTTTTATTATTGTTATTTTAATGTCATATACACGTGTTTTTTATGGCTTTTATGTATTTCTTGTAATAATTTTGTGATTTCAGGATCGAAACTGAGCTCTGCACTGAAACCAATTGTGACTGTGAAAGAATCTTTACCCCACCTTTCGCAACTCTCCTCTCTTTTAACTGCTCTGAAAGGATCTTGTCGCAATATTTTGTAGAACTGGACAGTGAGGTCGTCTCAATTGACGTATACCTCTCGATATATTGTGTATAGGTTCTCTCGGTCCATGGTGCAGTGGTCAACGTCGTTGGCTACCGTGTCCGCGACAGCCCAGGATTGATTTCCGGTACGAGCAAATTTTTTCAGTGGGTAAATCGATTTTGCTCAGAGGCAATGGGTATTTGTGTTGTTAAATCCCTTCGCACCTTTCCAATCCCATATAGCGACGAACAGTGACATTGATTAGCAAACCACTAGCTCTGTCCTAGTCAACGTTTCCTTTCCATACCTACTCTCTTCGAAAAAGAGAGGTTGAGCAACTGAGAAACTTGACTGTAAAAAACAGTTCTCGTAGAAAAAAATATGTTTAGAGAAACTTCGTAAGGAGTCCATATGCTCCAAGTTGGGAACGGACCTAGTAAAAATAATAGGTTCTAACTTAGGGCTCATGAATGGGGATTGCAAGAATAGTAATTAAATCAAGAATACACCGCAGGTCATATTACCTTTACCAAAAAAAATCCAAGAAAACAATCAAATTGTTGCCACTTTTAGAAAAATATGTATTTCAAATAGATTCTTTAATCTTTTAATTGAAAAATATTTTCTTCTACTTATTCGTAATACTTTTTAGTGATCAGGACCGGTTTCTTTAATCACAACCATTATCAATTGGTAGAGTAAGACTATGAATGGAAAGGAATATCAAACGTTTATTTGTTTCAGAAATAATACAAAAAAATATGGATAATTGTACAAATAATACAGGGCTGTGGAGTCGGGGTTGGGGTCGTAGCGGTGATTTGGCTGGAGTCGAAAATTTTGAACTTTTTATTTTTGCATATAATTTGTCAAATTTTGCTATTGGCCGGATTGGTAAGGTTGATATTTAGTTGAATACACATAAATAGGAAAATTAGGCCAAAAAAATTGACGATATTAAACTTTTTTAGTCGGAGTCGTGTTTTTGGTCAATGTTGGAGTCGGAGTCGTGGTTTTGGTAAATGCTGGAGTCGGAATTTTTTTTAATGACTCCACAGCCCTGAAATAATACGTTGATGACATTTAAGTGTCCATAGTTAAAACTACAACGACTTAATCAAGGACACTTATCAGTGGTATGTAATCCATGGTTAAGTCGTTTTATTTTTCAAGTAAACAATAAATCTGTGAAACAAGGAAGGAGTGTAACTGTCGGAAAGACCCGATTATTTGTGAAATAATTATCATCTTATACGAACATATCGTAAGCATTAGTAAAACCGCTTCTGAAACAATATTCATTGCATTTCTTAGTTGTTACCAAGTTACACATTTAAAGAATATTATCTGTGAATTGAGAACCTATATCAGGGGTTCACAAACTTTTTCGTCAAAGGGACATGTTTGAAATCGAAAAGACTACTAATTATTTGGTTAGTTATAAATACTTAAAACGGTCAGTTAAAAATATTAAATGGTCAGTTAAAATAATAAATGGTCAGTTAAAATAAAAACAACATGTCATAAAATTGCCTATCACGACCATATTTGATAAAATTAACAAGCTGTCAAATTAAAACTTATCATTTTTTTAAAATAGCTGACTATTTAAATTAAAAACTAACCATTTTTTATAAATAACTAACCATTAAAATATATTACTGACCGTTTTATTTAATAACTGACCACATTCACACTGATACAATGGCAACTGACCGTTTATAATATTAACTGACCATTTTGATTTTTTGCTGACCATATATTTATTTAACTAACCAAAACTTGAATTAGTTACTGACCCATTAAATACATGCCAAACGAAAATATTTGGCGGCCACATCCATGAAAGATCGTTCATTGTCTATTCTATTATTTAGAACGAAATATACGTTTTAATTACGAATATTAAATATTTTACATTAAAAATATTATTTTTAGCTCCTATTAATATTTTTGTAAGCACGGATTTCTGAAAATTCAATAATTTGTGTAGATGCTCAAATTGTAATGCTCTATTATCTTCAATTATATTTAAATAACCGACGTGGTTTTTAATATGTTGCCTTTTTATGTATTTTTTTAAAAACGGATATACACTCAAATTTCTTTTTGTGCGATTTCAAAGTTGTGTTTTTTTAATACAATATATATATTTTTAGGACTTTATAAACGTACAAATATAATATGGCAATAAACAGCGCGTTGTTCGCATACTGTACGTGAAAAATCCATTGCATCACCTGTTTATTACAATGCGACCTTGACATGTGCGTCCTTCTACATGTTATGTTCCCATATTACGTCTTAACTTTATTGTGCGATTCTCCGCGGAACGCATCTACCGCACAAAACGGTTAAGGTGTATTTTGTTTAGGGAAGGAAACATAAAACAATTTTATTTTGATCGAATACAAAAAAGGACACTCATTTAGAATTTTTTTTACTGTGCTCGTGGTTTTATTTGTCTGTTTATTTTACATAAAGACACAAATACAGATTTAGCATAAGATTTGCGGGGCACATCAAAAGTCACGCGAGCCACACTTTGTGAATCCCTGATTAACATAGTAAATAAAATTACAGTATACATATATTATTAGATTGTAAGAGAGCAAACCATTCACGAGTAGTAGTTCTGATTTTTGCGCGATGTTGAAAAGTTAATCGATAAAAAATATTCAATGGATAATTTACGTGGGAATTAAAAAGTTGCTGAATTTAATATTTACCTTGTTGTAAAAGTATTTTTTACTGAATTCAACAGTCGTAAAAAATAATATTTTCCCAGTCATTATTATTGTTCAACATTACAAACATATTTTTTTAATAATTCATATGTGTATTTCCACCCGTTTGAAATCGTGACAGAAATTTTGAATTGTAATTTATTATATTAGCAATAAATAAACACTGTGTAAAACCAAGACATCTCGAACGCATTCTTCTGCCATCATGTCAAATTGGCAACACGTTTCATCCGCCCACGATGTTCACCATATTAAAATCAGCGTTTCCCAATAGTCGCGGAGCACCACGACTGATCAAAAATTGTTATAAGTTCTGTTGACTTATTATGGAACGCATATCTATTTCGAAATGTATGAAATGTTAAAAAGAATTAATTATTGTGAAAAAATGAACAATTTATTTTAATTCTAGAGAAATCATTTTATTTATTTGTTGATAGCTATTTCGGCTTACGACGTCGTCAGAACTATGATATATTTTAAACGTGCATTTAATCATGTTTATATACCGCTGTAGACAGAGTACACGATACATCTTCTTCTCTGTTCCACCATCTTAGCTTTATATGGTTATAATAAGTTATTAAATGTGGCAAATTGATTTGATGTATTCTTGAAGCGAGTGTAAAAATATATTAAATAATTTCTGTAGATATAAAGTACATTGTTATTTTTTTCACCGTATTATAATGGAGTTCTACCAAGTAAATGCCAACTCAATCAATAATTTTATTATTGGTTGTGTATAAAATCAAAAGTAAAGTTAAATTATGTATCACAAATAATCTTGCTCTATAGATGAACAAGGGAAATGATGAGAAACATATTTAAATTTTAAAAAAAAAATCGATTCAAATGAATGAAGAATGCATTTTTTTCAAGACTTACATTATTCGGTGCGTATTTCGTAATTAATTTTGGCAAGTATTTATCCTGCTGAGCTCCATTTTTTGATCCACTTCGAATGGCCAAAAATTACAAGAACCACGGTTTTTTTTAAAAATGGCCGAGCTGTGATGCTTTTTGTGATAATATTACACTTGGCAATTAAATATATGCGTTTTAAATACCCACATAATGGTTCTTTATCGAAAAGATGATCGCAATGCATGCTCAGAAAATATTCTCTGACATAATTTTCAAAACACCAGAATACAAAAATGTCGTTTTGGTGTATTCACTGATCACATAACTGTATTGTCTCAGCGTATACTTCAGTCGTCTTCTTCAATAACTCTGCCCCAAGAATTGGAGAAATAGTTTTTCGATAGTGAATGTGAACCATAGAGCTCTGCGCAACACCATTCAGTCCCTGTGATCTAGTGGCAAGAGCTTTGTCCTAGCGATCTGGAGACCCGAGTTCAATTCCCGGCAAGGTCAGATTTTTTCAATTGAAAAAAAGAGATCTTGGGCTGGGTGTATGTTAGTTAATCTCGTATGACTTTCGCAATTAAGAATATTTGGCGCATTGGCGTAAGTTGTATTGCCAATTTTTTTTTATCTAAAATTAAAAATTAAAAAAAAAAAAATAGGGAAAGGCTGTACATGTCATTTCAATCTTATGTGAATTCTATAGATTAATGCATACGAATAATTGTTAACTGATCCGTTACTCAAACAAAAATAAAGTGTGTTAATAACAGCTTATAGTATAATTAAAATGAAAATAAAAAAAAATTACAACTCCAACACAAGTAAAAATAATATAACATTTTTAGTACTTTTTCCACAAAAAAATCAGGACCGGTTTCGCCCATGGCGAGCATTGTCAACTGATAAAGAATTCAATGTTCATGTTTCCACGTGTCTTTGAACCCCAAGAGTCAGAGGATGGATTTCTTGCAAACATATTTGAATCTTTTTTTGCACTCCCTAATATTGTTGCATCGGCCGCCACTGTTCCTGCAAGATCATGTCAACAGAAGAACCGGATTTTATTCAACCTTAACATAACTTTTCGGATAGAATTGTGGGAAACGGATAGCACTAGATATTTTTATTAAGACGCTCCGTTTTAAGGATCGGATGGGTTGATGTATGAACACTAAACCATTAATTGATTAATAAAAATAATAATACATTTTTATTATAATGCCTTTCTAACAAGTATTGACAGTGAACACCTTAAAAGTGTACAACACAAGTGTTTGGAATGAAACGGAGCCTTTTGCAATTTGTTTACGAGCCTTTTTAATTTCTTTGGTAATTAGCATTTAATGGCCGATTAGCAAAAGCACAAGCACTCCACAAGGATTGTGTTATAAACATGGTTTTGAGATAAATAAAAATAGCCCAAATTTGTTATTAAAGGTTAATATGATCACATTATACCAAACCCACGTACTTAAAAATTATTTACGATCCAATATCACTGGTTATTTATAAATAAATAAAAAGGAAGAACAGGTAAAACGCCTTTGCGTCTCAAAATTGATGTTTTAAGAATGTCTAACAATATCTTGTAAATGGCTATATTTTTGTTCGTGATTTTTTTCATAACTTTATAATAATGATTATAGAATACTACAATAAAGTTGAATTCAAAACAAGCATTTTTATAGTTCAACACGAGTAAAAAGTATTAATATTATAGTACAGTATTTCAACAGAAGATTTTTGAAAAGATCTATCTGTAACTCTATCACCCATTGATTGATTGAGTAGGCATTTACTTGGTAGAACTCTATTATAATACGGTAAGAAAAATAACAATGTATTTTAATTCTACAGAAATTATTTTATATAATTGTTGATAGCTATTACGGCTTACGCCCTCGTCAGAACTATGTTTTAAGTTTTGTTTTGTTCTTGTTATAATGCACGTTTAAAACAGAGTTAGCCGAAATAGCAATCAACAAATATATAAAATAATTTCTGTAGAATTAAAATACATTGTTATTTTTCTTACCGTATCTATCACCCATGTTTACATTTCACATTCATAAAGATACAAAAAGGGAATTGTTTTATATGAAGCAATCTAATTGAAGATTTTGACGTAGAACGTTTGAATTTTAATTTTTCCATTATTTTTCTCGCTTAGGAACCGAGTTTCGCCTTTCAGCATTTTAAGTACCGGTGTCATCTTGAACTGATGCGTTGTAAATAGTTTGTATTATTTATATTTGGGTGAACAAGTTGGTTGTCCCATCACCCATCCGTTATGTGTGTGCAGCCGTTTTTCACAGCCGCCTTCCATAACGCTATACGATCAAGAAAAGAAACGAATTTACTCCTCACTTACTTAACCCGAGACAGAGCTGCACGGGACTGATCTTTTAGCCATGCACTAAGGTGCTTAAAGAGAAGAGAAATAGAAAGAGAAAATTTTGTATTGCTTTTATAATATACTAGTATTGCTACCCGGCTTCGCTCGGACAAGTTTGGGGTTATGTTCACCTCGGCGCGTAAATTCAGACGGGCCAAGTTGAAACAACTTTTTTCAAAATTCAAAAGTCTAGGTCAATTAAAATGGATTTAAAATAAACATTTCAGACTGGCATTGACATTTCACAGCCCCTTTCATATATTGACAGCCCCATTCTCGCCCATTAAAATGTCCAAATTCAAGGAAAAAAAATAATTTGCTGTCAAAGAAATGTCAAATAATACCTTCACGTAAATAATAAACATTATTATTATAATAAAGGCCGGGAAAAGTTCAGTAGAAGACTAATTTATTACATTTTGACTAAATGTCTTCGCCGATAAAAATTCAAACTTATTTTCTTTCATATTCGTTTTTATGGCAACTTAATGACCAACAATGCAAAAGGGAATTACAAACCCACAGACATACGCCGTTTCGGTTTTATATATAAGATTAAATAAAAAAGAAAATCAAAGACATGTCAAATAATACCATTATATTGCAATTTGCAACAACAATGCAAAAAGGAATTACAGACCCACATACATACTGACACCGCCTTATGTGGTAGGTCATCAGAACTCTCTCGAACGATCTATTGTTCACCTCAGTCAATGAGTCAGTCGATATCAGGAAATAAATTCATTCTTATAATAATCTATATTGCAATCTATAGCGATGCAATGTAGAGTTATTTTAATTTCTCTTATCTCTTGACGCCCGACAATGCATGTGCTTCATAAAAAGTTCATAAGGCGATAAATCATCCCTTATCAGCGGGCGCATGTGTTAATGATTTTTGAAACGGCCATTGTTTTTTCTTTCTAAAGTAACCGTTTGTTTTCATACAGCAGTGAGAGATTGGACTGCATTGAGAATGCACGCGCCTAATCCTCTCCCTCAGAATTAAATTCGCGTCAAATTCCTTGATATCTTCTTCGCTATCGTAATATTTGTGTGTTGTATAACGTCTGTGTAAACCATAAACAATTAAATAATGGGTGCTAACGCACCCACATAACGCTTTGAGATCGTGTTTTGTTTTAAAGAGTTCCATGTTTCTCCTACTCCGTCCCCAAAATCCCTCTTCCTGAGTGTCGGATAGGAGGCTCCTTCTCGATTACGAGGGAGCCGGAATAAAGTTAGTCTCAATACATACGCCGTTTCGGTTTTATATATAAGCAGTTGATGTTAATGAGGTTCGATAAATTGGATCGGTAACTACATGGTTAAATTACAATTTTCAGATATTTTAAACGTGATATCGCTAAAATTAATTACCAGCTAATTGCATGGTAATTCTTAATAGTTTAATTGGTGGGGTTTACCCGATGTATTATTAAAGAGTTTATTTTGATTGCTATAGTAATGATATTTATTTTAAATGTTGAATTAGGATGATTAAGTTGAGAATTCAAAATAAGCTAGCAATTTAGTTGTGTCTTACTTATGTCTGCTGTTTCCTGGTAGAATAATTTACGATCATCATTGTTGTGGTGTAAAATGTCGGTCATAAGCGACAAAACTCATGGAAAAGAAAGATAAGAAAATTCCAACGATGAAAATTTTAAGTTATCTTCTCTTTCAGGATTGATATGGTGGAAGGGAAAAAATTAAAATATCTCAAACCTTCATACCATTAGTTACCATCAGTGGCGGCTGGTGACGGAGTGTTGGGGGGTGCAAAGGAAGATTCAACTATTTTTCCGTACTACGGAAGAGAAACAGTTGGTATTGCGAAAATCTGAATTGAAAGTCCATGCTATAGAAGTGTTTTAAAATCCAATAAATAGGAAAGAACTTTTGCAAAAATGGTTGAATCTTCCTTTGCACCCCCCAACACCCCGTCACCAGCTGCCACTGGTTACCATACCATTAATGTGAATAATAAATATAAAGAGCTAATTCGCTGCAACTGCTTTCTGAGTCATTAATTGTGGTAGGTTCATCCAACATTTCGACTAATTCTTCTTCGTTCAACGTACGATCCTCGAATATTTCTTGGATGTCATGGATATCCAAGTCATAAAAACCTTCTCCGCGACAAATGTTTATTGCATTTTTTTTTCCTAAAACCGTGCTATAAGCGCGTTGTATAAAAATATGTCACAATTTATACTTCCGTGTTATACGATGCCCAAGTGTATATAAAATAATGTCTGTAGAAATAAAATATATTTTTATTCTATTCACCGTGCTATAATGGAGTTTTACCAAGTAAATCAAAAAATCCCTAAAGATAGTTTAAATGTTTTTTGAATGTCAGTATGCCTACGTGTCTGGAGTTGAATTTTTTTTACTATTCGTACTCGAAACAAAACACTAAATTATACATTTTAAAAAAAATGTAAGCAAGTATTATTTGACCTCCGGGTCACGCGTGTTATAATAAAATAAAATTTACATTCAAGATTCTTTTGTATGAACATAAATTTTTTCATGTTACTAGAGGTGTCTAGCACCATCGCAATGTTGTGTTTTACGATTAAATTTAATGTTTTACCTTTTCCATCGTATTGTGGTTCGATGGAAGAAAACAATGCATATTTTTACAAGCCTAATAACTTCAATAAATTAATTTCATAAAAAAAATAATAACACATTTTTAGTACTTTTTCCACATGAGATTTATTTCATCAGGACTGGTTTCGCTCATGGCGAGCATTATCAACTGATAAGGAATACAATATAAACAGTGGTATATATGCAAAAGTTAAGTATGAAAACAAGGTATTACAAACAATTGGTAAAACAACTAAGCAAATAAATTAAATAAAAGGAAATAGCGAAACCGGTCCTGATGAAATAAATCTCATGTGGAAAAAGTACTAAACATGTGTTATTATTTTTATTATAATGCCTTCCCACCAAGTATTGACAGTGAACACCTTAAAAGTGATAATTAATTTCAGCAAAATAAAATCTGTGTTGGATTTATCGGTTTCTGTGTGTCATTACTGAAACATGCGGAAATGTTTGAACATTTATTTCGCATGCTTTTTTCGGGTTTTGTATGCTATTTACCAAAATGCATTGTGTAAAATGTCTTGAAGTACCTATGTATGTATTGTTTACTAGATTTTGACGTAATGTGTATTCTTTTTAACCACGTCCGCTCCCAACGTGGATCATATGGACTCCTGACGTAGTTTATCTCAATTTTCTATGAGAACTGCTTCTCACTCAGTTGGCCAACCTCACTTTTTCGATGAGAGTAAGGATTGAAAGGATAAGAGAACAAGGATAGGACTAGTGGTTAGTCGGTAAGCGGCTACGGGCAGCTTTTGGAATCGGGTGGGAGGGGAGAGATTTTTAAATAGCACAGACACCACTGCCTTCGAACTAGAGCAGTGATTCTTAACCATATTGAAAGAATCGCCCCCTTTACCATAGTAAAATTATCCAACCCCCCCCCCAAAAAAAATGAATAGCAAATAAATAACATGATTATTTTTAAAAACATTAATTATTTTTACATACATACATCAATATAAAAAAAAAATGAAGCACTTGAGCCTCATGTGACTGTGCTATTTTCGTATTATTAGGTTCAAGTTTAGTTAAATACAGTCTCAAATCTCCTCTTTGGCTTATCTGTAATCGATTTCGGGATTTTTTAAATATTTATATGCGTTACTGCGCTAAAACCCTTTTCTACTAAATATGATGAAGGAAATGCTACGATGGGTAATTTTACCTCTTTCCACAGAAGAGTGTATTGATGGCGAAAATGGACCCAAAACAACATCATAATCACATGATTGAAAACTATTTTAGCTTCACAGTCATTTTGTAGCTCAATAAATCTCAATAAATTATCCTATCTGGTATTAAAAGTTCATACAAGTCGCGATGTACGAGACAACGCAACGCCCACTTGAACTCGTGCAGCGCCCCCCAGACCATTTAAACGCCCACAAGGGGACACTGGCGCCCCCGGTAAAGAAACACTGAACTAGACTCCAATTCGAGTATCGAGTACTTTATACATGAAGATGAACAGATACAGTTTTTTCTACTGCTGGGATTATAAAAATGAGACATTTTCTACTCTATTATTTTTGAAATATATGTTTTATCAATTGAAGTAAATGATTTTATGAAATCAATTAAACTTATTTATTTATTTATAAACACAAATTTTAATTAATAATATATATTTTCACTTTTAAGGTGTTCACTGTCAATACTTGGTGGAAAGGCATTATAATAAAAATAATAATACATTTTTAGTACTTTTTCCACATAAAATTTATTAGATCAGGACCGGTTTCGCTCATGGCGAGCATTATATATTTTGGTACATCTGAAAATATTCGAGTATACTCGAGTACTCGAATATTTTAAAACTTTACTACTCGATTCTATCGAGTAATTGGTGTCTCTACTTCAAACAGGATCGGGTAAGCCGATGATAAAATATGCTAGAACTTATATATTTGTACTAATATTTTATTATTATTTATTTAAGCCGAGTTGTGGAAGTAATAGAACAGGTGTGTTTCATTTAATTCAATCTTTCCAACAAGAATTGACAGTTAGCACCGTAAAGTGATTATTGCATTTTGCTTTTAGACCCCTCAATTATTTTTGAGTGGTAAAATGTAATAATATGCCGGCCTTGAAAGCATACTCCGATGTGCCGCTATTGTTTTTATATATTATTTTCATAGTGCCATTCAAATCGAGTCCTGGCTACACATCGACATACATAAGTGAAGTCAATAGATTGACAAACAAATCGGTAATTCACTTTTGATCATTTTGCACAGGAGAAAAAAGTGTTGACAACGTTTATCAAACTTTATTAAAAATCAGTTATGAAAATTTGAACCGTTTGAATTTTGTACTTTTCCATGAGTTTTGTCGCTAACGACCCAGGCTTAGCCTTTCAGCATCTTCGGGCACTCCACATTGATCCTAGCCCAATTTATGAACATCCTCTCATAGAACTATACAGCTAAGAATCACTTTTAAGGTGTTCACTGTCAATACTTGGAGGAATGGCATTATCAATTACAAAGTAAATAGATACCACTTTCACTTTTAAGGTGTTCACTGTCAATACTTGGTGGAAAGGCATTATAATAAAAATAATCATAAATTTTTAGTACTTTTTCCACATAAAATTTATTTGATCAGGACCGGTTTCGCTCATGGCGAGCATTGTCAACTGATAAAGAATACAATAAAACAGTGATATTTATAAATACAAAAGTTAAGTATGAAAAACAAGGTATGACAAAAAATTGGTAAAACAACTAAGAAAATTACAAGGAAAATAGACTATGTATTATTAAAATGTTGAAGACCTCTTAGCAATGCAAACTAACACATAAAAAGTAAAAGCCCAAAAATGTGTGCATTTAATAAAATAAATAAATCTGCATGTCTGTCAACCATAATTAGATGGAAATCCCGGTAATGAGTTCAATTGAGCCAACGAAATTGTTTTCTGTGAACAGAATAAAAGCCATATCAATTCTATTATTATTTACATATTTACAATTACATATTTTTATTATAGATACCACTTTGGTTACGAATATTCTTTTCGCAGAACTTTTACGTTGGATTGAGCATTCCCTGGAATTCCCACGTCGCATTATGGATTGCAGACATTAAGATTTATTTTTTAAATACACTTATTTTAGTTTTTACTTTGCTAATGATTATTCATACTTAATTGATTTTTGATGTAAGAGCTTGCATTGCTAAGAGGTCTTCAACATTTAAATTATAATCTATTTTTCTTGCATTTTGCTTGAAATTTTTTTGCTTAGTTGTAATACCAATTGTTTGTCATACCATGTCATAAGATGACCTGCGGTAAATGTGATTTAGTATATGTAGGGCAGACCGGGAGAAAAATCCTAGCCCGGGCAAATGAACATGTTAGATCCTTTAACAATAAAAAAACTGATTCACCATATGCAAATCATCTCACAGAAAAAACACATGACCCAAATTCGGTCCCGATTTGTTTACATTCCTGTAATAAAGGCCTTAAGCTAAATGCATTGCTAGAAATTAATAGGTAAAATCAATCCAATGACCAGATTACTATTAACGCTTCACCTCTTCTAAATCCTTTATCAAGCAATAAACTAAAAACAATTTAAAAATTAAAAAATAGATGCACTTAAGACATTGCATATTTTAAGTGGTTTCATAGTTCTGACGAAGGCGTAATCCGAAATAGCTATCAACAAATATATAAAATAATTTTTGTAGAACTAAAATACATTAATATTTTTCTTACCGTAGTACTAAAAATGTTTTCTTTTTTTTATTATAATGCCTTTCCACCAAGTATTGACAGTGAACAACTAAAAAGTGATAAGTTTATTGTGGAGTTGCTCTGTGGAATATAAATACATATATGAGGAAGAAAACATTACTCGGTATCAAGGGCGACAGGCTATAAATGTATCATCTGACAATAATAAAACATAAACATACTACTCAGATTACTTCATTTTATATTTTTTTTTCAAACTTTCCAGTAACGAATCGAAATCCCCACATTTAGATATAAAGGGTATTTCAATAGGGACGCTCAAAATATGTTACTTTGTCCTGCTGAGTAGATTATTCATTGTTTAGTGGCCAAATTTGAGTCAACCAGTTTGGTAAATAATCGGCCAACACCTACCCGTACGTCATCAAAATACAATATCTGGTGAAAACATTGCTGCTGTGTGTGAAAGTGTACAGGAAAACCCAAGGCAGCTTATTTCTCGTTGTTCACAAGAACTTGGCTTTTCTGCGACTTCAACTTGGCGAATTTTGAATCGGGCCTTATGTCTGCACCCGTATAAAATCCAACTAACCAAGGAACTTCAGGTAAACGACCGCAGACAACGCCTGATTGGGTTCTGGAGCAGTTGGAAGTTTACCCAAATTTGTCAAAAAAGTCAACTTTAGCGACATGGCCCATTTTATAATGAATGGATGCTATATTCCATATTTAATGCCGTAAAATATACTTACAAATGAAATTAAAATTTAGTCTAAATCTCACAAACAACTTGTTTTATTTACATTTCAAAACTAAGCGTCCTTATAAAAAGAGACTTTATTAATCTAGTGCTCTTCAACCCGCAGTCGCAAGAATTTATTGCCGGTCCGCGAAAACTTTCATGTTTCGGTAATTTTGATTTAAAAAAAGCAGTAAAATATCACTTTTAAGTTGCTCACTGTCAATATTTGATGGAATTTAATTTTTTAGTTTTTCGAGTTTGGAATTTTTTTTTAAATTTTGAGGCCCATTGCCTCTGAGCAGAATCGATTTATCGACTGAAAAATCTGCTCGTGCCGGGAATTGAAACCAGGTGATCCGACACCGTAGCCAACGACGTTGACCACTGCGCCCAGGGACCATGCCATTATTATCATTTTTATATCATGAATAAGATGTATGTATATCGAGTTTTTACTGGTATCTTTTAGTAGTGTCAAAAAAAGATCAAGCATTCAAAACGATTTATTTATTCGACTGAAAATATTTTAAAAAGTACCAATGCATAAAAAGTTAATGTACTGTAAACCCTGCTATAGCGGACACTTCTATAGTTCTTTTTGGTATAGCGCATGCGGCTGTATTTCGTACAAGGCACGTGTCGTTTGCTTACAAACTAAACACTTATAATTTTATTTAAAATATAAAAATTGGAAAAATGTTTGATTTGCTCCAAATCACAAAATACAATTGAACAAAACCAAACCACAAATGTTGTATGGGTGCCTAGGATAGTTTATATATCGTTTATTTGTTATAGCGTACTCCCTATCCTCCCGCTAAAGCTGACTGTAGTATATTAGCCGGTACCCGGCAAGCGTTGCAATCTCAAAGAAAGAAAGCGTTTGTGTATATTGAGTGCTTTCGGATGCCCAATATTTTAGATAAATAATGTCGATAAGAATTATCGGAATCGATGACATTTTCCGTTTGCTGTTTGTTTTTTGCCGATTGTCTATGGTATGACACACGCGCCACTTACTGAAAGATAATTGTACTATGCAGAGCTGTGGAGTCAGAGTCGAAGTTGGAGTCGGAGTCGTGGAGTCGGGGCATTTTGGCCGGAGTCGGAGTCGTCGCGGCGATTTGGCCGAAGTCGTACTCGAAGTCGGAAATTTTTAAAAGTTTGAACTTTTTATTTTTGCATATAATATGTCAAATTTGGCTATTGGCTGGATTGGTAGGGTTGATATTTAATTGAATACACACAAATAGGAAATTAAGTCTTTTAAAAGTTTTTTAGTCGGAGTCGGAGTCGTGTTTTGGTCAATGTTGGAGTCGGAGTCGAACTTTTTTTTACTGTCACCACAGCCCTGGTACAATGTCTATAACCTTTGCGCAAGTGCAACAATAAATTGTCCTGCTATAGCAGTACTGACTGTATCTAGATTTCTTATGCTTTCATAGTAAATTCTTGAAAACTGTTCAATGGGGTGTGCGATATTTACATATTTTAACTAAATATTTTTTCGTTTTCATTCAGGGCTTGATTGGCCATACGTGATCTTCAATCCACTGCAAATATGACGATATCCTCGTGTATACTGCAGGAATACCTCCGGAGCATGCTTTACCAAATGATGTCACCCCTATCAAATTATATACAGAACTATCTGCGATAGGAACTTGTAGAGGTCCGCCTGAATCACCCTGAAAGAAAAATGATATTTTTTTTAATATTTAGAACAGTGGAACAAAAAATCAATATTTTTAATAATTTCCGAGATCAACTCGAAGAAAAATCCTATTTCAAACATCACGCCTAAGATCTCATTCAATATATATGTTACAGTGAAACTGTATCTAGTAAACTAGGCGCGGCGTCTCCAGGTCAATACAGAAGCCGATGTCTCGCTCTAGATATAGCTGACTCTTTCACGCCCCGAGTGCGTGAGATACATGGTATTACGCAGACCCCACTGGACCAAACGAACGTCGATCGTCTCTCTGGAAGGCGTATTTGCTACAACCGCTAAGATCATGCGATAGCGACCTTATTAACACCACATCGTCATTTAGTCAGTGATAAATTAGCGAGATTTGATTGAGTTCTTTAGATCCGAATAAGTCTTCATGTTGGTCGAGTAACATCCCAAACGTAAGCCCGGAAAGAAGCTCTCGGTCTCCTAATCCTCCCCTTAAGTTCCGCATCCTACTTAGCTGATATCAACCAGCAAACGTAATCGTAATCGAGGTATTGCCATTATAAACTCAATTCAACTTGTATTGTGTAAATGTATCGACGTGTACGAATTCTTTATTAAACAATGTGTGCTATTCGTACCCCAAAACTCTCGAAACCTTCTTTTATTTTAAGAGCCTCTTACTTTATCCTACTCCTATCACTAACATCCTCTTCCCGAGTGTCGGATCCTAGGCTCCCTCTCGATTTACGAGAGAGCTGAGATCGAGGTCGTCTCAATATGTATGATTTGGCTTGTGTAGAAATTGGTCAGCTAAAAAAGGTCCATCTGCTTGAGTGCAATGCACCAGAAATACATTGTCCTTATTCTTTCTTCACGTATTTTCACTGAAATCTCACTAATTATTTTAGTTCTTAACATTTTAGAAAAAAAAATAAAGATTATTAAATTGAAATCTTCACATACCCCACACGTATCCATTTTAAAATTCTTGTCCACGGCACAAATCTGACCGTCAATCAATCCAAAAGGAAGTTTAATTAGCCGCACGTGGGTGTAAGTAGTGTTGCAAGATGAAATGTCCACAGATGACACACTCGCTTTCATCAAATAGTGAGTCCTTGAAATTTCTGAAATTAAATAAAATTGTATTATAAATCTCTTCGGTGCCGCGGCCGTGTTTATGTTAAAGTGAAACAGTATTCTCAGTGAAAATGTATTCTGCTCCAAGCTGTCATTGCAATTAAACTTGACCGCCCTATCTTCAGCCCAATATTTGTCTGTGTTTTTCTTTGGTTCTATTTTTATGAATGGGACTACTTGCTGATTTTGTTTCAATGAAGCAAACTAAAATTTTAGGACGGCAAATCATCGATTTGGGCCAATAATTTCAATGATTGTGACCAGTGAAATCATGTTGTCATACAAATCTATTACTTGATACATTTTCACTGAGAATACAGTTTAACTGTAGCATTTATACGCCAAACAATTCCGCTCTCGTAGGGCCGGCCATAAAAAAACGCGCGTACTTGAGTCGTGGTTTAAAGGCCACGAGCAACGTTTATAACAATTTTTAAAATATCGTGCATATAGTGACATTTATTGGAATCGTGATGTAATACTTGAACTTGAAGATATTGTATAGTAATCTATAATACAGGGCTCTGGAGTCGCGGAGTCGGGGCTTTTTGGTCGGAGTCGGAGTTGGAGTCGTCGCGGCGATTTGGCCGGAGTCGTACTCGGAGTCGGAAATTTTGAAAAGTTTGTCCTTTTTATTTTTGCATGTATTTTGTCAAATTTGGCTATTGGCCGAATTAGTATAGTTGATATTTAATTGAAAACACATAAAAAGGAAAATAAGGCAAAAAGTGACGATATTTCACTTTTTCAGTCGGAATCGATTTTTTTTTACCGACTCCACAGCCCTGCTATAATATTATATATCGATTTTAAAAAGATATGTTTCGTTGTGTTGAAATGTGTCGCTAGCAGGGTCTGCGTAAACCTTGTTTTTAGGCATACCACTCAGTGGAAGACTATTAATTTGCTTTAAAAATTTTGAACGTATTTTTTATTTACATTTAAGATTAAATTTATTATGAAACAGTTCCGATTTAAAGTCACGTTCACGTATTTTCTATGTGAGTGTTGTAACTACCCTGAAGTTTTGTGAAACGTTTGATGTTTTGGTTTTTTAATAAATGATACGGTGTTGAAGTGTGAGAATAATAAGATAAATGAAGTGTTTGCGATGAACTATTAAAATATGTCCAAAAAGTATGTATTTATTAGGTTTTATTTTTTGAAAAAAAATCACGGCCTTCCATGCACGGCCATGCCAATCCTAGCCGGCACCTAACAGGTTAATTGAGGATTTCAACTGAGGGTGCTTGATGGAATTTCAATAACAAATTTGAATTGTTTGAATTTTAAGTTTGTATAGAATAATTCAGTAAAAATGGCCCAACATATGAATAGAGAACTTTAACCATGCTATTCTACTAAAATAACGTAAGTGTTATATGCAAGGCTACAATGAACAGACCAACTCAGCAATCGCATCTATTGAGTTATCCGCATAAATCAGACGATGCGTATAATATAATACTTACTATGGTGGTTTGTATTTCCCCATCCTGTGATATTCATCAATGAAGTTGGGTCTTCAGTATCGGTGTTCAGGCAAGCAGGAAAAACCATCGACGAGAAAGAGACTGATCTATTAAATCTATAGATCGGAATATATATCAGCTAACGAGCAAGAAGACAAATCGATACCTACTTTCAAAAGGTTCTAACTGCACTTGACACTGTTCTGAGATATGAGCGTTATAAAGTTTCAATTGATTAATATTCACTTGTAACAAATAGCAAGTAAAAATGTTCCAAATTACTTATTTTAACCTTATTTATTTACAACCCTTGCTTAGAAATAGTTGTCTTATGATGACAATCTTAGAACATTGTCAAATAAGTTTAGTAAAAAAAAGTGTGCAGATGCAGTGCAACTCCGGAATTCCGCTAACTCCGTTATTCAACCATAGATAATTCTGAAATTCATATATATCAGGGGTGGCCAAACTTTTACCTCAACGGGTGACTTTTTTTGATTTTTTTGGCGGCGATCGACTCGACAAAATTGATTGAATTTATTATCATTGAAATCAAAGATGTGTCCATAAGTAGTATCAGTACACCAGACAGGCGGGCGACTTGGAATAGCTACGTGATCGACCAGTCCATCGCGATCAACGCTTTGGCCACCCTTGATAGAATGCGGTAAATACAAGCTTTTCCGACTAAAAGGTAATTTTAGGCAAAAATGTCAATTCAATTACCTTTTCAAAGTAAAGTAACGAAATAGCATAGATGGAAGTTGTATTTTTGTAACATTAATGATTTTTTTTTTGGGTTGGGATAATGGCAACCAGGGAGCACCATTTTTACCAGCCAGTAACTTTTGAGGTTTTTAATTTTTTGGTTTGAATATTTTTTTTGTATATTTTTAAAACATTAATCTGGTAAAAAAATGAACCGCAAAATTGTTTCAATCAGTTTTTTTTATTGTACTTTCAAAAACACCTCAAATTTGAGCCTCTAGACCAGAATACCCCCTTAAATAATGCCAATCCAAAATGGTGGACAATGGTTAAAAACGCGCACCTTAACAAAGCGATGTCATGATATTCTCTGTAAACTTTATATTCCGGATGGGTAATAATCTCCTCTATGTAATAGTCGGTGTCTTTTAAATCAAACTGTCCATGCAAGTTCACAGTGCCGACGCGGCACAGGATTGGAGGATCTCTGAAAATCGAAAGGAACATTTATTACATATTAATCATGTAACCGACGTCTTAGAACAACGTTCCCAGGTCGATACTGGAGCAACCATCCCTCTCTAGAAATGGATGCTCTGCTCGCACACTTGTCACGTGAGCACGCCCAGCTAACATTCTAACATTTTAAAATGGAATTGGGGATTTTCCTTTTTACGGGAAGCAAGGAGGGGGTTATAGAATCGAAACAAAGCAAACAAATAATCATACTACTAATGAAGTTAAACATTAAAAACTATTAAACTAATGAGCTACAATCAATCAGATAAGTAAGTGATTACTCTATTTATTGGAAATAATGTAAGCAGTGGCGAGCAACCTGTCCTATTAAGATTATTATTTAAAAATACTTCTTTTTTAAGATAAGATGTCTAAAAAGTAACAATTTTTCTGAATTTGCCAATCATTTAATAGAAAATGATCATAATTTTAATTAGGTTATTAATTTAGAAATACTCCACCAAGTAAATAAAAAGGGTTTAAAGATGAATAGTTTAGAATTATTAGAAATAAATAAAACTATTAACAAAAAAGAAGTAAATGCAATTTTAAATAAATCAACTTGATACAATACTAATTTTACGTGTATTCCCACTTAGTAAAAACTCATATTAGCTTTCACTTCAAGAATAAATCAAATGAATTTGTCACATTCAATAACTTATTATTACCACATAAAATTAAGATGGTGGAACAGAAAAGAAGATGTATTGTGTACCCTGTCTAAACGGTAAATATACATGATCTAATGCACGTTTAAAACAAAGTTCTGACGAGGGCGTAAGCCGAAATAGCTATCAACAAATATATGAAATTATTTTTGTAGATTTAAAATACATTGTTATTTTTCTCACCGTATAATAATGTGACAATTAGGGTTTCCAATGCTGTGCCAAAATTCTGATCCCGAGATTTAGGGATTGCAATTAATTGATCACGGGACTGGTCCCGTGTTTCATTTATTTAAACACTGAGGATTAAGAATTGACACTTTAAAAGTGGTAGATTTATATATGCATGCAGAGATGTGCAAGAGTGTCCATAACAAGCTATGAAACATTGCAGTTCCTTTAAAATAACAAAAATTTTGTCAGAAGTGGGATTCGAACCCACGCCCTCAGAGAGACCAGAAGAGCTCGCCCCGAACTAGTCGGGTAAGGTTAAATGCCTTGAGTCTGGCGCCTTAGACCGCTCGGCCATCCTGACATATGAGATAGATGACAAAATAAACAGTCTAATTACAAAACAGTGCAATATTATCAATAAAAATGTATTATCTATTTTCATAACAATATTATAATTTGTGTGATTTCGCATTATATGCGCATGCGTGAATAATGCACGGGTTGTGTGTGTGCATAAGAATTTATTAGGTAAAAGCAGTGACGGTTTTTCCATACGCTCTGTGGAACTGCAGGACCCCCAAGCATGTTGAGAAAAATTATAATAAACATAAATTTATGCATATTATTTAAGAGTGTATTCAGCTTGCTCGCGCACCGATGCATCGAAAAATTATCTCACACCTCGGTTCTTATATATAAGCAGTACCGTTTGTGATGGAATATATTCGAGTTGGCGAAGGAGGGTCTCGGAGAGGGGAGTTTGCAGATACAATCTTGCTTTGGTACTGTCTTTCTGGCAGTGTTCCGTCCGTACGTGTGCGAGCTTTACTTCTTCTAATTTGTTTCTCATACGAAAGTGTTTTACTCAAGGAAGGAAACGAACAAATGTGATAGTGGTCAATTCAATCCTCGAAAACATTCGCTGTGGAAAAAATTAAGATATTTAAAAGAAGAATATTTTAAAGTATTTACAGTGACAAAATCGATTTGTAGGTGAAGCATTTACATGAAAGATTCTGCAAAAAAATTATTCCTGGAAGAATAATACTTTTTAGTAGACAAACCTAAATAAATTTCAAGCGGAGAATTATCTTTATAGCATACAATTCAAATAAGCCAACTAAACGAAATACTCGTTATACCTATATATGTATCATTATAAAAAAAACATCTGCTAAACACCGTGTAGAATGTAGTTGAAGTGACTGAAGAATTTTACAAGATGGGGGCTGACCAAACTTTTGTTTCATAATCGAGAGGCGACATTTTCAACTAAGTAACCTATAAATAATAAGGTACCATTTACAACTCCTAAAACATTAGCCAATAAATTGTCCAACAAACCAGGTAACAATTCAGTTGGGTACCTTTCCGACAACAATACAAGACGATTAGAAAGAATCTTTTCCAAGTATTTGCATTCGATTTTGTATATATTGACACCGCCTTATGTGGTAGGTCATCAGAACTCTCTCGAACGATCTATTTTTCACCTCAGTCTATGAGTTTAAGTCGATATCAGGAAATAAATTCATTTTTAATAATACTCTATATTGAAATCTATAGCGATTCAATATAGAGTGATCCTATTTGTAAAAGAGACATTTATGCGGACGTCTCGCTCTAAATGTCTCTTGACTCTTTCATGCCCCGATTGCATGGTATTTCATGCAAAGTTCGATGGGCCATAAATAATGGCTTATCGGGCTGACGTTTAACAGTATTTTTGTAACGGACTTTTGGTCCTAATGGAACCGCTTTCTTTCATACAGTTGGCAGTGAGAGATTGGACAGCATTGAGAATGCACGCGCCTAATCCTCTCCCTAAGGATAAAGTCTAGTAAATTACTGAAATCGCCTTTGCAATTATAATAGTCGTGTGTTATGTATTGTAGAACGTAACGTGTATTGTTAATCTATCTGTGTTAAATCCATGTGTAAAGTCTGTGAAAATTCATAACAATTAAATAATGGGTGCTAACCACACCCACATAACGCTTTGAGATCGTCTTTTGTTTATAAGAGTACCATGTTTCTCTTACTCCGTTCCCAAAATTCCTCTCCCTGAGTGTCGGATAGGAGGCTCTTTCTCGATTTACGAGGGAGCCGAATCAATGTCTTCTCAATATTTACTATATTATACAAAATTATGTCTAAGCAATAAATATAAATGATGCAAACAAAACATATTGAAGGCATACCTATTATTTTTAACTTCCTTAAGTGTAATTTAACGAATATTTTTATCGTAATGTACCAACCATCTGATGGTCATACGAATTATTAGATAGAGTGTACAAAGTCTAATGAACCAAAATTATTATTTTTAATAAAAATGGTTGTCTGTAAAGTGGGTTTACGGACGATAGTTTAACGTGACAACGTCATAAGAAAACATTGATGAAATGATTGCATACTTTTATGAATAAAATGGAATCATTTTTATTGAATTATCATTATTTTGTATGGATACGAAGAAGGAGTGAAATGAAATCTACAATTTTTTATTGATATATTTTATTCGCACTCATTAATTCAAATATGTTTATTACTATCCTTGTTACTTATCCTTGATGATAGTGGCAGATCCGTGAGATTCACAGGTTCGTCAGGTTGGTCTGCCATGGTGTGACATTAGGCGGTTCTGCGAAAGAAATCGTTGATAATTTATTGTTTATTTAAAGTATATTTGTTATACGTTAATCAGATTTTTAATATGCAAGAATTAATTACCTTTATTGCCGCAATTGTTGTTGTAATATAAACAATGAAAACCACATTAACATTTCACTTCACTTTATAAACAGTTGTAAACAGATCACGTGTCGGTACTGTAGGTGTATAAGTTGTGTGCTGCCGCTGTCTCTTTTCTACTCAGACGCATCAACCAATCGAGTGGAAGAGAGATAGATGCGGCACAATCCGAACGGTAGGCCGATCGTGCCTCTCTATCGCTTATCCGCGCTCTCGCTCGCACGCTTGCCTTCGGCGCAACGCGACAAACGGGACAATGAGTTATGTTTTTTCGTGCGTGCAGCGGGCGTTCATCGATTTATAAGACGTTGTCACGTCAAAAATGCTTTTGCAGTTTTTAATTAATCATGTACTTCATCCAACCCAATTGAACACTATCACTCACATGAGTAACACATTTTTTTTTTTTTTTGTAAATTCGACATTTTTTTTTAATCAGAGTAGCTTACCAGACATCAGAAAATTTTGTCAGAGTGGAGAAGGTTAAGCCATCAATATATATTGATGATTTTTCTTATCTTTTTTTACACCTACACATTTTAATCCAAGTTTAACGAGTCACTATATTGTAATTATTACGCAACGAGAAAATTTGTTAACACATTATTTTCCTGGGAATTTCTCCTTAAAGTCATTATAGACCGCAGGATAATTGTATCAAATAGCCAAATTACTGTCCCGTTATTCCAGTTAGTGAGAATTTATACATTTTCCTTAAACGAAAAATAAAAATTATTACTATGTATGTCAGATTTGCGACCGCATTGTATTGCAGATAAAGACAACATCACACAACAACATGGCTTAATGACGTTGTTCAGTTTCCCCATCCTCTCTTTATCCGTTTCCTGTTATGGCTCTGAATATAAGAGGCCAATCACAACGTGCTCCAGTGCTCAGCAGGAAATCAAATGGGCAATGGGCGTTTGTGCTGTCAAATCCCTTCCCACCTTTCCGATCCCAAAGAGCGACGCATAGTGACAGCGATTAGCTAACCACTAGTCCTGTCCTAGTCCTTGTTTCCTTTCTATCCCCTACTCTCTTCGAAAAAGAGAGGTTGATCAACTGAGTAACAAGCAGTTCTCGTAGAAAAAACAAATGTTGAGATAAACACCGCGAGGACTCCATTTGCTCCAAGTTGGGAGCGGACATGGCAAAAAAAATAATATAATGGATAAACAACCAAAATATAATATTCCTTAAAATTGGAAATCCTAGTTATGCGTATATGTTACAGCGAAAGTGTATTATCAGGGAAAATATATTATCACTGGCATTTCAGTGAAAGACTCTGGGCGAGCCCATCTTCAACTTTTTCTATGTTTGCTGTTTGTCTTTGACGAATACAATATATATTATACTTTACCTGACCGTGATTAGTGAAATCACGTTGTCATACAAATTTATTTCTTGATATATTTTCACTAGCCAGATCAGTGAAAATATATTTTCCCTGATAATATACTTTCACTGTAACATTTATAATTTATTATTACCTGTCTCTTAAGACAACACAATGCGCCGCAGTTACCGCGTATTTGTCAGAAATAAGCGTACCTCCACAGTCGAAATTCATGTCCGCCCCATATACGTATCCTAGAGCAACCTTAAACGTTTAAAATAAATGATTAAAACGATGAGTCACTTAAAAGAAAACCATTATTAGATTGATGATTAAAATATATCAAAGAATACGTTCAAAGTTGTAGAGAATATATCTTCAAAAATTGTTTCTTAACATTTCCGTCGCAGTGTGTAAGAAAGTTTACCACCACTGCCATATTATCTCATTCAATTTTTTTTCACATAAGATTGAAATGACATGTACAGTCTTTCCCGAATTTTCTTTTCTTTAAATTTTTAATTTTAGATAAAAAAAAAATGGTATTACAGCTTACGCCAATGCGCCAAATATTCTTAATTGTGAGAGTCATACGAGATTAACTCGGTGATAAGTAATGAATCAGTTGTGTATAAATCAACGATAAATAACATACACCCAGCCCAAGATCTCTTTTTTTTCAATTGAAAATCTGAACATGCCGGGAATTGAACCCGAGCCCCCTGATCGCTAGAACAAAGCCCTTGCCACTGGACCACAGGGACCGACTTATATATCAGGGGTGGCCAAAACGTCGATCACCTATCTGATCTATGCAAATCTCTGGTGCCCGTCCCAAGAAGCGTTCTAGACAAGTCGTGTGACAGGGAAAGCACGCTAAAATCACGAAGTTAGCTGATTATTGACGAATATCTCATTCTAAAACCCGGGTCAAACAAGGGTTGGCAATTAGATTAATATAGACTTTAAATTGCTTTGCGCTGGTAACTTTGGTAAGTTTGTCTCAACTGGAAGCGTTTGTTATTTATTTATTTATTCATAAAAAAATACAAATCATGGCATTACAGCTTACACCAATACGTCATGTATTAAAATGTTAATAAGTATCCATTACTTTCATTTCATTCATATCATTGTTTGACAATGAACTGAACTCTCTAAAGTGATTTACGATTAGACAATTCAATGATTTTTATAGAAAGACAATTGCATTAGCTAAGCTTAATGCATTCAATAGGTATCATCAATCCAATGAGATTTCTAACGAGCAAATTAATATCAATTAATCACCACTTCTTAAGCCATTACTAAGCGATAATGTAATTTTAAATAAAACACCTTAATACAATATTAATTTATCTCCACTTAGTAAAAAACCCAGATTAGCTTTCAGTTCAAGAAATACATAAAATCAATATGTCAGACTTAATAACTTATTATGACCATATAAAATTAGTATGGTAGAACAAAAAAGAAGATATATTGTGTACCCTGTCTACAACGGTATATGTAGATAAGTAAATGCACGTTTAAGCACAGTTCTGACGATGGCGTAAGCCGAAATACATAGTTATCAACAAATATACTAAATAATTTCTGTAGAATTAAAATAAATTGTTTTTTACCGTATTATAATGGAGTTCTATCAATTAAATGCCAATTCAATCAATAAAGTAAGTTTTATTCTTACCATATGAGGGAATTCTCCAAGGCTCGCTTCATTGCCGCCAATTATTTGTGTCGCAACCGAAACGGGCATAGTTCTGATGTATTCATTACATTCTGGAAAATAAAGCAAAAAGCAACTTACAATTTATTCAATAGTGGCAGTTTATTTCTCCCAAATCAAGAGATTTGTGTTTCTTAACCTCTAAACGCCCGTAAGGGCGGTAAGACAGTTTACGACCACTGCCACTTTATCTAAAATATCTATATTAATATTAGTGATACAGTGTGTAAACTTTTGGTATTCTCAAATCATTGTTGTTTACACCTTTTGCAGTAAAATAAAAAAATATGAATTTGATCAATTATTTTCACTGCAATTTAATAGAAAAGAAAATAAGTCGGATTATTATTGGCCGAAGAGAATTTATATTGTCGCTACCAATTGACAGGTTTCAAACTGCACATACGCGATAAGATAACGTTATCTTATCTCAAACTCGCCTCGATCAAACTTACGTTTCAAATCAATTGGTTGCTTTTTACATTAAAGAAAAACTATCGAATTTTTTTATCTATATTTTTTTAAGAACGGTGTATAAAGATACGTTAAAGCATAATATAATTTTTTTTTAATGCAATCTATGCCAAAAAAGCTAAACTGGGGTATTTTGAATACCCCCCTTCGGATCACACGCTATTTTTCAGGGACCGTCTTTCGAGTGCTAAAAATGATATTCAACAACATAAAATGAAAGGTTATTTTGATATACTGAACAGAGTAAATGATAATACATTTTTATTCTTACTTTCTCCCGCTCTTCCTTTAGATTTGATGTTTCCTGATGATCTAGATCTACTAGATGTGTTGGTTTCTGTAATATGGATAAAATAGTTTATTTAGATATATTATCGTTAAATATCATGTTCTGGGTACAAGATAATGGATCCAGCTTAGGAGACTAAAATGGAGGACCTAAAAGCTGTGATCTGTGCCTTAAATACTTGAATTTAAGACACAGAGAGCATATATAACATAACAGAGAGGTAGATACAACCAAGGAATATAGACGTACTTTTGGTTCAAACAGTATAATGAATTAAATTCAATATAAAACAACAGATTTATCTTTCTCCTCATTAGTTACAGTAGAACCTCGATTATCCGGATTTTCAATTATCCGGATTGGTCAAAATAAACAAAAATATTACAAATTTGTTGATATGCACGTGGCGAATTGCGCCACTGTTTACGTACGTGATGGAATATTTTTTCTAAAAATAAGTGCTGTGTAAAATATGGGTTAGTCATCGTCCTAAGTTGATACGCACTGAACTTTTTTTTTTGAAAAATTGATCACGATTTAAATATTCATTTTTAATATTACCGATATGCCAACGAAAAAAAAACGTGTCGTAGTTTCATTAAAAGACAAATTGGATATAATCGATGCTTTGAAACGGGTGAATAGGGACTTTTTTGTCTAATAAATATGGTGTCGGAACGTCAACGATCTCGGATATAAAAAAACAAAGTGAAAAAATCTTGAAGTTTACCAATTGTTTAATGTCAGAAGATGGAAGCTCAGAGCGTAAAGTTATGAAAACATCACGAAATGAAGAAGTTGAAGAGTGTATTTTTATGTGGTTCATACAAAGACGATCATCTGGACATCCAATTTCTGGTTCATTACTATGTAAAAAGGAAATATTTTTTTTACCTTCAAAGCAAGCTCAGTATCAGGGAACTTGACGTTCATGGGGAAAGGCTTTCTGCTGACATACCTTCAGCAAACACTTTCATTGACTCATTGAAGTTGTTTGTGGAGAAGGAAGGATTCGGCGAAGAATTTATTTACAATGCTGACGAGACAGGTTTAAATTGGAAGAAACTACCCAACAAATCTTTGGCTTCAAGACATGAAAATACTGCAGCAGGGTACAAAACTAGTACAGAACGTGTCACCATAATGGTGTGTGCCAATGCAGCCGGCAGACATAGACTTCCACTGTTTGTCATTGGAAAATCAAAGAGCCTCAATGCTTCAAAAATATCAAAATGATTTATACTGAATATACTTGTCTTTTCCTGTAAATTATGATTTTTTCGATTATCCGGAATTGTCCTTATCCAGACTACCTTCATCCCCATTCAGTCCGGATAATCGAAGTTCTACTGTACTGATTGGATGGGGTCGAATGTGCCTATAATAAATATTCAACAAAACGGTCAATCGGGATAATATTTGTGACAGGACCATAATTCTTAAACGTAAAATCGAGGAAATCGAGAAATCGAGGAACGGTTAATGCGGGATTTTTTAACATTGTTCTTATGGGTGTTTGGCCGGAACAAACCAAGCGGGAAAACAGTTTACGCGAGAACGTTACATCGGGATTCCACTGTAGTACATTGTAATCCCGATCTTACGTTCTCGCATTATACGTTTTCCCTGCGTGGTCCGTTCATTTTCTATAGTTCCCCGATTTCTCGATTTTCTCGATTTTACGTTTAATAATTATGGTCCCGTCACAAATATTATCCCGATTGACCGTTTTAGTTGAATATTTCTTAGAAGCACGTTCGAACCCTTCCAATCGATTCGTACAAAAAAACGTGTGCACTTGTTTTCGATTCATTGTCATAATTTTTCTGGTAATTACTGAGCATCTGTGTCTTCGGTAGAAGAAGATAGCGAAAAACGCAATAATGAACCATGGAATGACATTAACAGCAGCCTTGATGGCCTTCGAAAAAATAAAAATATATTTCTACTTCAAGGATACAGATGAATCTGTTAAAAAAATATAAGAATTTGAGGAGCATTTGTTAAAATTGAAATGTCAAACTGCAAAGAAGCAACGTTATGCTAAGGATTTTTTAAATAATGAATGTTTCAGATATAATAAGAAATCCTAATAAAAAAATATTTTTTAGTTCATATTTAAAACTCTCCCGCATTATTCGTTTGTTTTTTTCGGTCCCTTGAAAAAAGTAGAATTGGGATTTCACTGTATGTACTAAAATTGTGATTTATTTTGATGTTTGCAGTGTCAACACGCCCTCATACAAAAAACGGGGCGTAGCAGTAATCTACCTGAGTACTAGACAGTTATATTTATTTAGCGTATAGCATACTTTACCAACGGACGAGGCCTTTGAACAGCAGACTATTTGGATTCTCCCATCAAATCCACAACTCACAATGTTCGGGCGGGTGCGTGCTATTAGCTGCCTGAAATAATTATCAAAAACATTGAATATTTTTTTTGAAAAAAGGTTCAGTTGACCGAAGATAAATCTAAGGCTATGGCCAAAGTGATAAGCGTAAATTTTGGCGTGGCGTAGCGTCACTTGCTTCATAATTAAAGGTTGCCGCAATGATTGATCTACCCTCTCTCGTCTCTATTCACCCCGATTCAATGTGAATAGAGACATCGAACAAAATTTACTGTGTCATAAAAACGATAGTGAATATTTGAAAAATATTGTCATGGATATCTAGTAGGACCATAGAAACAAGTCAAGCCATTCATATTTGAATTATGTGGCGCAGGTATGAAGATACATAGCCGTGAAGGGTAAAAAGTGTCTATATTGACCTCGAATTACGGTATTGTATCTATATTGAATATGGATTATGATGTAACGTCATCGACGCAACTTTTCTAAATTTGATTATTGACCATGGTTTTACCTCATTACTTCAGCACATTCGAATACGAGCTTGCATTCGCCTCGCGACCCATCACCGAGGATACAAGTGTTGCCATCTAGAATAAAATAAAAAAAATAAACATTAACTTTCAGGGGAAAGATATTGTAGCAGCTTTTTTACAGCGATTATCTTTTACTACTTTGCCCATCCACCACCCGCCACGGCCATACGTCTGGTTTTAGCAGACATTTCCCGTGGCGTATCAACGTGAGGCGTTACACAGTATATAGTTTTGGAATTGTCCTGGGAGCAGTTACTCAAGACTCGATTAGCTTCCACTAAAGTGTGCTTGATTGACCCTATCTTATCTTTTACACACAAAATCAAATAGAAATCCAATCTGAGAGCAATCCATAAATATTACATTTACGCGATAGGCTGTTGCCACAAAGACAAACTCAGCATCATAACGTAAACAGTTTGTACGCCGAAGCAAGCGCTTTTACGCTGCGCTGTGACTTCTCAGACGGCGCCATCGTTAAAGCCATTGCGGCAACCTTTGATTATGAAGCAAGTGACGCTACGCCGCGCCAACATTTTTGCTCGTCACTGTGGCCATAGCCTTACTGATTAAATACACGTTGCTTGATTGATATATATGTCTATCTGTAATCAAACACACATACTCTCTCCGCCAGCGCACGTTCAGGCTTTGGCTACCATAGGCATAACTTCTGGGGTGATGCAGCGTGACTTGCTTCATAATCAATGAAAGAGTATTCTCGAGTATCGAGTACTCGAGTCCTACACACAAGACATGAAATAAAACAAAATTGAAAAAGATTCAATTAAGTATTGTTCTTGCCGTGAGTGGAAATCAGAACATATAATACGAAAGGTCTTTTATCGCTGAACCATTTTTCACAAACCAATAACATTATAATCTCAATACTCAATAGAAAGTTTTTAGTAATGCATATTAGCACTCATTTTGAAGTGTGAAGATGTTTCTTAATGTTCAGAAACACGTGTCAATAAAAATAACATTAAAATTACTAAAATGGTAATAGAGAATATGTAGCGTAATATTGGATTCTTAAAAGGTATAAATGTACAAATAATTGAAAGAATTTTTACTTACCACAATTGGACACATTTACTAAGTTAAGTATCGAAATAATGAAAAAGGTTAGTATTGTGCGATGCAATTTTATATACCTTAACATTTTGATTATTATAACAGACCAAAAACTATAATATATGTTGTATTTTCAAGCTACACAGAATAAACTAAAATACAGTAGCACACTGTGTGTGATTTTTTTTTCTTAAATGACATGTTCTTTATTTAATAATGAATGATAAATGACAAACAATCGTGAAATAAAAAAATGTGTACGTAAACAACCAAGATCATAGTGTATTATTTATAAAAATATCAGATACAGAGGCGTGCGTGGTAAGTTTAATAAATAATACATTAAAAATAATAACACATTTTTTAGTACTTTTTCCACATCTGATTTCTAGATTTATTTCAAGGATTTCAAGGAAAACTATATTAGTTAGAAATCCTTGAAATAAACCGACATAAATTTATGAATAATTGTAATCTTTTAAATGATCAATTAGTCTTCGTTTCCTCGCCATTACTATACCCAATTCACTAAACCAATTCTTATTGTATTTCTTTCTACTTTTATTTCTGATAATTTTTATTTTAGTTTATGATAAGTTTGATTTTAATTTGTAAGAATTGATATGGCTTTTATTCTGTTACAGGAACTGACTCATTTGAACTCATTACCGGGACTTCCATCTAATTGTGGTTGACAGACATGTAGATTTATTTATTTTTATTAAATTCACTTAATTTCTGGGCTTTTACTTTGTTAATGTTAAATTCATACTTAATTGATTTTTGATGTGTTAGTTTTGCATTGCTAAGAGGTCTTGAACATTTTATTTTTAGTCTATTTGTCTTGTAATTTACTTTAATTTATTTGCTTAGTTGCTTTACCAATTGTTTGTCATACCTTGTTTTCATCCTTAAATTTTGCATAAATACCACTGTCTTATTGTATTACTTATCAGTTGATAATGCTCGCCATGAGCGAAACCGGTCCTGATGAAATAAATCAGATGTGGAAAAAGTACTAAAAAATGTGTTATTATTTTTATTATAATGCCTTTCCACCAAGTATTGACAGTGAATACCTTAAAAGTGATAAATAATACATTTTTTAAATTTAATCAGTCGTTTACACTGCTTACAGATAACTATTACTTTATTACGTTTAACCAGGGCTGTGGAGACGTTAAAAGAAATAACGACTCTTTCTCCGACACCATCATTTTTCAAAAACACGAACAAGAAACACTCCGACTCTGACCGAAAAAAAGTTTAATTTCGTCACGTTTTTTCCCTACCTTTCCTATTGACATGTGTGTATTCAATTATATATCAACCATACAATCCGGACAATAGCCGAATTTGACATATTTTATGCAAAAATAAAAAGTTCAAACTTTTCAAAATTTCCGTCTCCGGCCAAAACCCCGCGACGACTCCGACTTCACAGCCCTGCTTTTAATGCATTGGCTACGGGGTACGTGGAATACGCGTCGTTTTTCCATATGTTTAGATTTCTCCGTAACCAAAGTGATACCTGTCAATTCTAGGTGGAGGGGCGTTATATAAAGGGTATTTCAATAGGGACGCTCAAAATATGTTACTTTGTCCTGCTGAGTAGATTATTCATTGTTTAGTGGCCAAATTTGAGTCAACCAGTTTGGTAAATAATCGGCCAACACCTACCTGTACGTCATCAAAATACAATATCTGGTGAAAACATTGCTGCTGTGTGTGAAAGCGTACAGGAAAACCCAATGCAGCTTATTTCTCGTTGTTCACAAGAACTTGGCTTTTCTGCGAGATCAACTTGGCGAATTTTGAATCGGGCCTTATGTCTGCACCCGTATAAAATCCAACTAACCAAGGAACTTCAGGTAAACGACCGCAGACAACGCCTGATTGGGTTCTGGAGCAGTTGGAAGTTTACCCAAATTTGTCAAAAAAGTCAACTTTAGCGACATGGCCCATTTTATAATGAATGGATATTGGCAGACATTTGATGCTATATTCCATATTTAATGCCGTAAAATATACTTACAAATGAAATTAAAATTTAGTCGAAATCTCACAAACAACTTGTTTTATTTACATTTCAAAACTAAGCGTCCTTATAAAAAGACCCTATATTTAATAGTTGAAACCAGGGCAGTGGATTCGGAGTCGGAGTTTTTTGGCTGGAGTTTTCGCGCGGTTTTGGTCGGAGTCGTACTGGGAGCCGGAAACTTAGTATAAAATATATACTTATGGAAAATAGTTTGCACTTTTTATTATTACACATATGTTAAATTTGGCTTTTGGCCGGATTGGTTGGTTGATATAAAATTGAATACACATAAATAGGAAAGTTGGGAAAAAATGGGACGACATTAAACTTTTTTTAGTCGGAGTTGGAGTCGTGTTTTTGGTCAATCCTGGAGTCAGGGTCGTGTTTGTGGGAAATGCTGTAGTTGGAGTCGCAGTCGTAATTTTTTTATTAAACTGTTCAACTGTAACTGTGTAACTGTTTATTTTTCAAATCTCCTAAATTTCTTCGAGAATTTTTTTCACGCTGGATTGAAATATATCGATATTGGTGGGCGGTAGGCATAAAAAGGTTGACGACCCTTGACATATACATATAATGCTAAGAGTTATGAAGCATTAAATAGGAAATTCAAGATAATATTAAAAAATCAACACTCCACGCCACTGCTAAAATATTTGATTGATAAGAAAGACCAGTCAAGAAACATAAGTACGAATCAAAATTAAAAGAAAATTTAATTGGTTCAATAAATAAAACAATAATTATTTTTATCAAATTATTGTAGCAAAAAATACTTTTGCTGCAATTAATAAATTTGAGTTGAATGTTTTGGAATTCCCTACCAGTATCAATTTTTTGATACTTTTACAAGGAGACGGAGACGCTCCGATAACAATTTTGTCATCTAGCTTGAAAATGATTCTCCAAGAGACGAAACACGTGTAACAAAATGGTTAAATTTAATTCTACAGTATAAACGCTTGATTGATTACAGCAAATTAATTGTCATGCTGTTTGCTGCTGTATGTTTGAAATACGTTTATGGATTCTTGGCTCCAATGATATTAATGGTTGGCGACCGCTGATGAAGAAACTAGCATAGGTTTAAGATACGAAAGACAACCAAGGAGAATATAATGAGCATTAATACAGTAGCGGATTAAGCACTTGGGACGCCCAGGCGCAATATAATATTTAAAACTCTCTTTTTTTAATAATAAAAAACTTTACAAAATTTGTTTGAGATTATACTTTTTTATTTTATTATTTTGTTTATATGTTGATTTTATTTCGATCGAGAGTCGATTCTTTAAATCATTTTTTTCTTTTTTGTATGGCCTGAACAATGTAAGTATTCCCCGCAGTTCACTAGAAACAATTCAGAACGAGTACCTAGCACACCCGCTCGTACTTTATGATGAATCAAATTGCATTTTTCGGTTTGACAGCATAATCTTATATATAAAACCGAAACGGCGTATGTATGTCTGTGGGTCTGTAATTCCCTTTTGCATTGTTGGTCATTAAGTTGCCATAAAAACGAATATGAAAGAAAATATGCTTGATTTTTTTATCGGCGAAGACATTTAGTCAAAATGTAATAAATTAGTCTTCTACTGAACTTTTTCCCGGCTTTTATTAATATAATAATGTTTATTATTTACGTGCAGGTATTATTTGACATTTCTTTGACAGCAAATTAGATTTTTTCCTTGAATTTGGACATTTTAATGGGCGAGAATGGGGCTGTTAATATATGAAAGGGGCTGTGAAATGTCAATGCCAGTCTGAAATGTTCATTTTAATTCCATTTTAAATGACCTAGAGTTTTGAATTTTGAAAAAAGTTGTTTCAACTTGGCCCGTCTGAATTTATGCGCCGAGCTGAACATAACCCCAAACTGGTCCGAGCGAACCGCATACTAGTAACTCAATAATTTCAACAAGGAAAACACAAATGAAAAACACTTGGCTTTGATCAAACGCCGACATGCATAGTTAGCGTTATCTGCCGTCAATCATTAAAACCACTTGACAATCTTTTTATTTTAAAAATATTTCGAATAACGCAATTGACAGTAGAAAACCGAATTATTTCGTATTATTGTTCGTATTTTCCTAATTAATTCTCTGCATATTTTCCAGAGAAGTATGTTATACATGTATTCATTATGCTTTTTTGACATTTTTATTAGAATATTGTTTATTGCAAAGCAAATATAATACATGGCATTACAGCTGACACCAATGCGCCATGCATTTGATAAATACATACATATACATTTATTTATATACATACATACCTGTTTAATGCATATACACAACATAAATCATAAATTATTGCAGTTTATTGCTTTTGCGATGTAAAAAAAAAAAGAAAAAATTTGTATTCATCAGAATAAAGAAAAAAAAAACACATTGAAAATTGTCAAAGAAGTCAACCGAGTGAAAAATTACAGCCAAAAAAATTTTCAGGGACATTCAATTTAACATTCTCAAGAATGGTGGAATTCTCATTTTGGCCTCGGATAAGTCGAAAGAAATATGTGGCCAGGTACATTTCTCTTCGGGCATTCAAACTAATGAAAGTGATCATGCATAAGAGAAAGTCGGTTGGATAAAGCCATATGTCCTCAAATAGAGAATTCTCAAAAACTTCTACTGAACCCTCTCTACCATAATAACATATTTCGCACCCTTCGGTGTCCAAGCAATTGATCCGCTCTCAAGTCGGGTTCGAACTAAAAAAATACAGAAGAAAGAAGAATATACAGTGGATCCCCGATCTTACGTTTTCGCATTATACGTTTTCCTGCGTGGTCCGTTCATTTTCTATAGTCCCGACGAAACACCCATAAGAACAATGTTAAAAATTCCCGCATTAACCGTTCCCCAATTTCTCGATTTCAATTCGATTAAAAATTATGGTCCCGTCACAAATATTATCCCGATTGACCGTTTTTGTTGAATATTTCTTGGAAGCACATTCGAACCCTTCCAATAGATTCGTAGAAAAAAGTGAGACTGCAAGTGTGCACTTGTTTTCGATTCATTGTCATAATGTTTCCGGTAATTACTGAGCATCTGTGTCTTCTGTAGAAGAAGATAGCGAAAAACGCAATAATGAACCATGGAATGACATTAACAGCAGCGTTGTTGGCCTTCGAAAAAATAAAAATATATTTCTACTTCAAGGAATCCTGTTTTAAAAAAATATAAGAATTTGAGGGGAATTCGTTTAAATTGAAGTGGCAAACTGCAAAGAAGCAACGTAGTGGTTTTTAGCAAGGATTTTTTTAAAAATGAATATTCTAGGTAATCCTAATAAATAAATAATATTTTCAAAAGTTAATTTTTTTTGGTTCATATTTAAAACTTTCCCGCATTATTCGTTTGTTTTTTACGGTCCCTTGAAAAACTTAGAATCGTGGTTTCGCTGTAATACAAAAGAAACATGAAGCAAAAATCATAACGCAGTTGGTTGAATAAACCCAGTGTAAAAATGATGACTCAATCTTATAGAAACACTAGTATTGCTACCCGGCGTCGCTCGGACTAAGCGACCAATAATTATTTAATGTTATATCATTCGACATAATTATATCACAAAATCTAACATCCAAAATAGAGTTAAAATAAAATCACAAACTTTATTTAATTTGATTACAGCCCCATTCTCGCCCATTAAAATGTCCAAATTCAAGGAAAAAATCTAATTTGCTGTCAAAGAAATGTCAAATAATACCATCACGTAAATAATAAACATTATTATATTAATAAAAGCCGGGGAAAAGTTCAGTAGAAGACTTATTTATTACATTTTGACTAAATGTCTTCGCCGATAAAAAAATCAAGCATATTTTCTTTCATATTCGTTTTTATGGCAACTTAATGACCAACAATGCAAAAGGGAATTACAGACCCATAGACATACATACGCCGTTTCGGTTTTATATATAAGATTCACCATCGATTCATAGATAATCCACTTGGTTGTTTTGTTCATTATCACACACCCATTTCCTGGATTCCGAGAACTGGAGCATCACAAACTGAAGGATGTTTTTAATTGACCTGAAACGTAATTTTGTGGTTGACTGATAACGGTGTTTTTTGTTTATATATTTATTAGCACAATTGTCAGTTTTACATTTTCCTGTTATGTCAATCAAATCTTCTGAATAAAAAACCCCCAAACAGTGTGTTATTTCCACTGACAAATTAATCAGGTTAATCATACTTCAGATTAAGGTTGCATTCCTTTGCTGTTTAATAATTAAATGCGACAAAAAACTTACATAGGAAATAAATAAAAGATTGCAATATTTCCTAATTTCAAAATCAGTTTGACGAAACAATTTGTGCGTTTGCGTAATTACAATCATATTTTAGTAATTCGTCAAAATGATATTGTGGTATTGTAATGAAAAGGGTGAGATGTGAATGGATTTGAAATTGGCGCTCTCCTGTGACAACGAAGGAGAAGGGGACTTGTCCACGTTCCCATTGGTCACTCATGCTCAAGGACTGATTACGGCCGGTAGCGTCTGGTGCTAGTGATTGAATGCACGTGCCTGGTGATTGACAATGTGCGGAACATTTATTTACTAACTTTTACATCAATTTGACGTCATTATTGTATTATGTATAACCCCATGTTTAAAATTTTTAAAAAATCCTATTCTCAACTGCCAATTTCGCTAATAAAAGTACAAAACAACAAAAACAAACGACGACAGAAAATATGAAAATATCGGTACAAGTTGATGTTCTCGAATCATCTCAAGCTGATCTTGAGGAGCAAGGGCGAACTCAAAACGATTGGCTGGTCTGCTGGTCATTAAATCAAAAAACGATTTTTGCTCAAAAAAGAAAGGTTGAACGTACACAAAATGAAGCTTGGCTGCACAGTTAAGCAGAAACATTGGAAGTCTTGGAACTGAACCGACGATTGGAATGAAAATTTCTAAAGAATGGGCCAAGAATGAAATCACTTATTCTGGGAAAGTAAAGGAAGCTACAATTGGGGCCACAGATGATCTGTTGCACACAAAGCAGCGTGAAAAATGATTTCTGAAGTCAAAAAAAGCATATTGAAAATATTTTTTTAAGATCATTAGCTCGCGAAAAAGTAATAACAGCAAACATTTGTCGAACTGCATATCAAGAAGTAAAGGAAAATCAATCATTCAATGTTTAAAAGATTTTTTTCCCATATCCGCTCCCTATTCGGAGCATATGGCCGCCACACGGTGCCTCCATGATTCTCTGTCTCCCGCCAACCTCCTCGCATCTTCCCAGGTCATCCCAGCGTCCCTTAGCTCCCCTGAGTACATCCTATGGATGGTCATCAGAGGCCTTCCGTGGCGTCGGGACCCATCAGGTTGATAGAAGAGGCAGGCAGGATTCAGGCTCCCCTGGGGCATCCGCAGCACATGTCCAAGCCAGGTCCATCGTCGCCTTTTAATTTTTGACGTAATAAGGGGCTGGTTTGTCCGCTCTCTTACCTCCGTATTCCTGACAAAGTCAAACCACTGTACTCCTAGTATTCGCCGCAGGCATCTGTTTTCAAAGCACAGTATACGGTTACCCTGTGCATTTGTGATGTGCCATGACTCGCAACCGTAAAGCAGCACAGTCAGTATGCATGCGTTGAATAAGTGGCACTTGGTTCTGACCGAGTACAGCCGTGAGACCCAGACTTTCCGCATTGAATTAAATGTTCCTCCAGCTATCCCTAATCGGATCGCGAGCTCATTACGCGGTTTGCCATCTCCCGTGATGTGTACTTCCAAGTACCTAAAAGAATAGATTGTTTCTTTAAAGTGAGTTTTTTTTTTTGAGCTTATCTCGACATATGTTTTTCTACGAGAACTGCTTGTTACTCAGTTGCTCAACCTCTCTTTTTCGAAGAGAGTAGGGATGGAAAGGATACGAGGACTAGGCCAGGACTAGTGATTAGCTATTCGCTGCCACTATGCGTCACTCTTTGGGATCGGAAAGGTGGGAAGGGATTTTCAACAACACAAACACCCATGCCTTTGAGCAGATTTATCGACAGAAAAAATCCGCTCGTACCGGGAATCGAGCCCGGCGGTCCGGCACGCAAGCCAAAACCGTTGCCACTCATGGACCGGGTTCCGTCAAATGATATATGAATATCATTTTATTTAGTAAAAAGGTTGACATGAAGTGAGTTCCGGCACCATTTATATTTTTTAAAAAAGACCTTCAGACTATGAGACCCAAAATTATTTTTAACCCTCATACCACAGTGATTTTTCGTTTCGCGTAAACTTTTTCGTTTCATGTAATCAATCACAGGTTTTCAGGTTGTTCATGTTATTCAAAAAAGAAAGTAAATGAGTGTGTGTGAGGCATTATTGTTCTGAAAAAATATTTACAAATAAAACTCTAAATACTTAACTCTAAACTAATTATTCGTTTTTGCAAAACATAAATACTGCTTGATTATTTTTGGCTTTTACATTCAGTATGGTCAACCTGGATGCATTTTATAGGTTTGACAAATATGATGGTATTGTCAGGTTATTCAAGGCCACCCAGTAACAGCTAATCCTCAGTCAGGTGAATTTGACCTCCCGTTATATTAAGTCCAAAGTGGCTGGTACAACATAGCATTTGAGATAAATAGTAAATAAGAAGACTGATAATTTTCAATTGGTTTTATTATGAAAAACATACACAATTATGACATTCAAAATTTATAAAATATTATCATCAATGAAGAGTTGGTGAACACTATAAACAAATCATTTCTCGTCAAATTAAAACAATACAAGTCTTGGGTCCTAATCAACAATATCATTTTTCTGGTATAAAGCAATTCCTGTCAGAAGAGAAAGCAGCAAATGTCAAATGTCATTCAAGGACATTCTGAAGTAATGAAACATGAATTGTAAAATCAATCATAGCAACGTTTTTGAAATTTTCTCGATAAAAGAAATATAAAACAAAAAGCTATGGTTGAAATGACATAAATACTATGTTTTATTATTCAGAATACTAATTAGAAATATTGATATCTGCGACTAAATTGGAAATTTATTTTTAAGATTAGAACTACCCCAGTGAACGAGCAAAGAGTTAATACCTTGATGACGAATAGATAAAATTGTTTCTAGTTGAATATCATTGTCACAAAAATGAATACAATTATAAAAACAAATTTGCTAATCTAAATAACAAAAAAAGCACAATAAAAAAATCATTTGTTATAAAAGACAATCATTATTATATAAAATACAAAACTTTAAAAATCTAATTGAGTAAAAAAGAAGCTGTACCTTTTGGATAAATATAATTGCCAAAACATTGTTAAAAAATTGGATTTATGCAAGATTTTCACACCTTATATTGCTGAATTAAAATGAAAAAATCACTCAATATTACAATAATACTTATAAACGACAAAGAATGGGGAACAATAGTATAACAATCAATAAAAAAAACTCAAGAGTATATTCAAAATATTCAGAAATTGACACATAGTAGCAAACTTGTTTACCATAGACAACTTTTACAAAACTAACCGTGATTCTTGACACAATATGTATACAAAAAAAATAATCTTATTTATAAAAAAACAATAACATCAATTCTAGTGATGTATTTGATCTACATTAAATTAATTGAGAGCATTAATTATATATTCAATATACCATATTCAACTAACCACAGTTGATGATGACAGTAGAGTTTTCGGTCTGTAAGATAGCAAATATAGACCTGATAATTGTGTGAATCGAGGAATTCCATGCATTTAAAAAATATTGGACAAATAGTTTGATGTAGAAAGCAAAAGTCTATATATTGAATTAAGGTTTCAAGGTCATATTATTTCTATACCTACTGGTTTATTTGTGAATGACATTACTTCGGTAGAGCAGAAGAGTAAATCTATCAATGGAGTTGTTTTATTTCATATCTTTCTAGATGGCTATTGCAGAAAAATATCACATCAATGATAGATACATCAAGATTTTAATCCATTCATATTTAGTAAGATAACCAACTTAATGAAATGGTTTTGCTTTTTATACACATAAAAGCATATTTTTCTTTATCTATTCTTGGTGCATCATCATTATCAATTGCTGTCACTCCACTTGGCTAACAGAGAAGCCAATCAGATCCTGACCACATTATCGACTTGTTCACCATACCCAAACGGGTGTAATAGGATCAAAAGCCCACAGATCGGGCTGACCGACATGACATTCGCTTGCAAAATCACTCTTGGACCATTGAAACGGTGGCACAGAATAAGGTTTAGGGGGATCAATCTGGATATTGGTATTGACAACATGTTCGAGAGCTTCTTCAAAGTCCAGAGGTTCCTCTTCTTCTTCTTTGACATCTTCTTCTTCTTCCGATGATGACTCTTCAGAGGACATGAATCTTAGGTTGCTTTTTCTGAATTTTTTCAGCAATGCTGCCAGCCCAAACTGAGATGATTTCCTGGTGGAAGGTTTGAGTAACGATTCTATTGGGGTATCCAAGGCTCGAGAATATGCTGGGCCCGAAATGGCTTCAAATTCACTTATTCCATCAGATGTGCCTGTAAATAAACAATTTTATTGAAGCTAAATTAAAAATGTTCGGATACAGCATCACAAAGATGAAAAATTATTATAACTCTGCAATAGATAACATTTTATTCCAATACGCATTGTTTTTTGTTACTAATTTAAGGAAAATTAGTGAATTAAATATGAAATTGAGCTGTATTGTTCGATCATGAATAAAAAGTGATCATAAAATTTATTATGCTCTTTTATTGAAAATGTATTTCTACAAATCTACAAAGATGTGAACATTTTTAGTAAAGGCCCTAAGCTAAATACACTAGATTAATTAGAAATTAATATATATAATCAAGCCGATGACATTCTGAATGACCAAACAAACATTAACCCGGCGCACGCGTTGACATATTCACTCAATTAAAAACCGTGCGCGTCACCTTTCTTCGAATTATGAAAGGATGTTATTTTTCGTTATATCGTAATAAATAGAGGGATTAAAAATAATTAGATTGATATTGATTGCGGACAAACACATTAAGAATATGTGGGAACACTAAAAACCCGAAAGAAATACCACATGAAGCCACAATTCATTAAACAAACAAATCTCTAACAAAAAAGCAATGCTTGTCGACATGACGTATTTATTATCTTTAATTACGAACGTGTCAAATTAAGAGCCCTGCGACGAACTCATTCGATGGTCGTTGTCACTTCGAAACATACATATATTACTCGCTTAATTACGGGGAAACACATAAATAATTTAATATCGAGACATTTATCACCAAATGTTCAACACACATACACCTAGGGAGAGATAATAATTTATGATTTTTTTTAAATCTTTTAAGAGTTATAAATTTTGTAGAAAAGATAACGACAAATACATCACAATCTTTGCACATGAAACTTGTTAAAGTTTTTTAATTTTTCTTTGAATTACATTTGAGCATTGTGCAAATCACAAATCAGAACTAAATGTTTTTAAATATTGAATACACCCAATAATTTTTTAGTAAACACAATAGTGTACAATTAGAATAAATACGATAGTTTTTTATTTAAATGTGTCCCTCAATACAATACGAAGTATAAAAACATTAAATAAAGATCGCACGAAAATAAATATAATACCGCGCGAGTGCCTGTCGCAGAGTCTGAAATTATATGAAAACTGCGCGGGTAAAATCGAAAATTGTAGCTGTTCGAGAAATCGATGTTTTTATATTTAAATCTATTATTTCTGACAATCTCAAGGAGTTTGCTAGTATAGATAAGGCAATATTTTAAAACAATAATCACCCCTGTGTGCAAGAGATTTATCGTTTAATCATCAGTTGAAAGTTCCCGTCACACAAGTCGCGGGTTAATACATCACCATTACTCAGACCATTACAGAAGCCTATTGAAATTATACCTAAATCACTTTAATTTAAACTAATTTACGTTGAGCTATCATTCTAAGAAATACATTTGATACTTTTTATAATATATTTTACAATATAAAATTAGGATGTTAGAATAGATAAGATGAATTGTGTACCTCTATTAAGTCAGTATATATAGCTATAAGTTTAAAAATAATTCTGATGAGGGCTGCGTAAGTGGAAATAGCTATCAACTATTTATTAAATAATTACTTACGTACTTAACTATTAAAATGCATTTCAATTCAATTTCAAGCTATGCAAAAAAAGCTTCTCGATATTCAGGTGAGATAATATGCTTACCACTAAAAGCCTTGGTATCAATGACTCCAACAGGCATTAATCCATATCTGTCTTCCCCTAACCATCCGTGAAGATCTCCCCGCGCACCGAGTCCATGCCATGAGCCTTCATCGACGAGCTTGTCTTCAATATCTTCAACACTGTCAGAGTCTAAATTGAGATGCTCTTCCGACTCGCTGTCAGATGACGATTCTTCACTGGACCCACCCAAATTCGTGAGAGATAACTGAGCTAGTATTTCATTGACCTGTACAGAGATTTCTTTCTGTTCTTGGACGGTCAATATCGAGGCTACTCCATCTGCGTCCTTTGATTCTACGTGACTCTTGACGGTTTCCAACGATTGAATGATTTGTTTTACTTTGCTGGAATCTGATACAATATCGTCCGGTTCTATTTCTTCTATGCCTTCCGGTTTAGGTGTTGCCAATTTATCATTACTGATGACTTCTTTATCGTAATGGTTACTGCGCATCAAAAGTGTTACGGTATCAATATCGATTGCGGTTTCGAATCCATTCTTGAATAATATAGCTCTTGGAGACTTCAGAAGTGAATAAAGACTTCCGTGTTTTGATTCCATAAGTTTGATTCCTGATATTTCCCTCATGTCCTAAAAATTTAAAAAACAGATTTGAAATAATGTCCAAGTGAATGGCCCAATAGTGCTATGACAACATGGATTTCAAAAGGAAACATGATTGAGCTCCATTAATATGTAGCGTCAATAGTCAATAAAATTTGAATTGTTTGAATTTTGTACTTTTACATGAGTTCAGTCGCTAACGACCCGTGTTTCACCTTTCAGCATCTTCAGACATTTCAAGTCCACGGATGCACATGAACTGACACGTAATAAACATTTTGTATCGTTTATATACAAAAATAAAAGTAGATCACAATGTTAAATTGCTATTAACAGAGTCTGTATGAATTAGCGAAAAATGGATGTAAATGAGTTTCAATGAATTAAGTGGGTTTGGTTATAATTATCGGGATTTTTGGATGTTGTATCTCAAATAGTAATTTTCAGATAATTACAAAGGAATATCAATTAATAAATCTAGGGTTTTATCTAACCTATTATTATTGAATTGATTGATTTCAAGTGTTTGAATTATGTTTGTTTTAAATTGGCAAACTATTAAACTGAGCCATATTTATCTCTAATATTTCTTGATAAAACAATTTATATTCACCCATGTAACAAATTAACTCCTGAAAAGTAAATGATAAAAAGTAAAAAGAAAATGCCGAAAGGCGAATCTCGAATCGTTGGTGACATAACTCATGGAAAAGTACAAAATTCAAACGATTCAAAATGGATATTGAAATTCCATCAAGCAACCTCAGTCGAAATTCTTAATTAATAAAGTTAAATTTAAAAAATCTAATTAACGACTAATAACTAATATTTTTAACTTAGTCGAGAGTAAAATATTTGCAATGATAGATTATTAACCTGATAATGCGGTATGCCATAGTCCGCCCAGTATCCTTTAGCACGGAGAACGTTAGTTTGATCTGCAGCGTGAGTGTGACCTGGTAGTTGTTCTGCTGCCCACAGCAATCCTGGTCCATCACTGGACCATATGCGCCTTCTTAGGATTTTCATGAGGCTAGGATGAGAACTGGAAGGAAAGAAATTGAAGTTATAATGACATGTGTCTTTAATTCATACAATGAATAACTGAAAGGTACCTCGCCACTGCTTACATTATTTCCAATTAATAGGTTTAACTTAAACATAACTGATTGATGGCAGCTCATTAGTTAATATTTTTTAATGCTGACGTCATTAGTAGTATAATTATTTGTTTGCTTTGTTTTGATTATATAACCCCCTCCTGGCTTCCCGTATAAAAGAAAAATCCCAAGCTCCATTTTGTAATTTTATCATTTTAAAATATTAGAATCAATCTTGCTTCAATACTTAAGCAAACTTTGTGATAGTTAGTCCAAAGATACCTCTGAAAGAGGCGAAACACGTGTCACAGTTAGTAGCACAATACGTTAAATTTAATATTAAAATGAACTTCCACAAAGATACCGCCGAATCCATTGAAAGGACTGAAAGGTAAATTAAATTCATAAGGTATCAAATCAATGGACTACTAACTATGGGCTGCGATAAGTGTCCGGTTTATTTTTCATACGCTTTGATCTTATGCTCCTTCAAGGCCAATTCAAAACTGAAATCCTCAACTTATTGGCAATAAAGCACGGTCAACCTTTTACGATCTGATTTTACGGGTCTGTAGTCGAGTGTCAGATGTTGTTGGCTTTGGATTCAAACCTCATGGGTTTGACTCCCAGTATGGGCCAATCGAATTATTGATTTCAGTTTGAAGAGACGGTTGTCTGTGTAATCTAAAATAGCCCTTCCACACTCATCACATCTTAAAACGGGACTAAGCAAGAGAGATTAGATTGCTGGTCCTGTTTTTGTACTACTCTCTTCGAGAGGTTGGGCAACTGAGTAACAAGAAGTTCTCGTAGAAACACTTTGAATTAAGTACTATTCCCTGAGTTTTCTCGTTTACAACCCAGGTTTCGTCTTTCGCCATCTTCAGACATTTCAAGTGCACGAATGTACTTGAACCGTCAGTTAGTTAAGTAGGTAAATCAAAACGAAGAATAAGGTAAAATTCAGTCAATGCTTACCTAAGATCTCCATCGATTGTTGAATGAATGAATCTGTAAAGAGATTGATCGGGGCTCGGAGTCGGCATGGAATCCGGAGCGGCGGGCTCAGCAGTGACGTTCAGCAAAGCCAGTTTTGCGAGATTAAGAACAGTCCACTGGGCGAGGGCGGTACCAGAGTTGACACGAGCCAGAAAGCGAGACCAGTTAAGGCCATCCGTGGCAAGACGGTTTGCAGCCATGACGCGAGGACCTATTAGAACCTGTCAAAGGTAATTAAGAATTGATAATTAAAACAAAAAATTCAAATAATCCTTTAACTCTAGAGTTCAACCTAAGATGCAATACAATGTTATTCGGTTAAAAACACTATTAATATTTTGTTATATTTTGACTCTATTTTCACAAACGGTGTGAATAGAGACTGCGGAGTGAATAGAGACAAAAACAAGGATTGGACAACTTTACTAAGTATCCGATGTATTTTTTATTATTTATATATAATTCTTTACAATGAATATAATACTATCTCTCGAATGACAAAACCAAACCAACTAAATGACTGGCCTAAATTGAAACAAACATAATTAAGTTCGATATCTGTGCATCCTTACTTTTTGACCCCTTATAAACTTCTCTTTTAATTAAATTAAATTCAATCATGATTTTTTTTGGTTAATAAGTACCGTAAAACAGAATGAATAGAGACTCATATATAATAGAGGTTCATATATTGCAATCATTATAATTTGTATTTTTGTCTCTATTCACCTGTCAAGTCTCAATTTACCCACTCTCGTCTCTATTCGCCCCGATTCAATGTGAATAGAGACATCGAACAAAATTGACTGTGTCTTAATAACGATAGTGAATATTTTAAAAATATTGTCTTGAATGTGTAGTAGGACCATAGAAACAAACATAGTTTCAAAACATTCATATTTGAATTATGTGGCGCAGGCAGATACTTTCTTATTTGAATGTTCTTTGTGAGATCAATTATCCCAAAGAACATGTTTGTGTGTAATTATATTCTAGAAAGAAGCATATTAAATTAGAAGCAAAATTTCCGTGGTGTTGCCCACTCATAATTTCATATAAAACAAACTGAACTTTACTATTAATCAATCACCTATTTTCCTCACTAATTATACATTGTTGACTGATGTAAATAAAACAAGTGACTTACATGATCAACAAGGTTTACTTTATCCCATAGATCAGGATTGAAATTGTTTAGAGCCGTTCCAGTAATGGCGAGTTGATGTTTGCTTCCCGGAGGACCGGACACGGTGTACAGATCATCCTGTGATGACACTGCTGCAGGATAGCCAGAAAAGACGATGGTGCTACCGGGGGCGCTGTCAGAAAACGGCAGAAGGTTGTAGTGGAAATTTAGCTTGTATCTCTTCAGCAGACGAAGCATTTTGTTGTAGCTGTAACAAAAGTTATATTTTTAATTCATTTTACTATAAAAAGATTCAGAGCTAAATATTTAAATTGGTAAAGAAGTCTAAATACAAAATGTCAAAACTGAAGCATCTCTATTTAGCACATCTGCCCGATTTGTTATTACTATAGAACCTCGATTATTCGGACTAATTGGGGATGAAGATAGTCCGGATAAGGACAAATCCGGATAATCGAAAAAATCATAATTCACAGGAAAAGACAAGAATATTCAGTTATCATTTTTATTTCTTTAGATTAATACATAGCTTTAATTATAAATTATTTTTTATTGAAAAAATCAATTATCGATTTCTACTTAAAGCTGCTGCCAAATCACAAATACTTTTAAGACACATAAGTTGTCTTCAATAGCACTCTTCTTGACTCTCATTAAACAATTGGTAAACTTCAAGATTATTTCACTTTGTTTTTTTATATCCGAGATCGTTGTCGTTCCGACACCATATTTATTAGACAAAAAACGTCACGATTCACCCCGTTTCAAAGCATCGATTATATCCAATTTGTCTTTTAATGAAACTACGACACGTTTTCTTTTCGTTGACATATCGGTAATATTAAAAATAAATATTTAAATCGTGATAAATTTTTCAAGAAACAAACGTTCAATGCGTATCGAATTTGGACGATGGCTGACCCATATTTTACGCAGGACTTATTGTTAGAACAAATGCAAAGATCGAAATATTAAGACTGCATTCCACCATGTACGTAAACAGTGGACGCAATTCGCCACGTGCATATCAGGAAATTTGTAATATTTTTGTTTATTTTGACAAATCCGGATAATCGAAAATCTAGATAATTGAGGTTCTACTGTATGTAAATATATCTACGACTCCTCAGATACGTATTTTGAGCTCATATAACTGACATTTTCAAAAATGGCTGAATTATTATTTATTCACCAAATTACACCAAACGAATTCAAAATTTCAGAATCTTAACATGTTTATGGCTAATTAAACACAATTATTTTAATAAGATGGAAAATAATTGATTCCATTGGTGCTCTGCTACCAGAACTATTTTATGCATTGCATATTTAAAATTCATTGTCAGACATGTAGGAATAAATTAGACTCGGCACAAATTAAAGATCTCAACTCACCGATCCATTATTTAAGTCCTGCAAGATGGCCAAAACAGAAAAAGAAATTATAAAGCAAAGTCCACATAAAACAAAAACTGGATTACACACGGTATATTGCAACCTAAAAATATGTGTTTTGTTTAATTCATTATATGAATGGCGATGAGATTTTGAAATAAATAATTATATTTTTATTATGAAACATAATATCTCGGTGATATACAGTATAATAACAACTGTAAATTTAAGCTACCAAGAAATCATCTGTTTACCTTCCAGCGGAATTGTGACCAACAATGACTTTCTCACGCACGGCACCTTCATTGTCCCCAGGATCATCGGCAACAAGTCGAATGAAGGATGCGGCGAGACCTGGTAGATCGCTGCCGTCTTGAGATCCAGACGATACATTCAACATGCGTTCAATGACAGCGACATCGGTGAGGGAGTTCAACCAAATGAAATCAACCAATGGGATTTCGATTTCATTGCGGCTTCGCTTTACGGCGTGGTTCCATCCGGTTGACATGCCGTCTATTTGATGGTAGTAAAGGTTGATCTGTAAATATTATATAATTTGTAATTGATAATTCTTCGAATAAGACTTGTCCTAAATCTTCATTCTCTTGGCCTGATACAAAATAACAAACACAACTAAGGTAAATGTACCAGTAGCTGACCGTTTTTTTTGAAGAGAAAATTTCAACAAAAATAACGATTAAGGTTTAGCATTGTACCAAATGATGGCAAAGCAAGTATACTCATATTGGATCATGTCTTAATTAATATTATGTAACAAAAATTACGAAAGGGCCTGTTTAAAACAAGCTGTGTTAAAATATTTAAAGCCATGTTCCTGTTTCAGTAGTTGACCATCTCACATATTGAAAAATCCAGTAGTTGACCGTGTCTAATTAGGGGGCTTTATAGTGAACTTTCTGTCAGAGTTGCCTCAGGGCTTTCTGTCAAACCACTCTTGGTTGAATCAAGTAGCAATGGGTGGTTCAGGAACAAGGTACACACCGTTTCTAGATTGATCACTTTTTTTCACAGAAATTTGAAATAATACACTTTCCTCACTAGGTGTTGTTTTCAAATGGCCACCCTGGTACTCCATTGGCTATATGGTGATGTGTTAGTGGCTCATTCCGACCACAGATGCCTTAACTTGTCTGAACTTTACAATTTAGAGCAATCCCTCATCTGCATTTCTTATTTTGGGCAATTTTACTGTCAAAGGGTCAGCTACTGGCACATGGTCAACTACCGGTACATTTACCTTATTTGATATCAAGAATCCTGCAGTGTAAACGTAAACAAATCGGAACTGAATTTTTGTCAAGTGATTCCTCTATGAGGTGGCTTGCAAATTGCGAAGGAGTCCACACATTCCAAAATAAGGTACTTAGACATAGTTTATAAAAAAAGAAAATGACATGGATGCTAGTTTTAAAATAATGACAAGAACATTACGTGGTGCCAAAGTGGATCTTCTTGGTTGCGAATCCCACGCTTTCGTACTCCAGCAGTGTTATCTTTTAGTTGCTCTCTTATCTTTTCACACTCGTCTTGGTGGTGCTCGCATCTTGCCTCTGAAATCAGAATTCATTATTTTATTCAATGAATAAAAAAAACAACATAAAATAGCAATGCCTCAATTATATAAAGCCGTCAGTCTAGAACAGTGGTCCCAAGCTCAATAAGGATGTGAGCTACTTTCATAAATTGAAATTGTCTGATGAACTACTTATATATGAGGGCTTTGGAAGCAAAATAAGCTTTCTACCAAATAAGCATTTTAGAAAAAAAAGACAAAAAACTATTTTTATGCCATTAAGTTTAATGCAGAATTTTGATTTCTCGTATGTAATTGTCAGGGCTCATCTACACATCACATTTTGATTTGTTTACCTACATATATATATAGAAATAGAGGAGTTAATAACTTAATTTGTATAAAATCCAGTCATTTTGTGACACTTTTTGGATAATAAAAATAATAATACATTTTTGGTACTTTTTCCACATAAAATTTATTTGATCAGGACCGGTTTCGCTCATGGCGATCTTTGTCAACTGATTACAAGTTACCGGTAGCTTGCAAGCAACCGTTTGGCGATTACTGGTCTAGAATCTAGATCAGTGGTTCTCACGTAAAATTTGGCTGTGGCCGCATTAGGAACATCAGCGGTCCTACGAAAATGTCTGGTGGCCGCACCAAATTTTTGTGTTGAGTCTTCTTTGTCAAAAAGACATAAAAATGTATGTGTTTGAGTAACTAACAATTCTTGATACATAATAGAATACATACGAAATATTTAATTTTCAATGTCTTTGTTGACAAATTAGCTTGTAAAAACACATTTTAATTAAATACCAATATTAACTATGAAGCTGTTGGTGGCCGCAGCAAAACTCTCCGGTGGCCGCACATGAGAACCACTGATCTAGATGATTGTTGAAGAATTTAAAGCCACAAACAGTGATAGAAATAGAAAAGGAAGATTAAATAGAAATTTAATTTTGGTGCTGCCCCTGATTGAAAATATTGAACCTTTTCACCCCCAATATTCAATGCTAGCAATCTACTCTTGAAGCTCAATTTACGATTTTACCATATTACAAATTTGAATGATAGAAGAACATTTACCAATAGTATTTTGCCAGTGCCAGTGGATCAGTTGCCATGTCAAAGCTCCCTCGAGTAACCCTGCTCCGTAAGCTTGAACCCAGTCAGGATATATAGCGTTGGATTCAATTTCCAACATGGACCACCTGAAAGGTAAAATTAGAAATTCATAAATATAATATGACAGAATGTAGTACACTTGGGCCTCGTTTAACAAGCTTTATATTACACGGCTTAAAAATATAATAAACATTTGTCGTGGTATTGGTGGAGAAGGTTTCTATCACATGGATATTCGTGATATCCCAGATATATCGGAGGATCGTACTTTGAACGAAGAAGAGTTAGTCGAAATGTTGGATGAACCTACCACAATTAATGACTCAGAAAGCAGTTTCACATTAAAAACAATAAATGACAGCCTGGAATTAGCTATTTAATTAGATTTTTTTTATTGAAAATGATCCTATAATGGAAAGAAGTTCCAAAATAAAGAGGGTATTACAAAATATTTTGAAACAGTAATTCGATATTGTTTTTGGAACGCTAACCCTAATTTTTTATGAACTTCAAACCTTGTATAACACGGATTTGTATTACATGAGGTTTTTGTGGAACCATATAACCGTGTTATACGAGGCCCAAGTGTATTGACTTAAAAGAATCTAATGAATGAGGGATAGTTACCCTTTGCTGGGAATATCTGGTCGGTAGTAAGCCCTGGCGACTCCTTGGGGAACTTCAGCAAGTTCATTACCCTGTCCCCAGAATTCTATTTTGAAACCGCCACGGGTTGTCCAATAAACTGTTGCTGCATAGTTTCCATCATCTTCAATTCTGAAAAATGTAATGATTGATTTCATAGTCTCAATTTCAGTACAAAAAATGTGAATAACTCATGATCAATGTTTCATTTAGTATGCCTCATGTAATGTTTCGGGCATGAATTTAATCTGATCTGACAGTCTGAATGTGATCAGTTATTAAATGAAACTGTCAGTAATTTATGTAAAACGGTCAGTATTTGAATACAATGGTCAGTAATTTTAAATAAATGGCTAGTTTTGGTTTGAAAGCTTGTGAAATTGATCAAATATAGTCGTAAGACGCAAATTCAATTTTTCTAACGCATACGATTTTTTTTTTTAAATATTTTACTATTACCTACCCCAAACCTAATCTAACCAAATCATCCGACCACTTTTAATTACAGACCATTTATAGATATATTTAAAAAAATACAAAAAATACTGACCATTTTCCAATAATATACTGATCAAAATATATTATTTACTGACGGTATATTGTATTTATTAATGACCATTTCTTTGTAATTTACTGGCCGTTTTTCGAATAAGATACAGACCAAATAATTATCTGCTAATGATTTGTATGTAATATTACACATTTAAGCATATGAAATTGAAATTTTTTAACCCATTGTTTATGGTGTGCACAAATTTGTGCTTAATTATTATAGTAATTAAAAGGGTCCATATACAAAGTGTAAATATATGTCAAGTAATAAGAGTGGAATGAATCAATCAGCCAAAAATACTTTATTTTCTGGTAATTATACCATTTTCAAATTGAAAAAAAATAAGAAATGTATTGATTATAGAAATTATCTTACCTTTCTATTTCTCCGATAAAAAGAGCAACTATTGCAAGAATCCCCATTCCGGCTAATATGTAAGAGCTTATTTTGGTTTGCAACCATGATGCCCCCACTACTTTTAACATATTGAGTGAATTTATTTGACAAATAAATAAATAGTTATATGTTATAATGATATAAAATGAATATTTAAACTATACTGTTAATAAAATATTGCTTCTAATAAGTATTTTGAATGTCATAAATTATGAATCTAATTGTTGTTTTTTTTGTTGTTGTACAATTTTTGCTAATATATTTAAAACGGCAAGAAAAAGTTACACGCAGTGCAATCTAGCGGTGACTGTTGAAAGTTCAACTATAAAATAAAAAAAATGTAAAGGAATTTTATTGCCTTGAAATGGCAGGATGAATATTTGATATTCTCAAATAACAAGCCTACCATCGAAAATATTTTTAAATCTGCCGGATTACGCCTTGGAATAATTTTTGAAAAAAGAACTGTCAGAGTGACAGTTTATTTGAAGATGGCGAAACAAAAGAATATTATTTTTATTTATTATGAAGTTAGTAAAGATGGCGCCGGCAGCCTCCTGTCATTCGTTTGGCGCCAAAAGCGAACTGTGGCGTCATTCGGATACAGATCGACGGAGGAAGGCGATTGGTGGATCTCAGTCACCGACGATTGTAAACTTTCTCTTGCGAAATATATGATCCTGAAAATAAATAAAAACAAAACATATTATAATCAAAGAATTGCGGACAAGGATAACCACAATGAAGCCATTCTCATCATAAATTAAATTCGGATGTAATAAAATTCTAGTAAAACATACCGTAAAACGGGGTGAATAGAGACTGGCAGGTGAATAGAGACAAAAACAAGGATTGAACTTTAGCACAACTTTACTAAGTATCCAATGTATTTTTTATTATTTATATATAATTCTATACAGTGACTATAATACTATCTCTCGAATGACAAAACCAAACCAACTAAATGACTGGCCAAAATTGAAAAAAATTGACCCTTTATAAACTTCTCTTTTATAGCATGAAAATTTAAATCAATCATGTTTTTTTGGTTAATAAGTACCGTAAAACAGAACGAAAAGAGACTTGTCTCTATTCACCTGCCAAGTCTCGATTCACCCTCTCTCGTCTCTATCCACCCCGATTCAATGTGAATAGAGACATCGAACAAAATTGACTGTGTCTTAATAACAATAGTGAATATTTGAAAAATATTGTCAAGCATGCGTAGTAGGACCATAGAAACAAGTTTCAAGCCATTCATATTTAAATTATAAGGCGCAGGTATAAAGATGTAAAGTGTCTCTATTCACCCCGTTTTACGGTATACAATGTCCCGTTAGTATGTGAGGGCGTTGCAATATATCAATAAGAAAATAACTACATATAATCTGCTCATTTGACGATACTCTCAAACCTCTTCTTGTGCGATTTAAAAGTTTTGCGGATTTTTTATTTCTATTTTTTTCATGCTTATTTTTGGCACAAGAAAAACGTAAATATCGATGGCTTAAAGAGTTTTTGTTAACTCCACTTTTGGCTGAAAATTACTGAATAATGCCATCTTTTTGTATCTTGCAATATGCATGTCCGGTAATTTTTTTATAACTAAAACTTATTTGAGTGCATCGTAAAAAGTTTTTAGGAAAATTTGATAACTCCATTGTCGTTCTAAAACCTATTCTGCTAATTACCCAACTCCACCATTTTCTATTGTCACCTGTTTATAACACCAAATTTTACATGCTCAAAATAATCATTTTTTACGTGTAAGTGGTTCAAATAATATAGCAGTGCTTGCTAACCGGAATAATGCCACTATCACGAATCCAGTCACCAACTTAACACAAACTTCTTCATCATTCACGAAATCGACTGTGATCTGAACGAAGACTAGAGACTCCAATTACTCGACATCTCAACTACTCGAGTATCGAGTAGTAAATTTTAAAAATATTCGAGTTTACTCGAGTAGTTTCAGATGAACCAAAATACATATTATTAATTGAAATTTGAGTATATAAATATATAATAAATAAATAAATATGCTTATTTTATTCAATTTATACATTTATTTCAATTTATGAAACATATATTTCAAAAACGTTAGAGAATTAAGCGTCTCAAATTTGAATTTGGTTCGAGGTTCTGTTTTTTATCCCTCTCTGTTGCTGTGGACGTTGGCTTAAAAGTTAACAATACATTAAATAGTGATATCTAGTTTTTCTATCCGATGTTTAAAAAAATATTTTTTGGAAATAAATCTTCATTTATAAATAACGAGTATAACTCGAGTATTTTTCAAATTACTCCAAATTACCGAGTTAAATCCACGCGTAAGACTCATTTAAGTGAAACGGTTAAACATAATATTTATATTTTTAAATAAGTACATTAAATCTGGAAACAAATCTTCATTAATAAATAACAAGTATTACTCGAGTATTTTGAAAAATACTCGAGTATCGAGTATTTGAAAAATGGACGAGTATACCCGAGTATCGAGTACTCGATACTCGAATTGGAGTCTCTACTACCAACCGTCTGGAAGGACGAAAGGTCCGAGGTGGACTTAGACATTTGATCCCACCGGTGGCCATTATTTTCACCATCAGCAATATATTTTCAAAAGTCAAAATAATGGATTTGTTGTCACACGGCGCTCGGCTTTCGTCTGTCCAATAATTTATTATTGAAAGGTTTCTTATTTCAACTGGCCAGACATAATTAAATTTCAACTGTCTAATACAGGGTTTCTTAACCTTATTACGACCCAGGGCGCATTTGAGATTTCGGAGAATACCGTCACAAATATTTTGCAATATTTGTGACGGTATTCCCGACGTCCGTATGCGGCGGCCACCAGTTGGCCTACGGTACTGACGTGGTTAAACGATTGCTTTATCAATAAACCAAAGCTCATATATGTACTTAGGAACACGTATAAAGGAATAATATTATACATGAATAAGAGAACTGATTCTTCTTTCCGGAAGAGAAAAAAACTTGAATGTGGCCAATAGTTAGTATTATTACTCTAACTGTATTTTTTATACAGGAAGTGAGGAATAATTGAACAAAACCGCCGGATTTACATAAAACCATTGATGGCTGTCAATTGTAAAAAAACAAAATGACATGTCGTCACTTCCTTGATTTATTCAGCACTATTCCAAGAGCACGTTGCCTCACACAAGGTCAACATGCATTTTCATACAATATATTCAATTCCGGCAAACTATTTATATCCTCGTAGATTTTTTGAGAGTTTTGATCCAGTGCAGTTCATTTTCAGTGTTCTCGGTTTCGTGTGGCGATGTTTTACAAAATGGCGACTTAATGCCGCTATTGTATGAAGAATGGTTATTGTTGAATTACACAGAAAATACATACTGTATTTTTTTCCTATATTTGTAAAATGATAATGTTCTTCCATTATTAAGTATTAATTCAAGAATAGAAGATCAATTATTCAACAGTTTTGGTTCCAATACCGTTGCGCATCAAAACAGGTCCTGATCATTATAAAATATGTGGAATTAATTAATTAATATAAATTATTTTAGTAATTTACGGTTTCGACTGAAGTTGCTTTATGGAATTTCCATATCAAATTTGAATTGTTTGAATTGTGTACTATTTTCCACGAGCACAAAGATGACACGTAATATTATGATTTTTCAATTCCGAACGTTTCGGGATTATGTTTTCTAATCCCGGGATTTACCAGGAATTGAAAATCCTCGGGATCCTGGGATTGGAAACCCTAGTTAGGACAGATGGGATGAAATTCTAGAAATCACAAACATCCACTTTATTGAATTATAAAGTTTGCTTTTAATGTTTATAAAAGTATCTCTTTAAGTGTGAAACATGACCAAACATGAAACATGTAAATGTTATTAAAATTAACTGACAATTTCTTTACTAATGTATCGATTTAGTTTGGTGATTTCATATGACAACACTTAAGACAATGGGTCCGTCAGTTGAATGAACTCATCATAAGAATGATGATAACAACACAAATTTTATTGTTATTACGAAGATGAAAAGTTAATGTTTGCCTTATAATGATCTCGCTAATTACCAACAATTAGTTGACGACGCAATTGGACTAATGAAACCCTCGTTCATATACGTACATATACTGGCACAAGCGGAATAAAACAAATATCTTTAGTATTGCTTTCATTGCATTGTTCGCGTGGGCGGTAGTGAGAATCTCCGAAACAAAACTATCAAAAATTCTACCGATCAGAACCGGTTTCGCTCATAGCGAGCATTGTCAACTGATAATGCTCAGTAACTTCAGTTGATAATGCAATTGCTCAAACATCAGCGAAACCGGTCCTGATCCAAGTAAATTTAATGTGGAAGTACAAAAAAATGTGCTATTATTTTATAATAGAATGCCATTCCACCAAGTATCGACAATGAACACATTTAAAGTGATGTATTTAATGATTCATTCTTTCCCACCTGCTATATATTAATATCCTGAAAACGGGACGTAAAGATTGAAGAGAACTACCGGTAAAGCGGGGTGAATAGAGACTGGCGGGTGAATAGAGACAAAAACAAGGATTAAAATTTAGCACAACTTTACTAAGTATCCAATGTATTTTTTTATTATTCATACATAATTCTTTAACCCTTTAAACGCCAAGCAAATACCATGACTTTTCGCCACAGGCCAACATTTTTATATATTTGTATACCCAATTTATTTTTGGTTTTCAAAGAAAAGTGAAAAAAAAATATCAAAGCTTAAGATTTAAAAAATGTTTCCATGTATACATATTTAAGATAATAAGGTTCAAGCCCTAGTGACATCTATTATCTTAAGCTCAAATAAAATTAAAACGGCTAAATATATCGATATTTTAACAATCACATTGCTTTGACAAGATGTGTCTGCATTAGGTTTAATTTAAAAATACGATATTTTTGTTCATAAATAAACTCGCGTGCCTGCACGCCGTGGCGTATGAACGGTTAAAATGACTATAATATCTCTCGAATGACGAAACCAAACCAACTAAATGATTAGCCAAAATTTTAATAAACGTGTTTAAGTTCGATGCCTTACTTTTCGACACCTTAAAAACTTCTCTTTTATTGCACGAAAATTAAAATCAATCAAGTTTTTTTTGTTAATAAGTACCATAAAACGGAATGAATTGAGACTCGAATATAATAGAGGTTCATATATTCCAATCATTACAAATTTGGCGTTTGGCCGCATTGATAGGGTTGATATTTAATTGAATACACATAAATAGGAAATTTAGGGGAAAAAAGTGACGATATTAACCTGTTTTTAGTCAGAGTCGGAGTCGTGTTTTTGGTAAATGCGGGATTTTTTTTTCTCTGGTAATAAGTGTCTTTATTCACCCTGTTTTACAGTACTGCTAAGCTATTGTAACCTCACCCTTATATTATTATATTTCCAAGCCTTCTATCTACAAATGATATTTCTAAAAAGCATCGTTTGTCACCTTCTTTATTTTCAGATTAGTTAAGTTTCAATGCAATCTAAAAAGTTTTCATCGCAAGCTTTAAGTGTCTAAGCTCCTTGCTTACACAAAGCCCATTTATCATTTTACGCGGTCAAATTCAAAGGCAACGTGAATGTTTTTATATTATTTGTATTCAATTTGATTTATGATCTAGGGCAGTGGTTCTCACGAGAAATTTGGCTGTGGCCGCATCAGAAACATCAGTGGTTCTACGGATATGTCTGGTGGCCGCACCAAATTTTTGTGTCGAGTCCTTTTTGCCAAAAAGACCTAAACATGTATGTGTTGAGTTTTTGCTAACAAGCAATTCTTGATGCACAATGCAATGCATACAACATATTTTATTTTCAGTGTCTTTGTTGACAAATTTACTTAAAAAAATCCATTTTTTATTAAATATCAATATTAACTATGAATCTGTTGGTGGCCGCATCAAAATCCTCTGGTGGCCGCATGCGGCCACCGTGGCCGCACATGAGAACCACTGATCTAGGGGGCGTTAAGAGGAAGTATTGTGGATGAGTGCTTTTTTGTGTAGATGTGGAATGTTGAAATATCAGTAAGTCTTTTATTTCTGTCTTTTTTTACCATGTCCACTCCCAACTTAGATCATATGGACTCTTCGCGGAGTTTATCTCAACATGTTTTTTCAACGAGAACTGATCGTAGATCAGTTGCCCAACCTCTCTTTTTTGAAGAGATTCGGAATTGAAAGGATACGAGGACATGACTTGTGGTTAGCTAATCGCTCTCTCGCCGCTTTTTGGAATCGGAAGGGTGGGAAGGGATTTGTAAGAACACAAACACCCATTGCCTTCGAACAGAATCGATTTATCGACTCAAATAATATGCTCGTACCTGGAATCGATCCCGGGCGGTCGGATACGGAAGCCAACTACGTTGACCACCGCTCCACGGACAGGGCGGAATTCATATACTACTAAATAATAATATGGTAAGAAAAATAACAATGTATTTTAGTTCAACATAAATTATTTATATATTTGTTGATAGCTATTTCGAATCATTATATCAGAATTATATCAGAACTAGTTCTGACGAAGGCGTAAGCCGAAATAGCTATCAACAAATATATAAAATAATTTACGAAGAACTAAAATACATTGCTATTTTTCTTACCGTATTATAATGGAGTTCTACCAAGTAAATGCCTACTCAATCAATATACTAAATAATAAAATGACGAATATTTTTTATAGTTTCAGTGAGTTAAGTTTATATACTGACACCGCCTTATGTGGTAGGTCATCAGAACTCTCTCGAACGATCTATTTTTCACCTCAGTCTATGAGTTTAAGTCGATATCAGGAAATAAATTCATTCTTATAATAATCTGTATTGAAATCTATAGCGATTCGATACAGAAGTATTTCAATTTCTCTTATCTCTTGACGCCCGAAAATCCACGTGCTTCATAAAAAGTTCGTTAGGCGATAAATAATCCCTTATCGGCGGGCGCACGTGTTAATGATTTTTGAAACGGCCATTGTTTTTTCTTTCTCATGAGTGAGTCGAAGTATTTCGGTATACTGGCTGTGTATGTATAGTGGAAAATTACTGAATTCAGTTAGTTAATATATGTATGTGTTGTGTATTTGGAGTCGGAAGCGTTGAAATGCATTCGATGTGCAATCAATTAAGTCTATTGTGTACACTTGCACATCAATTTTTCTCGGTTGAGTCAATGTAAACAAAGAAGCATGCATTAAGCGTTTTGTTTTTAAATGATTCTCAGTTTATTAATCTTATATATAAAACCGAAACGGCGTATGTATGAATGTGGGTCTGTAATTCCCTTTTGCATTGTTGTTGCAAGTTCAAACAAACGAATTGATTTCGCTCGCGAAAGTTTCGACGGTAAATTTGTTTCGTTATCAATGTGTGTGTAGAGAGTCCAATTACTCGAGTATCGAGTAGTACATATATAAAACCGAAACGGCGTATGTATGTCTGTGGGTCTATAATTCCCTTTTGCATTGTTGGTCATTAAGTTGCCATAAAAACGAATATGAAAGAAAATATGTTTGATTTTTTTTATCGGCGAAGACATATAGTCAAAATGTAATAAATTAGTCTTCTACTGAACGTTTCCCGGCTTTTATTAATATAATAATGTTTTTATTTACGTGAAGGCATTATTTGACATTTCTTTGACAGTAAATTAGATTTTTTCCTTGAATTTGGACATTTTAATGGGCGAGAATGGGGCTGTCAATATATGAAAGGGGCTGTGAAATGTCAATGCCAGTCTGAAATGTTCATTTTTATTCCATTTTAATTGACCTAGACTTTTGAATTTTGAAAAAAGTTGTTTCAACTTGGCCCGACAAATTACTCGTAATTTATAAATGAAGATTTATTTCCAAAAAAATTTTTTAAGCAGCAGACAGAAAAACTAGATAGCACTATTTTATTTATTATTAACTTTGACTCACTATTAGAATAATTACTCGAGTATCGAGTACTCGATACTCGTGTAATTTGAAAAATACTCGTAATTTATAAATGAAGATTTATTTACAAAACATATTTTTTAAGCAGCGGACAGAAAAACTAGATAGCACTATTTAATTTATTGTTAACTTTTAAGCCAACGTCCACAGCAATAGAGAGGGATTTTCTACTGCGGGAATAGAAAAAAGAACTTCGAACCAAATTTAAATTTGAGACGCTTAATTCTCTATTATTTTTTAAATATATGTTTCATGAATTAAATGAAATAAACTTATTTATTTATTTATGATATATTTATATACACAAACTTCAATTAATAATATGTATTATCTGAAACTACTCGAGTATACTCGAGTACTACTTTTAAAATTTACTACTCGATACTCGAGTGGTTGAGATGTCGAGTAATTGGAGTCTCTACTCACTATGTTATCGTGTCTCATCAGGGTTAAAGTATTATATATTATTAAAATGGTTTTGTTGAGATAAACTCCATCGGGAGTAGGGTTTCCAATCCCGAGATCCCGGATCCCGAAATCCCGGGATTAGAAAACATTATCCCTAAGTTTTCAGGATTGATTTTTCATCAATAAATGCGTTATTTATTTCCATTCATATGTCCTCATTTTAAGCAATCTGATTTTTTTTTAAATTTGCATATCCAGACATATTTTAACTTAAATTACTTCGATACTCTCGTACATTATATTACAATCGAATGTTTTCGCTCTTCAGTAATGGATAAACAACCAAATTATATTATTCATTAATTAAAAGATCGTGACAGCAATTATTCCATTTTTGCAATTCATGATATATTATATTTACATAGATACTATTAAATACATATGAAAATTATCGACCATTAAAAAAATTAAGGATTTCGACTGAGGGTGCTTGATGGAATTTCATTATTAAATTTGAATTGCTTGAATTTTGTACTTTTCCATGAGTTCTGTCACTAATGACCCGGGTGTCGCTTTTCGGTATATTCAGGCATTTCAGGTCAGTTCAAGTACATCCGTGCACTTGAAATGCCTGAAGATGCGGTAAAGGGAAAAACGGGTCGTTAGTGGAAAAGTAATGAAAAAGTGGAAAAGTACAAAATTCAAATTTCATTTAAAAAATATTAAAATCCTGGGTCCAGTCCCGGGATACCGGGATCAAAATTTTGGCCCGGGAATGGAAGCCCTAATCGATACGTTCCACAATGGGAGCGGATAGTTTAATTAAAAAAATAGCGTATAGTTAAAATGCCATTTTTTTCATGTCAGATTGAATGCAATTAAACAATACTTTGTCGGCTATTATTATTTGAACTTAATGGCAATAAATAAGAATGATCACACATCTCAGACTTGCATTAAGTTATCTTGCACAGGAAGTGAGATATAACATAATTTATGAATGCGTCTTCTATCATTTAAATTGATTGCTATGCGATAGTTACCGCGTGTCGATTTGAAATAAATTAAACAACGTTTTATGATAATTTAAATAAAATAACGGCAACCCAGACATTGTCTATGGCAGTACTTCCCAACCTCGTGCCCGCGGGCGACATGGCGCCCGCCAACCGATTTCTGTGCGCCCACCAACGTTAGCACGAAACATTTTCAACTTTACATTTTTGCAAAAATTAGTCTTGCGGATATCACATCGACAGGTGAAGTCTCTCGTGCATTTACTAAATATGAAGGAAATGGTAGATAACATTTAATTGGATGTCATACACGTTCAAGTGCTTCAAAAACAGTTTGAAGAGAGATTTCTGCAGTTTATGACTATCGAGCCAATGGTCTTCTTTATTGTCATACATTTTATTTGCCAATTAAATACAATATGAATACCTTCAAGTTTTGCAGGTTGTATTCAAGAAAAAGCACAGCAAGAAAAAATTTACACTGATAATCTTTTCAACGAGTTTTCACTTTGTGGAAGTTCATTTTAATATAAAATTTAAAATAACTTTGATTATTCCACGTATTGTGCTACTACCTGTGACACGCGTTTCGCCTTCAGAGGCATCTTTGTAGTTCACAGTTTTCACTTTATTCAAAAAAGAGAAGTTGAGCCAGTGAGAAAAAAACATAGTTCTGGTAGAAATGAACATATTTTAAGATAATCGCCGTAAACAGTCCACATGTTCCACGTAAGGAGCGGACATGTTTGAAAAGTCATTATCATTTTATAATATCCTTGGTAAAAATAGGTGGCGCCCGCCGCCCCACATTTTTTTAAGCACACTCTCGGGTCTAATTAGGTTGGGAGCCCCTGGTCTACGGCAACCTGATATGGCCGTTAAAAGTGTGTCATGGCCCTGGGACACTTCGGTTTCGCGGATGCCGAGCGGAAAAGAAAGCGAAACTAAAACATTAACATGCAATACGCCATTTTTGGCACAAATCATTACGTACCGGCATCACACGCGGATGAAATATTTGGCAAGAACCATTTTCTATTATAATATAACAACATTTACCTACATAGCTTTTATGCGGGCGAATGTAACAAAGGTGTATATTTAATTGGTCAGTAAATTAAATAAATGTTCAGTAAATATTATAAACGGTCAGTAATTTATGTAAAACTGTAAGTATTTAAAAAAATCAGTTAAAAAACAGTGCTAGTTTAAATTTGACAGGTCGTTTGTGTGATACTGATAGTTTGATTTGATAGGTCGTATGAAGCAAATTTATGACCAAGACTTAATGAATAATGTTTTTTTTTTTTTAAATATTTGACTATTACCGAACCCAAAACTAACCTAACCAAATCAAATCTTCCTACCATTCCTCATTACAGACCGTTGATAGATATACACTTCACAAAAATTCTGCCAATTTTTCATTAATATACTGACTTTTTTTTTATTTACCGGCCGTTTTATGTATTTATTGCTGATAGTTTTTTCATATTTTCTGACCGTTTATCGAATTAGATGCTGTCCAAATAATTAGCTGCCACAAGAAAACAAATCTATCATTATTTCAATCGACTATAATACAAGTCGGAGATAATCGTTTTACATTAAAATTACACGAAAAACCACATTATTTAATTTTGGATTGTACTTCTGGAGATATAAACTTTATTAAATACATTGATAGACTAAGAAAATTTTGAATAGAGATACATGCAACTGTTGTTAAAATTACGAAAACCAATGTATCCGGAAGTAGAAAGTGTCATTACTTCCGGTTTCTAAAGCGGGTTTTTGTAACCTATCATTATGAAATCATAACGGAAGTGGTGTTTTTCATTCAATACACGTTGAGCAATGTGAGGCTTTTACGCGGTGAAACTTGGGCGAAAGAAATTTCGATAACTTTATCACCCTTGTGCATATTTTACTCGTGACGAGGGAGTGAACTCGGCCGAATACAAAACTCTCGCTATCTCGGCGTGCTTAACACGACGAGTAGGGATTCCACCTATTCGTCAAAATCAACTATTTGGATATCGAATAATAAAACTTAAGCTATTCGGATATATTCGGATATCCGGATAGTTTTGACATGGCTAAAATATAATACTATAGTATTATAATTATGAACAAAATTATGATTTAAAAAAAATATTTTAATAAACAATAAATTGCCAGTTGCTTTTGCAAGCCGACAGTGGTCTCGGTTTCTAAGTTTTTAATAAATAGTCGTATAACTCGCAGGCAAATAGAGATGTTGAACGATCAACGTTTCTTTGTTCACTTATATACATTTTATAATAATTTAAGACTAAATCTTTTCCCAGTTTTGTAAATGCCTTAGATAGAGACAAAACATATAAATACACATTTCAATACCGTTCCATTGTATTACAATATTTAAAATTTGCAGCTGCATAATAATTGAAATTACGGCAATAAAGTTTTTATAGACCCGACTCCTGGCCAGTTCATTAAAATAAAGTATTATGATAAGATATTGATAGCACCCGAGTTGGGCGAAGGTAAAAAAACCACTACCTGGGATATTCATAATTATTCTTTAAATGTGTGATCTTTCCTCGAATACGAATACTATCCGGCTATTTCCCCAAATATCCGAATATCGAATATTCGAATATCCGGGCTGGAATCTCTAATGATGAATGAGTTGACGAGTGGCAGTTTTGAATAGAGAATTCATAGACACAACTTATTTCGCAGTGTTCTTTTGGGTATTCAACTCATCTTTCAGTCATTCTTTTGTCTTAGGAATAATTTGTTAAGATTATTCCTTGAAAATAAAGTCATCTAACGACGATTATTTATGATCGGGGCGTGGTGTAGTCATGTAAAGGTCAGCGTCGTTGGTTTCCGTGTCAGACCACCCGGGTGGGCTCGAATCCCGGTGCGAGCAGATTTTTTCAGTCCTGATTCGGTTCGATTCAGTTTCGAAGGCAATGTGTGTTTGTGTTTTTAAAAATCCCTTCCCATCTTTCCGATCCCAATAAAAAGCGGAGGCTCGTAGCGAGAGCGATTAACTAAACCACTAGATATTTATTTTCTAGTAATCGTATCCTTTCAATCCCTACTATCTTTGAAAAAGAGAAGTTTCGTGCAACTGACTAACAAGCATTTTCCACGTACAGTATCTGAACAACGCTCTGTTAATTTACGTCATGACATATCGATGGCTTAAAAGAGTAATTTTGCTAACTCCACTTTTGGCTGAAAACGACTTAATAACTTATTGATCTTTTTGTATCATGCAATGTGCATGTCCAAGTGCACGGATGTACTTGAACTGACACATCCGTGCACTTGGAATGCCTGAAGATGCCCGAAAGGCGAAACCCGGGTCGTTAGCGACAAAACTCATGGAAAAGTACAAAATTCAAACAATTCAAATTTGATATTGAAATTCCATCAAGCACCCTCAGTCGAAATACTTAATTAAAACTTACATATTTGAGTGCATTGGAGAAATGTTTTAGAACGAAAATTTATTATAACTCCATTGTCGTTCTTAAACCTACACTGCTAATTATCTAACTTCGCCATTTTCTATTGTCACCTGTCATTCATTCGTTGTTTTTCAGATGTGGTACAAATAAATCGTTTGAAAGGGTTTTTTGTTCACAACACAAAATTTTACATTCTCAAAATAATCAATTTTTACCCTCTCCTGCACAATTGACAAAAACGGAGAGAAACGCCAATTTTCTCTTTAAACCATCGATATGTACGTTCGTAGAGTCCTAAAAATATATTTGATAAATTCGCATACCTTTGAAATCGCACAGAACGAGGTTTGAGTGCACATCCTTCTTACGCCGCCCACAGAGAAATTGTGCAACTGGTTTTGCATGTAAACAAGTTATGCTAATATGCTCCATTCGGAGTAAATAGCCTAAACCGGAAGTGGACACGCGCTTAAAGAATAAAAAAACGTCCGTATTGCTTCACATCAAACCATTAGGCTATGGCCACAGTGACAAGCGCAAATTTTGGCGTAGCGTGGCGAGACTTAAATAAACGTAAATGCCGAAGACAGCGCTTGCTTCGGCGTACATTTTTTTGCGTTATGACGCTGCATTTCGACCAGGGCTGTGGAGTCGTTAAAAATAATGATGACTCCTACTCCACCATTGACCAAAAACACGACTCCGACTAAAAAAAGTTTAATTTCGTCACGTTTTTTTTCTACCTTTCATATTTATGTGTATTCAATTATATATCAGACAATCAATCCTGCCAATAGCTAAATTTGACATATTATGTGTAAAAATAAAAAGTTCAATCTTTTCAAAATTTCAACTCCGACCATAGCTCCGCGACGACTGCGACTCCGGCCAAAAAACCCCGACTCCACAGCCATGATTTCGACTTCTCAGACGGCGCCATTGTTAAAGCCATTGCGGCAACTTTTGATTATGAAGCAAGTCTAGCCACGCTACGCCAAAATTTACGCTAACCACTGTGGCCATAGTCTTAGATAAGTGCAGATTTTTACTATTGAAATGAATTGCATCAAACGCACATGCAACGATGTATGTTTCTCAATATTACAACAGTTCTAAATTACTCAAAACCGCAACATTAATAATTCAAAAAATAACGTATTCCGTGTACACTGCAGGTGATTAGGGATTAATATGTAGTATTTTCGGTTTGGCTTACAATATCAATCAATGTAATTTTTTTAGTTGCATGTGTTTTTTGCACGGTTCTCAACAAGAGGTTCTCGTAGAAAACTTGTGCTCAGACAAATTCCAGTAAAAGTCCATATGCTCCAGATTGGCAGCAGACATGGTTGAACAAATCGATATCGATCTAACGCGTTGAAAAATAGAAATGTATTACATATATCTAAAAAATATATATAATACCTATATACATACATACAGTGACGGCTGGTGACGGGGTGTTGGGGGGTGCAAAGTAAGATTCAACCATTTTTGCAAAAGAGTTCTTTCCTATTCATTGGATTTTAAAACACTTCTATAGCATGGACTTTCAATTCAGATGTTCGCAATACCAACTGTTTCTCTTCCGTAGTACGGAAAAATAGTTGAGTTTTGCATCCCCCAGCACCCCGTCACCAGCCGTCACTGCATACATAGTTGATAGCTATTATTTCGGCTTTCTAGTTCTGACGAGGGCGTCAGCCGAAATAGCTTATTTATTTTATATTTTTTATAGAATTAAAACACAATGGAGTTCTACCAAGTAAATGCCAATTCAATCAATAATAAGACAAATTTTCACGGTAAATTTATTTATATCAGGACCGGTTTCGCTCATCACTATAATTTTCGGCTGCTCGCGATGAGCGAAACCGGTCCTGATCTAAATCAAAACATTATGGAATAAGCACAAAGTTTGTGTTATTATTATTTTAAATTCAATGCCTTTCCACCAAGTTTTGACAGTGAACATCACAAGAGTATTTAATTATAGTTTTTTAATGGATTTTATTTTTCTGGCACACGTAAAAACTAAAAACCATTAACTTGATTTTTGAATATCGCTTCTAGCATATTGGGAGCTGAAAATTAACATTCTACTGTGGATTCTATATTCAAAAAAGAAAAACAATTGTTATTGTTAATTTTTTTTCAAATGTAGATAGGTCTACCCACCACTATGTTCATTTACATACCGTTCATCACAATATCACAAATTAATCGATGCGAACACCCGATTTAGAAAGACTACTCTTAATTAATTATTGTACGAAGCACTGTATTAACTTAAAACTCTGGACTTCCCGTTGCAGATCCGCGTGCGTTCCGCGACCAACTTCGCATTCGAATCGCATCTTTTTTGGCGCGAAATCAATAATTCTCATTTGCGACTTACTTCGCGGTGTTCTCACTGCGCGGGAATAATCGACGGTGATGTATCGACAAGCCATTAATTATTTTCCGGAAGCGGGGGATGCCTGAGAAATTCCGCGGGAAAATTAATATTAGATCTATGAATAACGCAAAGCGATCGCAGTTAACCTGTTACCAGCTAGAAGAATTCCCCACTTTTTGCCCTGTACGCTACGAATTTTGCAAAAATTAAAAAAGGACAATACCTTAAAACTATTTACGTTATTTAAGGGCGTAGATGTTTTTGATCCCTTATGAAAGCAATCCTATGTTAATTATCATACCACATGGCTTTTAGAGCGTATTTACGAATCTTCGATAAGGGTTGTCACACACATATTATGTCAATTTTGGATCCCGATTGGCTATCGTAAAATGAATTGTTATTGAATTTTTCTTTTGATTTTATGAATAATTTGTATTTATTCAATTGGTTTGACACACATATAAATACATGAAAAATAATATTTACGTTAATCTTGTGAATATTTTATCAAAAGTTTTAACAGCCCAGATAACCTTTACACACTTTTTGTTGAATATCTTTTAAGAAAACTATTAGAACGAAAAGTTTATTTTCATTTTGTGAGCCTTATCAGATGTCAGATACATATTCGATGTGATAATTTGAGAAATAATATTTTTTGATGCCTTCAACACAGTTGCCCACCGGTGAGTTCTTAGCTATCAGAGCTTTTTCTTATGCGACACACCGGTGTGTCGTTAGCTTAAGAACGGTTAAAGGGAAAATTTTAAGTGCATTATGGTTTCTGAAAATTTTAAAAGCTCGTGTAGTGGCCGACGCATTTGATTGATTACTCGGAGCTTAAAGCTGAAGGCTATTTTACGTCGTAAAATATTGAACGTGTTATGCAAACGTGAGGAACACAACTCTTTTATTGGCAAACATCAAATACAAATGAGTAATAATTAAAATTTGCAAACAAAGAAAAATTACCTCTGCAGTGATAACCTAATTGTATCTAAAGAAGCTTACCACGAAAAAAATATATCACGAGCTTCCAATCCCAATTTTGATCCCGGGAACAGAGAAACACTTATGTTGAGATTTACTCCACATTGGGATCGGATAAGGTGAAAAAAATATAATATTGTGCACTGACAGAGAATCTTTGAGGCACCGTCTGGTTGGCCATACGCTACGAATATGTAGCGATAACGACCATATCAATGAAGATAATCGATGGCTTAAAGAGTAAATTTTCTATCTCCGTTTTTGGCAACTGTGCAGGAGAGGGTAAAAACTGATTAATTTGGTATTTTCAAACCGATCGGTAAAATTTCAAATAGACTTTCAACGATTTTTTGTACCACCGCTAATAAACAACGAATGAATGACAGGTGACAATATAAAATGGAGGAGTTGGATAATTAGCAGAGTAGATTTTAGAACGAAAATGGAGTTATAAAATTTTCCTGAAACGTTTTTACGATGCACTCAATAAGTTTTGGTTATAAAAAAATTACGGGACATGCACATTGCATGATACAACAAGATGGCATTATTAAGTCTTTTTCAGCCGAAAGTGGAGTTACTAAATTACTCTCTAACCCATCGAACTGTTTTATTTAAACTATATATATGTTACAGTGAAACTGTATTCTCAGTGAACATATATTTTTCTTCAAGCTGTCATTGAAATTAAATTTGACCGCCCTATCTTCAGCTCTATGTTTGTCTGTGTTTTTCTTTGGTTCTATTTTTATGAAAGGGACTAATTGCTGATTTTGTTTCATTGAAGCAAACCAAAATTTTCGGCCGGAATATCATCGACTTGGGCCAATAATTCCAATGATCGTGACCAGTGAAATCATGTTGTCATACAAATCTATTACTTAATACATTTTCACTGAGAGTACAGTTTCACTGTAACACATATACATAAGACAATCTTCTGCGAATATTTTTTTCATCAAAACCGTTGCCGGGATCTCTATGCAGAAATAAGATGCACTCGACCTTACGTTTGGATGCTATTTTTAGTTAGAGTGTAATTAAATTAAACCTATTTATTTGCCAATTGCAAGCAGCCGTTCGTAAGTATTTTATTTGTCTTAGATTCACAATCTTTCCACTTGTTTGCACATCTAGAAGCACTGATAACATGCGATAAAACATCTCGACCGCAGGTGGGATTGATATTGAAAAGGCAATTTATCGCGACGCCTCTTGTACATGTATTTAGTGTACAGGTCTGCATGGGCCGAAATTTAAAAAATTCACCCGACCCAAGCCCGACATTTTAAAACATTGCCCGAATAAAATATCAATTTTTTTTCGACAATTCTAATAAAAAATAAAAATAAAATAAAATTGACTTATTAAAATTGATACATTTCTTCTAAATTACTTAAACCTTAACAACATAAATTGGTTACCAGCAAAGTCTACCAGGTAACCAGTTTCCACTATTTTAAATTGTTGTGTAAAAAGCCCATTTCTTGCCGGTAATTATAAGACAAATCAACTCAACAAATCGAATTGCGACCGATCGAAACAACCATTTAAGAAATACTGAATTCAAGATCATATTATGAAATTTATTATGCATATTGTACAAACTCCTCAACAGCAGACATCATTTAAAAAAATAGTGGTGACAGCAGTCATTTAATTAAGAACAATGCGTGTTGTTCTATCGAATGGATTTGTTCATACGAGAAGGTTTTAAAATAACGAACAAGGCGTCGAAAAGATGACTGTAATACAAGTTTATTATAGTATTAAATTTAGATTTACGATAATGGTGAGCTCATTCCGAAATAGCCCGAATTTTGTTATATTTTTGGTGTGCCTGAGCCCGAATCCAAGCCGTCGTTACCTGGCCCGACCCGGCCCACGCGTCGGACCTGGTAACCTGAGCCCGTGCAGACCTCTAATTTAGTGAGATTTAAGCACTGTCTCAGTTTATGTAACCAACCACGTTTGGTTTTATTGCCTTCCACGTGATACAAAAGAGATAACTGTGTTGTTGAAAGCATATTTCAATCAAGAGACCGATGAGAGCTGGTACATAAATGATTGGGTATATTATAACTTTCATGGTTACGTGAAACCTGGTCGGGTAACATATACTGTACATCTTAATGCAAAGAAAGTTAAAATTGAAATTTCAATAACTGACGTACCAATACTGGGATTGATAAATTGACCACATAATTATAAATCGAATAATTCGAGCGTCTTTCAGAAAAATTTGTTCATTAGATTAGGAACGATGTACTGACAAATAATTGGCTCATGACATGAAATGACTCAAACTTATTAGATTCTACACGAGTCATTAGTTTTGTCACTATACCATTCTTTTAAAAGCGCAGTGTTTCGCAAACAGTACAAGGGGTTTAGAGCTAATTGTATTTCTAAAAAGTCAATTGTCTTATTCTGCTTTTAATTTGACAAGTAGAGCCAGGGGTATTTAAAGATGAAACGTTTATATCCAGTTGGATTATCTATTAACTCATTTTTTTATCGATCTGCCTGCAATTAGCAAAGTAGTATAATGGTATGATAGGGGACTCGGACTAAGCGACCAATAATTATTTAATGTTATATCATTCGACATAATTATATCACAAAATCTAACATCCAAAATAGAGTTAAAATAAAATCACAAACTTTATTTAATTTGATGACAGCCCCATTCTCGCCCATTAAAATGTCCAAATTCAAGAAAAAAACCTAATTTGCTGTCAAATAATACCTTCACGTAAATAATAAACATTATTATTAATAATAAAAGCCGGGAAAAGTTCAGTAGAAGACAAATTTATTACATTTTGACTAAATGTCTTCGCCGATAAAAATTCAAACAGATTTTCTTTCATATTCGTTTTTATGGCAACTTAATGACCGAGAATGCAAAAGGGAATTACAGACCCACATACATACATACGCCGTTTCGGTTTTATATATAAGATTCACTATTGAATACTCTGCGAGTCATTTGTTTTCTCTTTCTGCTTGCTTATATTGTTGCACTGGGAACAAGATATTGTATAGTATTTATTATACTACTGTATTGGTGAATTTTCAAATTAAAAGTGATTACCAGGAATTTAATCCGTCGCTCAGGTTGCGGAATGACAGTATAAGAAGTGAAACCTCCGCCTATTATCGTCATCGAATAAATGGTAAATCCTTGAAATAATAGATTCAATTGGACTATTTATGAAATATAAAAGAAGATTGAATGATAGACATAACAAGATCATCAAGGAACGAATTAAAAATTTGAATTTTTGACGATGTTCCGTTACTTTTGAATTCTTTCTTTTACACAAGATTATTGTTATTAATCGATTATTTTCATCATGATTAAAATTTATATTAGAACACTGCAAAGTTATTGTATTTCGGTACATTACATTGAAAAGATTCTTATTGTCATTTTTGCCTAAAAAAATTATAACGTATGAATTTCAGAATTATTTATCGTTGAATAACAAGGTTAGCAGACTTCCAGAGTTGCACTGCATCTGCACACTTTTTTTACTAAATTCATTTGACAAAGTTCTAAGATTGTCATCATTAGATCTTTAAGATCATTATTTATCAGCAAGAGTTGTGGAGTAAGTTGAAACATTTTTACTTGCTCATTGTTACAAGTGAATTTTAATCAATCGAAACTTCAAACGCTCATATCTCAAAACAGTGTCAAAATCAGTAAGAACCTTTTCTAAGTAAGGTGTCGATTTGGCATTATTTTCGTCGATATTTGATCGAAAAAATGTCATGCCACAGAGATATTCGTATTTTATCTTAACCGAATGATTGATTACTCAAAACTGACTTACCTTGCTAACAGACGAACAACACAATATAACACTTAACAAAAGTTTTCAAACAAACTAGCTAAACATAGATTCAACAACGCACTGTGGAAGAGTTTCTAATTTCTTAACGAGATGGTGGCGACGAGAGTACTGTTCTTCAAAGTCCTCGCTCGATTGATCTCGCCTCTGGTTTTCCACTGGCGTTCTGATCATGCGTCAAGAGTCCTGGTCGACCAAGAAGGACCGCAATTCATTTAACAAATTCACAGACCCACGAGTTCTTTCTGGCATTTTAATCCATCCAGTGTGACACTTCTCACAGAACTTCTGCAACTCTGTCATCGGGACAGAAGACCTGATCGACCAAATATTGCTCATTTAACTCAAATACAATCCGATTACTTTCACTAAATGTTCCTGTATTAATTAATTATCGATTTACGTGACGATTTCCGTTCACACTAGATTATCTTACTAATCTACAACACAATTATTAGTTCCCAACTCAATGATAATGATGCTTATTATTAAAAGTATTTAATTTATAATACAGTAAATCTAATACATACAATAAAAAAAGCAGTTTTATTATAAAAATTCCGCGATTATTTTTCAATTAAACTTATTACGTACGTAAGTTAAACGCACATCGAATATTACATTTGAAATTCATTTATAAATTACGTTTAATAATCAGAAAATTTTACATAAATTTTCGTTTGATTTACAAGTTTAAAATTCGAGTTTTTTTTAAGAAAATTATAACGTTATTTTAACAAAAACGCATACAAATGATGCTACATTTTTAAGACGTAGTCTTTCGTTTACCGCTCTGTATCACACTGTGATTTATCTTCAAGATTTTCCATAGATATATTAAGAAACACTCAACAATTTTTCTTTAAGATTCGCTTTCAATGAATAGTATTATTATTGTGATTTAGTTTAGTCAAGCAAAACATTGATGGTTTATAATATAACTGCACTTATATTGTAGTTTTCTAAACTTTCTCCTACACGTCTATGTAAGTCATGTTATAAAACAGTAAAGACGTTTTCATTGGTAATGTGCTGTTTTTTCCAGAGATAAAAGATGTGTTATCTACATATTTACACGGGAAAATCCTTTTGTATGATTTAGGTGCCAGAGATACGCTACCAACCTGATACGAAATAAAACGATAAAGTTTATACGATCCAGACATACAATAAAGAAATAAGCTATTCAGAAGCGATGGAAGCTTCCACTCAAATGAACTCTTCGCTAAAAGCTTTTGTGGAATTCTGTGGAAAAAATCTCTGAAAGCTTTTTGAACAGTTATGTTTATTTCTCAGTATAATAACTGCTAACTGATTCAGTTATTTTTTTATTACAACGACTGTGAAAAATCTAAAGCGGTGTTGGCATATTATATTAAATATTTACGTCTGATTTTGGTACACGAGATAAGGGTTGCCAACTTCTTTAAATCAGGCCAATTTTTCGCCTGCTTAAGAGACCGAAATAAAAATATGATTCTACTGAAATACATTGCTATTTATTGCACCGAGTTATATGGCTTTAATGGCTTTGTTGACTGATTTGACTTTGGTATTTACGCTGCGTTTTGACTTCTCAGACGGCGCCATCGTTATACGCCAAAATTTACGCCTGTCAGTGTGTCCGTAGCCTAAGAAATCATCTTTCATACACCTATCATAGATTTTAGTGACCAGCACCGGATCGGTTTTGCTCGGGTAAGCTGTCTCGTCATAATTATTGATTGACTTGGTAGAACTCCATTATAACGCGGTAAAATAAATAGAAATGTATTTTAGCTGTATAGAATTATATGTTATATGTTTGACAACCATTTCGGCATACGCCATCGTCAGAACTACGCTTAAACATACTTTTACTTATATATATATAGTGGTGTAGAAAAGGTACACAATACATCTTCTCTTTTGTTCTAACATCCTAATTGAATATTATAATATTCAATTAGGATGTTTGAACAAAATTAGTCGCATTTATTATTAGTAAATTAGTCACATTTAATAATATATGATTAAATGTGACTAATTGATTTTATGTATATTTTCTCTAAGTGAAAGCTTTTTTTGGCTTTACGTAAATTAGTATTGTATTAAGTTGATTTATTTAAAATTGCATTAACCTTCTGTAACGGCGTTATAATGGAGTTCTGCCGAGTAAATGCCAATTCAATTAATAAAAAAATCTGAAATTCTTGATACAGATGTTCATATCATCATCATTTGACCGCCACCGAATTCAGAACTAAAATTTTCCTCGTAGAGTAGAAATCTTCAACAGGCATTTTTTACACAAACCAAGCTTTATGGAATAGATGTCTGTTACTGATAACCATCGCCAGATTGAGAATCGATATAGACCGAGAGCTATTCTTCTCGATGACCCTCCCTAGGTAGAGACGAAGTAGTAAGCTGGCTTCTTCAACTGTAGCGATCGCGCCCTCCTGTCGGCAGCGATGGAAAAGGAATGCAAACAAATGAAATTTAAAAGTTTAAAACATTTATAGAGACGAAGGAGACTGGAAGAACTTTGGTGCTAACACGCCATAGAACTTGATGCTCCGTCAAATAATATCCAAAAAAAAAAGTTAGTTCGGTCTGAGAAAGGATGTTGTGCTCAAAGCAAAAAACATTATGAAAAAAACTCCATCGAACTATTGATTTCTGTTGGAAGAAATGGATGTCTGTGTCAACAAAAACTCTTTGGCGCTAACACGCTTTAAAACTTGATGCTCCGTCAAATTGATATCCAAAAAAATAGCTAGAATATATACTAAATTACTTTAAGTGGAAATTTACGAATGAAATGGTTGAGTATGGCAACACTACTTACGCGATAGTAGCGCCCTCGGTATTTTTTTTAAAATCATTACTGTTTTGAAAAACCAATATGACCTCAGTGCAGAGCTTCATAAAGGAAAAACTGCACTAATCAAGTGATTATGTATTCATTGTCTTTGTGTAATCAGATACGCAAAAAAAGTTAGTATGTTTAACTTTTGCCAGCCTGAGGGTGAAACAGTCGACCACCTCTGCTACTTTATCTTAAATATCTATCGTAATATTAGTGATACAATGTGTACACTTTTGGTATTCTAAAATCATTGTTTGTTACATCTTTTACAGTGAAAAATATGATTTTGATCGACTAAATTCGTCGCAATTAAATTAAAAAGAAGATAAGTCATTATTGGCCGAAAACCATTTATATTGTCGCTACCAATTGCCAGCATTCAAACTTCGCGATAAGATAACGTATTTTAACTCAAACGCGCCTCTTTCAACGAACATTCCAAATCAAATGGATGCTTTTTACAATAAAAAGTCGCGTTCACAGTTTTGATGTCGCCAGTCTAGAATAAGCACGAGCACGATCAGGTTGTCTCATTCATGCGCGACTTAAAATATGAATATTTTTTAAGAAAATTATCGATATTTTACATATATATTTTTTAGATCGATATAGGAAGATACGCTAAAGCATAATATAACGTTATTAATGCAATCTATGCCAATACAGCCAAAACACTGGGGTATTTTTACTCCCCCTCTTCGGAACACAAGTTATTTTTCAAGGACCGTCTTTCGAGGGTTAATTTATTTGCCGACTTAGAAAACACACTATCTAGTCGTAAGTAGGTCATAGATAAATATTATTATGAGGCAAAAAATACTTTCACAAAAAAATACATATATTACATGACAACAAAATAGCATGACACAATGACGTAAATAAAAAAAGATCCGTTAAATCATTGTCGCAGTGTGGTATCTATCTAGTCTGTTGTGTAGACTGCCACGCTTATTATGTTGGGCATGCAGGTTGAAACTTTAACCGCTTCAATACCGAGCTTCTAAAAAATTCTTTTTAAACAAAATTGACCGATGACAGAACAGCCGTACGCGGCTGTCACATGGGGCTTTACGGTACTGAAGGTAATTATATGGTTAGTGATAGAATCAAAGAACCCATTGTCTCAAAAATTTAAAAAATTCATTTCAATCAAATTAATATTGTAGAAATACTCCAGTAAATAAAAAAACGGTTATAAATGGACTATTTAGAATTATTATTAAGTATTTACAGAAATTATTTATTAGTAAATAAAATTTTAACTGCTGCGGATGCCCCAGGGGAGCCTGAATCATGCCTGCCTCTTTTATCAACCTGATGGATCCCGACGCCTTGGAAGGCCTTTGATGACCATCCATAGGATGTACTCAGGGGCGCTACGGGACCCTGGGATGACCTGGGAAGAAGCGAGGAAGATGGCGGGTGATAGAGAATCTTGGAGGCACCGTGTGTGGGCCATATTCTCCGAATAGGGAGCGGTTATGGGAAAAAAATTGTGAGAAAAGTGATTGCCACAGTAATATATATATCTTTATGAGATTTACCCTGCCAAACATACTTCATCTAACTTCTTAGCATATTGAGTTTGTCACAAATTTTCCACGGTAACTATTATTTTCAAGCAGCTAAGAAATCTAAAGATAAGGATAAGACAGGAATAGTGGTCAGCTATTCGCTCTCGCTATGTCCCTTTTAGGATTGGATGTGATTTAAACATCACAAACAAACATGCCTTCGAATGGAAACACTGGAAAATCAATTTACGAAACTGTCCAAATGATGCATCACCAAAATTACGCCTGCATTGTTTCCGATACCGATGCCAAGTTTGCGATGTCTATACTTGTGCCATATTGAAAACAGAGTCATTGGAAAATTTATTTAAAACTAGCTGGTACCCGGCAAGCATTGCAATGGCACTCAAAGAAAGAAAGTGCTTATGTTTATTGAAGTGAATTGATTGGTGTCGATGACATTTTCTGTTTGACGTCAGCTGTTTGTTTTTTGCCGATTGTCTATGGTACGACAAACGCGCCACCTACTGAACGTTAATTGTACTATGCCTGTATTCTTTGCGCAAGTGCAACAATAAGTTGTCAAAATTAACGGTATGGCAGCGCATAAAATATGAAAAGGTATTGATTTTTTATATAAAAAACCGAATGTAAGCTATTTTATTATGTCTATAACCTTTGCGCAAGCGCAAGCAAAAAGTTGAGAAAGTTTTATCGCAATCGGATGAACGGTATTGCAACGCATAAAATACGAACAAACATTGATTTTTATATATAAGATATAGAAAAACCATAAATCATAAAGATCTATTAAGACATATTTTTCGGGCTTACGAAAAGCCCTGCCAATTTATTTATGAATGCTTCGAGCACAACATTGCATTTCAACATCGATTTTTATGAATATTTCTCTCAATATCTCTCGAAATAAAAACAAACTTTAAAATGTATATAAAAATAAATAAAAGATTCCAACGACTAATAAACTTATGAATTATGAACTCGTTGAATCAAAAGTTTAACGACCCATAATAATAAAAAAAATATGTAAATATACGTTTGGTTCCAAGGTAAGGTCAACAGACACTGGACTTGATTTAGATAAATTTGTTTATATCGAGTGATATTGATAGTGCGTTTGAAGCAATTGCAATACGCAATCCAATATTTAAATTCCTGAGATTGCCAGGATTTCCCAAACTGTGATCCGCGAAAATCTAGAGTAAAACTTATTGACACGCGAGTATGAGATTTAAAATATCAATCGCATTCCCGCTATAATGATACAATTCTGTTATCTATGGACTATACAAAATAAACAAATGTTACGTAAAAAAATTGTCGTGCAATTCTAAATATTCGAAAATTCAGCAACTATTCGAATATCCGAATACCAAAAAAGATTCGAATATTCGAATGGAATCACTATTTTTGTTTCATCCTGACAAATAATTTTATTCATATATTTAAGGATTTCGATTTCAAGGTGTGAGATGAAATTTCAATATCAAATTTGAATCGAATGATTTTTGTAATTTTCCATGAGTTACATAGGTGGCTAACGACCCGGTTTTCACCTGAGTAAGTCAGTTCATGTTCATTCGTGCACTTGAAATGCCCGAAGATTCCGAAAGGTGAACGAAATTCATCTACATATGTACATATAAAGGGTCTTTTTATAAGGACGCTTAGTTTTGAAATGTAAATAAAACAAGTTGTTTGTGAGATTTCGACTAAATTTTAATTTCATTTGTAAGTATATTTTACGGCATTAAATATGGAATATAGCATCAAATGTCTGCCAATCCATTCATTATAAAATGGGCCATGTCGCTGAAGTTGACTTTTTTGACAAATTTGGGTAAACTTCCAACTGCTCCAGAACCCAATCAGGCGTTTACCTGAAGTTCCTCGGTTAGTTGGATTTTATACGGGTGTAGACATAAGGCCCGATTCAAAATTCGCCAAGTTGAAGTCGCAGAAAAGCCAAGTTCTTGTGAACAACGAGAAATAAGCTGCCTTGGGTTTTCCTGTACACTTTCACACACAGCAGCAATGTTTTCACCAGATATTGTATTTTGATGACGTACAGGTAGGTGCTGGCCGATTATTTACCAAACTGGTTGACTCAAATTTGGCCACTAAACAATGAATAATCTACTCAGCAGGACAAAGTAACATATTTTGAGCGTCCCTATTGAAATACCCTTTATAAGCTGTTTACTAAACGTCAGTTAAATTACATCCGTACATTCGAATGCGTGAAGATGTCGAAGTAGTGTTAACACATTGGTTACTGATGACTCGTATACGAGTCTTTTCACCTAACTATCTGAGGCGTCGAAATATCGATATCCAATGCGACAAATGTTTTAGATTGTCTACAGAAATGACATAATAAATGTCTGATGCATTATTCAAAAAATAGAATATAAAAAAATGTTGACAATATTTTTTATTCGGTGATTTTCCTAGTAATAAAAAAAGTTATTTTTGTTTGAATGTTTTTTATTGAATAATATACATATGTAGGATATGTAGTATATGTAATAATATATAAGGACTACTTGGTTGTTATTTATTACGTTTTCGATGAAATCTATAATTCAATGTCAAAAACCCGATTTTCTATCTTAAAAAATACAAAAGATTGAGTATCACATATAAAAGCAAGTAAAATTATATACATTATTATGCGCCAATGTGTTGTACAGCTGGTGTCCAAATTATTTTTTTAATTGTCACACAGTTTTAAAGTTATATTTTTTTTCGAAAGTACCTAATTTTTTGCAAAATTTCGCAAAATGTCCCGTAACGAATGTGTTGTAAAAAAGCAAATGCTAGTAAAATAGTTATTTTATTCTTGTTGGTGACCTTTATCTAGCGAAACGCCGTGGAAAAATATGCGTTTTAATACACAATCTGCAGTGACGTCGGAAGACCCTACTGCACGATACTGTATTTTCCGACCGCACTTTGTTTACATATTTATTTAAGTAAAGGTTGGCAACGTTCCCGGTATAAGATTGTATTCCCGGTAATCTGAATCGCTAAAGTTTTAAGCAGGGCTGTGGAGTCAGAGTCGGAGTCGTCGCGGGGCTTTGGCTGGAGTCGGGAATTTTTTTAAAGTTTGAACTTTTATTTTTTGCATATAATATGTCAAATTTGGCTATTGTCCCGATTGGTAGGGTTGATATTTAATTGAATACACATAATTAGGAAAATTAGGGGAAAAAAGGTGACGATAATCGGAGTCGTAGTCGTATTTTTGGTCAATGTTGGAGTCGGAGTCGTGGTTTTGGTAAATGCTAGAGTCGGAGTCGAACTCTTTTTAACCGTCTCCACAGCCCTGGTTTAAATAAAAAAAACTGTTTCATGCTTTCAGTGAAAATAAAATGTTTTTTCAGCATGAATAAAAAAAGTGGAACTCACGCCCTCACGCAAAGTATTTGAATTTTATGAATTTTTAGTCACAATAAAGATTACAATTAATATGTTAAAGGTAAATGATGCATAAACGGCTAATAGAGATCAACTCACTTTAGCTATGTACATTTAATTAATTGATTGAGTAGGCATTTACTTGGTAGAACTCCATTATAATACGGAAGAAAAATAACAAAGTATTTTAGTTCTACATAAATTATTGTATATATTTGTCAGAACTAACGAAGGCGTAAGCCGAAATAGCTATCAACAAATAAATACAATAATTTATGTAGAACTAAAATACATTGTTATTTTCCTTCCGTATTACATTTAATTACTTACTATCTTTATAATACTCAACAGTGATGCCCAAACTTTTTGGCAGAAAGGCTAGCTTTTAAATTTAAGAATTATTTACGGGCCGCATAAGTAAAAGTAATTAAAAATAGCAATATCACTGTAAATTAAAATGTTAATTTTATGTAAGCTGCATTGCGGACAATAGTGGCACGTGAAAAATATTCACAACAAGTAAATATGAATGAGAAAACCGAGTAAAAATAATTATGAGCACATAATGTTTTAATGCCTTATGCTTGTTTTTAAAACATCATATAACTAGCTGAAATTTCGAGATTTTATACTAATTAAGCGTAACAATAAAGACAATTATCGTTCTATTCACTCGAATAAATTTGGCGCAAGTGCTAGTGATCATGCTTTTTATCATTGACGATCTAGATTGTGTATTTTTGTTTTAATAATATATTTCTTAAATCATGTCCGCTCCCAACTTAGACTATATGGAGTCCTCACTCCTTTTCTACGAGAACGGCTTGTTACTCAGTTGCTCAACCTCTCGTTGTCGAAGAGAGTAGGGATGAAAAGGATACGAGGACTATGACAGAACTAGTGATTAGCTTATCGCTGTCACCATGCGTCGCTCTTTGGGATCGGAAAGGTGGGAAAGGATTTTTAACAACACAGACACCCATGCCGTTGAACAGATTTATCGACTGAAAAAATCCGCACGTACCGGGAATCGAACCCAGGCCAAGCCAACACCGTTGACACTGCGCCACGGAGAACACAATATTAATAGCGATAATGTGTAGTATTCTGTAACGGTACGCAAGTAAAAAAAATATGACGATATTGGCAACCCTGAATTTAGTTTAGGAGCAGATATTTATACATGTGAAATGGAGGTCAACTGATTTCCAAGTGCAAGATCAACTCGAAGTAGATAGGTACCTACATAATATAAAACAATTCTCGGGGATCACAATTATTCATTGCCCACGTTTACCAACATTAGCGACCTTAAAAGCATCGCGATAGTATTATTGTTTTTAAATTGGCAACGATGAAACCAGTCGACATCGCTTCCTTCCGAGCACGGGAGCGCCGAGCATTCAAATCGCATGCATATTACAATGTGAGAACCCCGATCTTACGTTCTCGCATTATACGTTTTCCCGCGTGGTGCGTTCATTTTCTATAGTCCCGGCATTTAGTTCACATATAAAACCTTCCCGCATTAATCGTTTGTTTTATACGGTCCCTTGAAAAACGTAGAATCGGGGTTTCATTGTATCTATGAATAAAACGTAAATCAAATACCAGCATCATTATTAGGGCTGATACAAAAACCGACTTTTTCAAAAAACCGTTTTTTATTTAAATAACTAAATATAATATTGTTTTAGAATCTTATCTTTTAGGATTATTCATAATGTTTGAAATGAAAATAAATTAAAAGGTTTTTTCGGTGTTAAATATTTATTCACGCTTTTCCAATTGAGTATTTAAATTTGATGAATTGCAGTCACAATAAAGATTACAATTAATACGTTATAGGTCACTTTAGCTACATTTAATTACTTAATATCTTTATAATACTCTACAACAGTGATGCACAACCGTTTTATAAGAAAGGCTAGCTTTTAAATTATAGAATTATTTACGGGCCGCATGAGTAAAAGTAATTTAAAATATAATAAAAGTATAATATTGTTTTACATCTCATTTTCAAAACGAAATATTTCGACTGAGGATGCTTGATGGATTTTCAGTATCAAATTTTAATTGTTTGTATTTTGTACTATTCCATGAGTTTTGTCGCTTATAACCCGGGTTTCGCCTTTCGACATCGTCAGGCATTTAAAGTGCACGGATGTACTTGAACTGACATAACACATGGCTTTTGATATAAAAGTGTCAGTTCAAGTACATCCGCGCACTTCAAAAGCATGAAAGTACCGATAGGCGAAACCCGGGTCGTTAGCGAAAAAATTCATGGATAGTACAAAATTCAAAAAATTCAAAAAACAAAACATATCCGTTATAAAACAGTGTCCATAAAAAAACACTATTATACAAACCACGACAGTTATAACGGTATAATTGGGGATAATCGAGCATTAAAATTTGAGTCTTTACACCATAGGTTCCCAACATTTTTCGGGTGGCGATACTATTTTATAAAAGCCATTTATTTCGCGACCCCGATGCAATCGAAGAAGGCATTTTTTATTAGGTACCGAAATAAAAACAATGAAAATGCATTGAAGTGAATATATTTTTTGGCTGACTGTATAAGCTGGCGACCTACAAAAAACCAGCGACACATGGGTTTGGGAGCCCGTGATTTACACAAATCATTTAAGTGTTCAATAAATTAATATTTCACCAAAATATAAGTATTAATAATAAAAACGAGTAAAAAGAACGTATATTTCATAGGTTCCCAACCTTTTTTGGGTGGCGACCCCTTTTTATATAAACTATGTGACCCGCGACCCCGATGCAATCGAAAAACGTATTTTCAATAAGGAAAATTGAAAAAAAACGAAAATGCATTGTAGTGAATATTGTTTTAATACTTTCGATGGTTTCGGCGGTAACTTTGTGGAAGATCAGTTTAATATAAAATTTAAAATAACTTTGATTATTCCACGTATTGTGCTACGAACTGTGACACGTGTTTCGCCTCTTTCAGAGGCATCTTCAGACTTACTATCGAACCATAATAATTTCATAATTTGAAATTTTAGAATCAATCTGCTTCATTACATATGCAAACTTTGCGATAGTTAGTCTGTAGATGCCTCTGAAAGATGCGAAACACGTGTCACAGTTAGTAGCACAATACGTGGAATAATCAAAGTTATTTTAAATTTTATATTAAAAATGTTTTAGTTGACTGTATAAATTGGTGACCCCACAGAAAACCCGACACGCCCCATAGGTTGGGAGACCCGTGGTATATTTCGAAAATATAAGTTTACACAATGAAATATTTTTTTATAACCGGTGGCCCTCCAAATATTTTTGATTTCAAAACTGTCCCTTCGACGGAACAGTTTGTGAACCCTGAACTAGATTTAAGCTGGAATCGAATAATGTTTCATTATTTTAATACGATACCTTTGAAATGAGAATACGCAAGTAGTTTGTTAGGCACACTTCGAATGAATTATCGGTGGCAGTGTGCCAGGGAAGAAGGCAAAGACTTACGTCAATAAGGCGGAGAAATCGGGTGAAGGATATTGCTGGAAATGAGAGTAGAATAAGCCACTCCGCCAAGGCAACGAGAATAACTAAATCGGAATTATGAAGATTTGGAAAAAGAACTGATTCATTCTTCATTTAAAATTGAAGAGTAATTGAGTATAACTAATGAGACTCGGCTAGGGTTTCCAAAAATGTTATCCCGGGATTTCGGGATGGTCATAAGTTGATCCCGGGACTGGTCCCGAGATTTGGAATATTTTTTTAATGGTCGATAATTTTCATACGGAAAGAAAATAACAATTTCGATTAATAAAAAAACGATTTCGGGATTGCCATAAGTTGATCTCGGGACTGGTCCCGAGATTTGGAATATTTTTTTAATGGTCGATAATTTTCATGCGGAAAGAAAAATAACAATGTATTTTAGTATGGAGTTCTACCAAGTAAATGCCTACTCAATCAATAGATAATTTTCATATTTATTAAATATCGTCCGGTACGCGGCGCAGTGTCAACGTTGTTGGCTTGCGTGCCGGACCGCCCGTGTTCGATTGGCGGCACGAGCGGATTTTTTCAGTCGAAAAATCCGTTCAAAGGCATGGGTGTTTGTGTTTCTGAAAATCCCTTCCAAACTTTCCGATACCAAAGAGCGACGCATAGTGACAGCAATTAGCTAATGACTAGTCCTGTCCTAGTACTCGTATCCTTCCCATCCCTACTCTCTTCGAAAAAGAGAGGTTGAGCAACTGAGTAACTAGCAGTTCTAGTAAAAAAACATATTATTGATTGAGTGCCTACTCCGTGCGAATCCGACGTCTAGGTCCTATTAGTTCCTAGGTCACGTCAGCTTCAAAAATCCTTATTGATTGATTGATAGAGTAGGCATTTACTTGGTAGAACTCCATTATAATACGGAAAGAAAAATAGCAATGTATTTTAGTTCTACATAAATTATTTTATATATTTATTGATAGCTACTTCGGCTCACGCCCTCGTCAGAACTAAAATACATTGTTATTTTTCTTTCCGTATTAAAAAAACATATGTTGAGATAAACTCCGTGAGGAGTCCATATGCTCCATGTTGGGAGCGGACATGGTAAACAAAACATAATTAGACTAGCCATGTTTATGTATTGATAAAAATAGTGAGGAATAATTGATGTCACTATCGTTTTATGAATATTATATTTTGGTTGTTTATCCATTACTGAAAAGCGATTGGAATATAATGTACGAGAGTATGGGTCTCGTTCGAATTCGATCAGATAACTAATTGAAATAAAAAAAAATACGGGTTATGAAATTTAAAAAAAAAATTCGAGAAATTCGAGACTATGTTTTCTAATCCCGGGATTCATCAGGTATTGAAAATCTTCGGGATCCGAGATCCCAGGGTTTGAAACCCTAGACCCGACGTCTCGTTTTCAGACGTCGTGGCCCGGTGTCTCCAACACAGCTTCGGGACGATAAATGGTCTCGTTTTCGAAAAGAGACAACTGATTAGACTGCAAAAATTGTGGTATTTTGATGTGATATCACGAATTGCAATTATGCATACATAATTTGGCTGTTGGTAAAACTGAATAACTGTATAAGCGATCGGATATGGAGCGCATATAACCCACAACGTTATTTCAACTAAAAATTTCGACTGAAGGTGCTTGATAGAATTTCAATATAATATTTGAATCGTTTAAATATGAATTTTGTCGCTAACGACCAGGGTTTCGCCTTTTGGCAACTTCAAGCATTTCAAGTGCACATGTATACTTGAACTGACGCGTAGTCAGCAGTTTGTATCGTTTATATTCATTAAATTAGATCACTAAAGATACGGTCTCACCTCACGGTGTGTTTCTCGCAAAAATATCATAAACATGAGTCCGCTGGACCACGTTTACGATCCTAAACGAAGTTGGGCGCGACAACACGTATTTCGCACCGCTAGTGTGCGAGTTGAACATCCATTTCTAGAGAGGGATGGTTGCTCCAGTATCGACCTGGAGACGTCGTTCTAAGACGTCGGTAACATGATTTTAGAAACTTCATAAGTTGTAATTGATGTAAATTATGACGTAGAGTTATTTACCGTGAATTTATTAACGTCATAGCAATCGTATTGGTCTTAACTCATTGATTGAGGTGATTATAAGGTCACCCGAGATTGTCCTGAGTGCTTGACAACATTGGGCGGTAACATTACAAACTTTAACTTAGGCTCGCAATCCAATACATACGGATTTTGAAATAAGGATAATTTTAAATAATAAAACATATTGATCTAACCAAGTTGTTCAATGTTACCTATATGTATGATCTTGATCAGTGACGGCTAGTGACGGGGTGCTGGGGGGTGCAAAAGGAAGATTCAACTATTTTTCCGTACTACGGAAGAGAAACAGTTGGTATTGCGAACATCTGAATTTAAAGTGCATGCTGTAGAAGTGTTATGATCAGCTGAAAAAACTCGCGTTTCTTTTTCTTTCCCTTTTCGGTTCTACGTATTCATGTGAACAATCTTTTTCATGCATGAATTTTATCAAGAGTAAGATCAGAAATCGTCTTATTGATGAGAACCTGTAATCGCCTGACTTACTCACACTTTCTAAGGAGATGCAAGGACATTCTTCGCATTAAGTGTATGCAGTGACGGCTGGTGACGGGGTGCTGGGGGGTGCAAAAGGAAGATTCAACTATTTTTCCGTACTGCGGAAGAGAAACAGTTGGTATTGCGAACATCTGAATTGAAAGTCCATGCTATAGAAGTGTTTTGAAATCCAATGAATAGGAAAGAACTCTTGCATAATGGTTTGATCTTCCATTGCACCCCCCAACACCCCGTCACCAGCCGTCACTGATCTTGATTAGAGCTAGGCATAGGAATTAAATAACTCGACATGAATGTAACGTATCATCATACGGGATGCACGTGTCAATTGAAATGCGTCGTAAGAAATATACGTTAAATCAAGTTGAAAGTGGGCTAGCAAAATATGTGAATCAATTGTCAGTGTGTGACCTCGCATCTTTAGGATCACACTCGACGCAACAACATCGAATTTGTTTATTTTCCTTGAATAATATAAACACAGAATCTGTCTGCACTTTGAAATAATCTCCTATGAACATGAGCTTAAACGTAGAGTGATTAAATTTTTTTGTGACCAATGTTAGCAAGTCATGCATGAACTTATCAAAGCGGTTTCAGCCTTGTGCGGTGTTGATAAAAGATAAAAGGTGATATACACAATTTGTGGTAGAAAAGCATTACATAAACAAAACGTTTTTCTTTGTACATACTTATGTCACATCTTAACCCTCGCTGCACGATGATATGTATTTACTACAACTCGACTCTAATAATGAGAATATTTCTATTAAATATAATAGATACTGATCTGAGAATTTTTGTATTCCTCAGTAATGTTATTAAGTATTAAATAAAATTACAGTTATGTATGGTTATTCATTTGCAGCGATGGAAATAAATAATTAGTGGAAGAATCGGGCAAAGAATCACCCATACACACAAACGTGTGCACGAGTCGCAGTAAGTACTCTTGCAGGTGTTCAGCCCCGGCGCGAAAGCGCATGCGTAGAAGTGATGGACTTCGAACTATGCAAACATTTTGTCAGTACGAATTCGCTGCCGACGGGTGAACACGTCGGAGCGGCAGCTAATTGCGATGTTTTTTTTCTTCTTTTCAGACACTTAGATTACAAAAATTGTTATATTTCAACTTCAACCATAGTCAATCAAAGCAATCTTTAGAAATATTCACATTTTTCCGGTTTTTAAACAACTTTTTCATATGGTGTAGTAAATACATATCACCGGAGCTCGCGGAAGTTTTTAGCACAGTATGGGGAGGGTTAATACGAAAAAAAACAACGTCACAAATCATAGATGTTGATATTTTGATACATTTATGTAGTATCATTGTTTGGAAGTAGCTTAATGAATGTTTCCTTATAATTTAAATATTTTGCATTTAACGGTACCTAATTGTTTATGTGTTATTGGAAAAAATGGATGGCATTATGGCCAGCAGCCGACGCCAATGCGCCATGGATATGACAAATATGTACAATAAAGACAGCTCATGACGTATAACTAAATATGTCTCGGCTTTAGATCTTGGTCCCGGCGTCCCGGTCGGTTTGATATTTTGTCCCGGTTTCTTTTTCGCGTATTCAAACATTTGCAAGAGGAGCGTATCGATACATCTATATATCAAGCATCTAGCTGAAATGATCCTAGAATCGTCTGCACCTTTGGAGCGTGTTTTCTCGCCAGTGAAACACATTTAGTCGGATGACCGAAGCCGCATGTTGGAGTCCACCGCTTCAAAATTATAAAACGCCGACAAAAATAAAGCACAACAATCATTCAACAGAGAATGGCATATAAGACGCGACAAAACACCAAGTTCACTGCTGATAATTCCTACCTCCCTAAGCAGTACATTGATTAGCAGAACGGCTCTTGTGAATGGTGACTCAAATGACTGACGCGACCAACTTTCGATAACAAAAAAAGTTCCGATCAAAAAAATGCTTTTTAACCGCTTCAGTACCGAGAAAAATGGCCGCATTGGTCACATCTACCGCCCGGCTTCTAAAAATCCTTTTTTCAAGCAAGATTGACTGATGACAGAAGAACCATTTTTTTCTAGAGACATGTATGTTGCAATATTTGCGACATTATACGCGACATCCGTACGCGGCGACCACCAGTGGCCTAACGGTACTGAAGTGGTTAATTAAATCAAAGCAAATACAATCAATATTGAAATTCACAACCGGCTAACACTTGCCGAGTCATGTAGAACCAATAAGTCAGTTGAGCCATTCAAATTGACAAGTGTAGAGAAGTTTCACTGCGCCGTGGAATAAGGTATTTTGATAGTGGCTTTGTACGGGTTAAATGAAATTGAAATAACTTACAGCTCCAGTGGTTCTCCCACAGTTTCAAATAAAACACGTCTCAACCCATCAGGAAACAGCTAGCTGACGCCGGCCAATGTTTGGTTACTGCTGCACTTTCAACCGAAACGCCTGCGAACAAACAAAATACAAAACAATTAATAAAACGAGTATTAAATGCTGCATCATGCAATCTGTTGACTGCATGATTATGCAATGTCAGACATGACAAAATAAATACACTCTTTTCACAACCCATTAGAGACTCCAATACGAGTATCCAATACTCGATACTAGAAGATACTCTTCCATTTTTCAAGTACTCGATACTCGAGTATTTTTCAAAATACTCGAGTAATACTCGTTATTTATAAATGAAGATTTTTTTCCAGATTTAATGTACTTATTTACAAATATAAATATTATGTTTAACCGTTTCACTTAAATGAGTCTCATGCGTGGATTTAACTCAGGTCCGGTAATATATCTACAGTAAAAACCCCGATTCTACGTTTTTCAAGGGACCGTATAAAACAAACGATAAATGCGGGAAAGTTTTATATATGAACTAAATGCCGGGACTATAGAAAATGAACGCACCACGCGGGAAAACGTATAATGCGAGAACGTAAGATCGGAGTTCCACTGTACAGTGAAACCCCGATTCTACGTTTTTCAAGGGACCGTATTAAACAAACGTAAAATGCGGAAACGATGAATGCGGGAAAAGTTTTACATATGAACTAAATGCCGGGACTATAGAAAATGAACGCACCACGCGGGAAAACGTATAATGCGAGAACGTAAGATCGGAGTTCCACTGTACAGTGAAACCACGATTCTACGTTTTTCAAGGGACCGTATTAAACAAACGTAAAATGCGGGAAACGATGAATGCGGGAAAGTTTTACATATGAACTAAATGCCGGGACTATAGAAAATGAACGCACCACGCGGGAAAACGTATAATGCGAGAACGTAAGATCGGAGTTCCACTGTACAGTGAAACCACGATTCTACGTTTTTCAAGGACCGTATTAAACAAACGTAAAATGCGGAAACGATGATGAATGCGGGAAAGTTTTACATATGAACTAAATGCCGGGACTATAGAAAATGAACGCACCACGCGGGAAAACGTATAATGCGAGAACGTAAGATCGGAGTTCCACTGTACAGTGAAACCACGATTCTACGTTTTTCAAGGGACCGTATTAAACAAACGTAAAATGCGGGAAACGATGAATGCGGGAAAGTTTTACATATGAACTAAATGCCGGGACTATATAAAATGAACGCACCACGCGGGAAAACGTATAATGCGAGAACGTAAGATCGGAGTTCCACTGTACAGTGAAACCACGATTCTACGTTTTTCAAGGGACCGTATTAAACAAACGTAAAATGCGGGAAACGATGAATGCGGGAAAGTTTTACATATGAACTAAATGCCGGGACTATAGAAAATGAACGCACCACGCGGGAAAACGTATAATGCGAGAACGTAAGATCGGAGTTCCACTGTACAGTGAAACCACGATTCTACGTTTTTCAAGGACCGTACAAACAAACGTAAAATGCGGAAACGATGAATGCGGGAAAGTTTTACATATGAACTAAATGCCGGGACTATAGAAAATGAACGCACCACGCGGGAAAACGTATAATGCGAGAACGTAAGATCGGAGTTCCACTGTACAGTGAAACCACGATTCTACGTTTTTCAAGGGACCGTATTAAACAAACGTAAAATGCGGGAAACGATGAATGCGGGAAAGTTTTACATAACCAAATGCCGGGACTATAGAAAACGAACGCACCACGCGGAAAACGTATAATGCGAGAACGTAAACTAAATGCCGGGATCGGAGTTCCACTGTACAGTGAAACCACGATTCTACGTTTTTCAAGGGACCGTATTAAACAAACGTAAAATGCGGGAAACGATGAATGCGGGAAAGTTTTACATATGAACTAAATGCCGGGACTATAGAAAATGAACGCACCACGCGGGAAAACGTATAATGCGAGAACGTAAGATCGGAGTTCCACTGTACAGTGAAACCACGATTCTACGTTTTTCAAGGGACCGTATTAAACAAACGTAAAATGCGGGAAACGATGAATGCGGGAAAGTTTTACATATGAACTAAATGCCGGGACTATAGAAAATGAACGCACCACGCGGGAAAACGTATAATGCGAGAACGTAAGATCGGAGTTCCACTGTACAGTGAAACCACGATTCTACGTTTTTCAAGGGACCGTATTAAACAAACGTAAAATGCGGGAAACGATGAATGCGGGAAAGTTTTACATATGAACTAAATGCCGGGACTATATAAAATGAACGCACCACGCGGGAAAACGTATAATGCGAGAACGTAAGATCGGAGTTCCACTGTACAGTGAAACCACGATTCTACGTTTTTCAAGGGACCGTATTAAACAAACGTAAAATGCGGGAAACGATGAATGCGGGAAAGTTTTACATATGAACTAAATGCCGGGACTATAGAAAATGAACGCACCACGCGGAAAACGTATAATGCGAGAACGTAAGATCGGAGTTCCACTGTACAGTGAAACCACGATTCTACGTTTTTCAAGGGACCGTATAAAACAAACGATAAATGCGGGAAAGTTTTATATATGAACTAAATGCCGGGACTATAGAAAATGAACGCACCACGCGGGAAAACGTATAATGCGAGAACGTAAGATCGGAGTTCCACTGTACAGTGAAACCCCGATTCTACGTTTTTCAAGGGACCGTATTAAACAAACGTAAAATGCGGGAAACGATGAATGCGGGAAAGTTTTACATATGAACTAAATGCCGGGACTATAGAAAATGAACGCACCACGCGGGAAAACGTATAATGCGAGAACGTAAGATCGGGGTTCCATTGTACATATATTGCCGTTGACTATGCTAGGCGAGAATTTCTTCCGTTACTTTTGCTATGGGTCTTGCAGCCTTATCTTATCAATGACAAGTTTATGGTGACGAGAGTCTATTATTTTTAGAATAAATGTTTTCTAAATTGAAAATAAATGAAATTAAATAAGCTTATTTATTTATTTATCATCCATTTAATTACACAAATTTTGGTACATCTTAATCTACTCGGAGTACTCGGGTATTTCAAAAATGTACTACTCGATACTCGAGTAGTTGATATGTCGAGTACATATTTGGAGTCTCTACTACCCATACATTATATTTCAACAACGTATGTATTGCCGATCGTCGATGTAGTGGAAGCTTATTTTTTTTCAATTAATATTTGAGATTTTTGTGCTACCATTTTACCTCATGTGATTTAAAATTTCAAAGTATTTGGCCCATTGACAACAATTATTGGTCATCCATGCCAAGTAATTTTTTTTGGACATTTAGGACAGTGTTTTCTAAATTTGGTTCCGAGGAAATTTGGAAAGACAACATGCATATTTATGCACATTGAAACCAAGAATAATGGATTTGCTTCGATGCGAAGGTTTACGGGTGCATTTATTTACTATGGGACAAGAAAAAGGTCTGCAGATACTATCCCTACTTTCTAATTATTCGAAGCGTATTAATTTGGCATAAAAAAAAACACTTTACGCTTAAGCCACATTATTTCCTCTTTCACTTCCACCCACTTCTGAAAACAGGATGTAGCGAGTGCGATAAGTAAACCACTAACCCCGTGCTATTTCTATCCTTTATATCCCTAAAGCAGAGGTTTTAAAAAATGGGTAACAAGCAGTTCTCGTAGAAAGCTAAGGTTTTGACAGGCTACATAATAAGTAAAAATGTTCGACATTAGGAGCGGACATGGTTAAAATAGGCGCTTTTTAAGCGATTCAATTCAATAGAAAATTTGTATTCCGTCTTGTTCTCAATATTAACGGAGACTGTGACGAAGAACAGTTGGGAAACGCTGCTCTTTGGACCAGCTGAATACAGTTCCACGATCAGTGATTAATTAAAATCCAGAAATATTTGATTCCTCAACATATTTAGAATACAAATAGTGTATTTCAGCATCTCGTCATCGACAAAACTCTAAGCCTAACTTTGCATTAGGAATTTTAAGATTTAAATCCTTTCAGTATCAGGCTTTGCTCAACTTAGCAGCAAAATCACGTGCAGTTATGAGAGGGCTGTTACGTACCGTAGAATATTCCGTTCACATGAAATCAATTATAAATCAGGCCATCATGTTTTATTTGCGATTGCAGTGGTAAAAACCCCGCTATCTACAAGACGTCGTAAATTAGCAATACGCTAAATCGGCAAATCACACGTGAATGCAAATTGAATTATGAACAAGGACACCAGTCACTGTCAGTTTTCTCATTTCGCCAAGCAAATAGTGCAGTCATAGTAACTGAAATATTAATTACAAAAACCAATAGACAGCTTGCTTCTTCCACTCACTCCTGGTTTACCTTCCGACGATTTTAATATTGCAGTTTCTGCGAGTGTCTCAGGCGGAATTTAAAATCAACAAAGCGTTTTTTGTATACAGTAGAACCTCGATTATACGGACTGATTGGGGATGAAGATAGTCCGGATAAGGACAAATCCGATAATCGAAAAAATCATAATTGACAGGAAAAGACAGAAAAGTATATTCAGTATAAATCTTTTTTATTTCTTTAGATTAATACATAGCTTTAATAATAATTATTTTTTTATTGAAAAAATCAATTATCGATTACTGCTTAAAGCTAGCTTTTCTTTTCGATGCTGCCAAATCACGAATACTTTTAAGACACATCAGTTGTCTTGAAGAGCACTCTTCTTGACTCTCATTAAACAATTGGTAAACTTCAAAATTTTTTTCATTGTTTTTTAAACAATTGGACACCATAAACTTCAAAATTTTTTTTCCGTACTACGGAAGAGAAACAGTTGGTATTGCGAACATCTGAATTGAAAGTCCATGCTATAGAAGTGTTTTAAATCCAAAGAATAGGAAAGAACTCTTGCAAAAATGGTTGAATCTTCCATTGCACCCCCAACACCCCGTCTCCAATGACACTGAGTCCATATTTATTAGACAAAAAACGTCCTGATTCACCCCGTTTCAAAGCATCGATTATATCCAATATGCCTTTTAATGAAACTACGACACTTTTTCTCTTCGTTGACATATCGGTAATATTAAAAATAAATATTTAAATCGTGATCAATTTTTCAAGAAACAAACGTTCAATGCGTATTGAATTTGGACGATGACTGACCCATATTTTACACATGACTTATTGTTAGAACAAATGTAACGATCAAAATATTAAGACTGCATTCCATCACGTACGTAAACTGTGGCAAAAAGTCGCCTCGTGCATATTTGCAAATTTGTAATATTTTTGTTTATTTTGACCAATCCGGATAATCGAAAATCCGGATAATCGAGGTTCTACTGTACCTATATTCGCTCCCACCCAGGCACTTTCAGTGTACGGCCTGAGTGGCAGCATTTTTACAGCGTAGCGTAGAGCGCAGCGCACAAACACGAGCTACACAAATGCACAGATGCTTGAGTAATTGACAAACCTCCCGCTCCCGTGCCGCAATGTTTTATAGCCAATGAGACGTCCTGTATTTGTGTACCACGCGTTTGTCCGCTGTTGTAACGCTGTAAAAAAACACTTTCACTCAAGCCGTACACTCAGGAATAGCTGGAAGGCAGTCCAATCCATCAATTGTTGCCCTTTCCGAAAAATACAGCTCGAGTTATAGAACGACTGCGGAATTTCTCTATTAGTATCAAAATACTATCCATACAGAGCGGATATAGTTGGCAACTCGATACCTACACATGTAACAACATTTCAATTAAATACCAGTTTTTTTTTTATCAAATTATGGTTATATTTTATGTACATTATTATATTATGGTCACGAATCACGAGGTACATACTCGTACAAAGAGATTTCCAGAACACTCCTTCGTACATTGTTAATTCTGCAAATTGATTTTCGTTTGTGTACACACATAAATAATACAGAGGTCGGTTCATTTTTATTTACACAAACATGTACCGACAGACACTCGCGTCAGTTGTTTTTGGTAGGATGATTGTCGCTGGTGGATGGCCTGCACGTGGTCATAATTTATTGTTTATGCAATTAATTTAATATTGTCTATGATGCGCATTTTGACAGATCTCCACAGACAATCATTTAGTAGCTTCGCAAGTATACGCAATCAATAATATAAACAAATCATTCAATTTTTCAGGCAGTGTTTGCTAAATTTATATCACACCAGCACGGAAGAATATCAGTAATCCTTCAGATGAGGGGTTTAATCACAAATTAATATCTATTAATTGATTGCTGATGTGTGGAATAATCAAATTAAATAATTAATTAGTTAATTTTATTTTTGGTCAGGTTTGGGTAAGGCTAAGTTTGGTTTAGTTTGGTTTGGTTTGCTTTAGAGGTCTGCACGGGCCGACATTTTGAAATTTCACCCGGCCCGAACCCGAAGACCTCCAACCCGGCCCGGCCCGGGCCCGAGGCCATTTCCAAAAATCTTTCCCGAACCCGACCCGAGCCCGACATTTTGCAACCTTGCCCGAAAAAAATCCGATTTTTTTTTTCTAATAAAAATTGACTCATCAATTATCGTGTGTGTGCAGTCGTGCGAAATTCATTTCTTCCTAATTAGAATTAGTTTTTGTTTCTTTTACAGGAATGACGAGACAAATGAGAAGTTCCTGTTTTTGAACTAGAATAGCTGAAAATGCATTTACATTTTATACACTCAACGTATCTAACTTTTTTGTTTGTAGCCACCTCTATGATTTCACTAAATGATTTCCACACTTCACCTTTCCCGTGGGTTTTTACTGACTGAAGAAATATATTCTCCACATTATATTCAAAACAATGCATCTTGTTCTTTCGAATGGGTCGAAAAGATGACTAATACGAGTATGTGACGTTTATTATAGTATTAAATTTAGATTTACGATAATGGTGAGCTCATTCGAAAATAGCCCAATTTTTGTTATATTTTGTTGTATACTTGCGTCCGAGCCCGGCCCGGGCCCGAATCCAAACCTTCGTTTCAAACCCGAGCCCGTGCAGACCTCTAGTTTGTTTAGGTTTGTTTAGGTCAGGTTAGGTTAGGTTATGTTTTTTTTGACACGTAGAAATATACATCAGCAACTAATTAATAGGGAACACTTCCGACAGCCATCTTGAATCATGAGCAAAATGCAAAAAAAAAATGAATAAACCCCTTACTAGAATATCTATGAGTTTATGTGATCAATTTTTATCGACTGTTGAAATGAAATCTTATTCGAATCTTGTCTGTTCAAGAAGAAGACAAGCATACATACGTTATACAGTTGTATTGACTGCTTATGAATCAGTCACTGGCGGATCCAAGAAGAATTTATTTAATGATTTTTATTTATTAATATGTTGTTGTTCTCTTTTTTTCAAGACCTTTTAGTTTAACAGCTATTTATACAACATGTGATAAACTCATAGTTACATACATAGTATATATTGAGAAGACCTTGATTCGGCTCCCTCGTAAATCGAGAAGGAGCCTCCCATCCGACACTCAGGAGAGGGATTTTGTGAACGGAGTAGGAGAAACATGGAACTCTTTAAAACAAAACACGATCTCAAAGCGTTATGTGGGTGCGGTTAGCACCCATTATTTAATCGTTAAGAATTTACACACTTTGACGTTATACAACACACAAATATTACGATAGCGAAGAAGATATCAGGAATTTGACTCGAATTTAATTCTTAGGGAGAGGATTAGGAGCTTGCAGGCCACTTCCAGCGCTTACTACAACTGTAAGACTTATCTGGCAAGCGCGTGCTTTCTCACTGCTCTCAAATCTCTTACTGCTCGTATGAAAAAAAACAAGCGGTTACTTTAGGTAGCCAAAAAAATGACCGTTACAAAAATTGTTAACACGTGCGCCCACCGATAAGCGATTATTTATCGCCTATCGAACTGTGCATGAAATACCATGCACTTGGGCGTGAAAGAGCCAAGAGACATTTAGAGTGAGACGTCCGCATAAATATCTCTTTTACGAAATTGAAATTTCTCTATATTGAATCGCTATAGATTTCAATATAGAGTATTAGAAGAATGAATTTATTTCCTGATATCGACGTAAACTCATAGACTGAGGTGAAAAATAGATCGTTCGAGAGAGTTCTGATGACCTATCACATAAGGCGGTGTCAATCTTAACTGTGAGGTTTTATTAAGAACTTTATTCAAAACTGCACACACACGATAATTTGCGAGTCAATTTGAATTATTTTTAATTAAAAAAAATGTCGGGTTCGGGTAAGATTTTTGGAAATGATCCTCGGGCTCGGGCCGGGTGAAGTTTTAAAATTTCTGCTCGTGCAGGCTTGTGAAATCACAATTTCGTATATAGATGAAACCGCCTATGTCCTGTGCGCTAGGCAATAAATAAGCATCAACAATGAATGTCTGACATAATAATAGATGCATGAACATTTTTGACGTTACACAAAAAAATAATACTTTCAAAATTCTACTTCTTAAAAACCAGTTTCCAAAGTGACAAAAAAATCATAAATGCAATAATTATCAAACTGTAATTCGCATTATTAAAAACGCGAACAAAAAACTGCATGCACGTTTTAAGCGTGTATATTATCGCCCTTCTAATTCACTTCGGTGTAAAAAGCTAGCCGCAATATTATTATAAATTATATAATTCTTATTATAGTTTAGCATTGCTTTGAGCATTTGTGTTCATGTGCAGAATTTTATTATGTACATATCGCTACCTGAAAGTGAAAACGAAGTACAGATGGACCTCGTATAACACGATTTTATACAACATGGATGAATACATTGTGACATATTTGTATACAACACGCTTAAGGGAAAAAAAGTAATATGCATTTATCGTGGTATTGGTGGAGAAGGTTTTTATGACGTGAATATTCATGACATCCAAGAAATATTGGAGGATCGTAACGGGTCGTCTTAGCTGGGCGAATCTAGGCGAGGCGTTCCGGCGCGGCTTTGAAAGCGGCAGAGTTTTAAAATATCAAACGGTCCTCGCCCATGCAAGTGTCATACGTAAGCGAAGCGGTCCGGTCAGGACGGCATATGTCGCAAGTCGCCTCAAGTGCGCACTCATGGCGCACGCGAATCGCTTGAAAATATGAAACGGTCCAAGCTCACCAGAGCGTTAATTGCGTCTGGCCGAGCGATGGCACATAAGACCTTTGATCAACTACTAAATTGACTGGATTCGCCTACATCCTCTTGCCGGTTCGCGTCGCTTGCCTAAGACACGGGGTAAGTTGCACGAAGAAGAATTAGTCGAAATGTTGGATGAACCTTCCACAATTAACGACTCTGAAAGCAGTTGCAGCGATTTAGCTACATATTTCAAATTAAAAACAATTAATGACTGTCTGGAATTGGCAATTAAATAAGATTTTTTTTTTATTGAAAATGATCCTATAATGGTAAGGAGTTACAAAATATTTTGGAACCTTAAAAGGAAATACGTAATTCGATATTTTTTTGGAACGCAAGCCCTAATTTTGTATGAACTTCAAACCTTGTATAACACAGGTTTGTATTACACGACGTTTTTGTAGAACCATATCACCGTGTTATACGAGGCCTGAGTGTAGTTAAAAAATACAATTTCGAGATAATTTAACTCTAAGGTGTGTCGAATAAGTACTAAATATGTTTTATTATTTTTATTATAATGCTATTTAACTAAAGCATGTATTTAATGGGTCAGTAACTAATTCAAGTTTTGGTCAGTTAAATAAATAAAAGTCATTGTATCAGTGTGAATGTGGTCAGTTATTAAATAAAACGGTCAGTAATATATTTTAATGGTTAGTTATTTATTAAAAATGGTTAGTATTTAAATTAAATAGTCAGCTATATTAAAAAAAATGATAAGTTTTAGTTAGTAGACAGATTGTGAATTTTATCAAATATGCTCGTAATAGGCAAATTAATGTCATGTTCTTTTTATTTTAACTGACCATTTAATATTTTTAACTGACCGTTTTAAGTATTTATAACTGACCATTTATCGAATTAGAAACTGACCAAATAATTAGTAGTCTTTAACTAGTATTGACAGTGAACACCTTAAAAGTGATCAAAGGTGTGTTTCATACATTCTAAATAGTTTATTATGATTTGATTAACTTTTATTCCGGTTTACTATTGAAGATAATAACAGTAAATATGCTTTTTTACTACTATAGTATTATTTTATCCAAATACCACAACCCTGCAATATATGTTACGGATTTTGCTTGTAAAGGGTATTTCAATAGGGACGCTCAAAATATGTTACTTTGTCCTGCTGAGTAGATTATTTATTGTTTAGTGGCCAAATTTGAGTCAACCAGTTTGGTAAATAATCGGCCAACACCTACCTGTACGTCATCAAAATACAATATCTGGTGAAAACTTTGCTGCTGTGTGTGAAAGTGTACAGGAAAACCCAAGGCAGCTTATTTCTCGTCGTTCACAAGAACTTGGCTTTTCTGCGACTTCAACTTGGCGAATTTTGAATCGCGCCTTATGTCTGCACCCGTATAAAATCCAACTTACCGAGGAACTTCAGGTAAACGACCGCAGACAACGCCTGATTGGGTTCTGGAGCAGTTGGAAGTTTACCCAAATTTGTCAAAAAAGTCAACTTTAGCGACATGGCCCATTTTATAATGAATGGATATTGGCAGACATTTGATGCTATATTCCATATTTAATGCCGTAAAATATACTTACAAATGAAATTAAAATTTAGTCGAAATCTCACAAACAACTTGTTTTATTTACATTTCAAAACTAAGCGTCCTTATAAAAAGACCCTTTATATGGAGCATTACTTTTTTCTTGTCGAAGAATTGTATTTAGCATACTTTCGAGATAATATTTATGTTGGGGAGGCATAAGAGAACTGGTTGTAAGTTGTAGCTCATGCGTTCAATATGCCTCTGAATAGGGGAATGATATACCAATGGTGGGAACAGAAAAACTCTTCACTGTTTTGTTGTACAAAAATTGAGAAAATCGAATCTTAAATGAAGATTTTTTGTGATGTTTTTGTAAATACCAATGGACGTGGCATTTATCAATGTGAGTAAAACTTTACATTGTAACGATTTATGATTATTGATAATGTTTTTATTACATAATTATAAAGTGTTGTCTACTTAATATATTATTATAAAAAAATCGATAAAAAATGAAATTATTTGATATTTTAACACACAATCGAATGATTACGAAAATAACAAAAGAAATATCACTGTTATTTTTTGTAAGAACTTCATTCAAATAAATCATTATGCTTGCATATAATTTCGCTGAAAATCCGGTTTTGATGCGTAAAGAAAATTCACGGAATTGGTTGCGCGTCATGACATTATTTTCATACCCATTCATTAGGGTATTTATGATGTTTATAAAAACGGTTTAATAAACTTTGTCAACATGATTTATTGCGTTGTAAATTTGGTACTGAAACCGCCTTATGTGGTAGGTCATCAGAACTCTCTCGAACGATCTATTTTTCACCTCAGTCTATGAGTTTAAGTCGATATCAGGAAATAAATTCATTCTTATAATAATCTATATTGAAATCTATAGCGATTCAATATAGAGTTATTTCAGTTTCTCTTATCTCTTGACGCCCGACAGTGCATTTGCTTCAAAAAAGGTTCGTTAGGCGATAAATAATCCCATATCGGCGGGCGCACGTGTTAACGATTTTTGAAACGGCCATTGTTTTTTTCTTTCTAAAGTAACCGTTTGTTTTCATACAGCAGTGAGAGATTGGACTGCATTGAGAATGCACGCGCCTAATCCTCTCCCTAAGAATTAAATTCGAGTCAAATTCCTGATATCGCCTTCGCAATAATAATAGTCGTGTATTATGTGTTGTAGAACGTAACGTGTATTGTTAATCTATCTGTGCTAAATCCGTGTGTAAAGTCTGTGTAAACTATAAACAATTAAATAATGGATGCTAACCGCACCCACATAACGCTTTGAGATCGTCTTTTCTTTATAATAGTACCATGTTTCTCCTACTTCGTCCTCAAAATCCCTCTCCTGAGTGTCGGATAGGAGGCTCCTTCTCGATTTACGAGGGAGCCGGAATAAAGGTCTTCTCAGTACGACTGCTAATTGTAATATATGTAGTTCTTATCGAAATGCAGCATAAGTTTTAGTTTTTTGATTGTTTTCTTAAAATAATGTCTTTGTAAAGTTTTCTTATCGTGTATATAACGAAAGTTTTTCGTCACATTTTATTAATTAATATTAGAGTAAAGACCAGGGATGTGGAGTCGGTAAAAAAAAGTCCAACTCCAGCATTTACCAAAACCACGACTCCGACTCCGACATTGACCAAAAAAACGACTCCGACTCCGACTAAAAAAAGGTTAATAACGTAATTTTTTCCCCCTAAATTTCCTATTTATTTGTATTCAATTATATTTCAACCCTATCAATGCGGCCAAAAGCCAAATTCGACATATTAAATGCAAAAATAAAAAGTTCAAACTTTTCAAAATTTCCGACAAAGAGTACGACTCCGGCCAAAGCGCCGCTCCGACTCCGGCCAAAAAGCTCCGACTCCGACCCCACAGCCCTGGTAAAGACTATAGAAATTAAATATAAGATCAAAAACTTAACAATATAATAAAAATAATACATTTTTAGTACTTTTTCCACATAAAATTTATTTGATCAGGACCGGTTTCGCTCATGGCGAGCATTGTCAACTAATGACGAAACCGGTCCTGATCAAATGTATTATTATTTTTATTATAATGCCTTTCCACCAAGTATTGGCAGTGTACACCATAAAAGTGACTTAAAAATTTATTAACCATGTAAGAAACAAACCAATTACAATTAGGTAAAACAAAATGTTTTTAATTCTAATAAACTATCAAATATTATTGATGGATATTTCTGCATCACACCATCGTTAAAACTCTTAAAACATTGGTACATTATTCTGGTAATAAGTATAATATAATATGTTACATGAAGTGAGATATGACTATTCCGTGTTGTTAGGATGATTATACCAGGCTCGTGGTCGAATGGTCGTCGGCATCGATTGCGGTGCTAACGAGTTCGAATTTCATAAATTGGTTGATATATTTATTTTGTATTTCCAAAATTTCCTCCCTCCATCTGACTCTTAACCAGGACGTAACGAAGGACTACTAATTATTTGGTCAGTTTCTAATTCGATAAATGGTCAGTTATAAATACTTAAAACGGTCAGTTAAAAATAATAAGTGGTCAGTTAAAATAAAAAGAACAATTCATAAATTTGCCTATTACGACCATATTTGATAAATAACTAACCATTAAAATATATTACTGACCATTTTGATTTAATAACTGACCACATTCACACTGATACAATGACAACTGACCGTTTATAATATGAACTGACTATTTTGATTTTTAACTGACCATTTATTTATTTAACTGATCAAAACTTGAATTAGTTACTGACCCATTAAATACATGCCGTAACGAAGGCGATTAGTTTACGACTAGGCGAGTCCTTCTATCTTAACCTGATCTCTGCCTAAAGCGTATATTTACGCGCTACAAGTCCGTGTTCAAGGGGCCGTCCATACAAAATGCGCGTAAATTTACGCTCTCCTTTGTACTTAATTTACAAGTCACCAGTTCCTATTTAAAATAATTGAATTTAACTTGCATATAGTGACATCTTTTGAGAGCGTGTTGTACTACTTGAACTCAAAGAATATTGAATTTTAATGTGTAATACATCGATAATTATATTAGGATTTATTTTTTGAAAGAAAATCGCGGCCTCCTGTGTACGCCCATATTGATTTTTACCGGCATAGAATCGGTTAATTCATCGAAAAGAGGGAGGTTAAGCAACTGAGTAACAGTCAGAAAAATTCCATCACGAGTGGGCATGATTTAAAAAAATAAGATGACTATTGATTTGAACTTAGGTTTAAACATTTTACTTTGATTAGTTCTCTTGAAATGGGTTAGACATCAAAAGAAAATCAACTCAGTTCCAAGTTTCAAAATTCTTAATATGGTGAATACCCTGGATGTTATTCAACTTAAGATGGAATATACAAAAAGGGAACAATATGTACGGGCTTAATTTAACCTCTAGACATCTTTATTTTCATACGTACGTGCTTTGGCTAAGTAAATCCGCTCCAGACTTGTCTGGTACAATGGCATTGCAGTTATTGGGAACCTTGCGACTGACAAATCATTTATCAACTTTCCAAAGAACCGGGCAAAACAATCAATACACTACGAAGAAAAGGAAGAATTTTGAACGAAGATACAATAGTCGATTCTTTTTAATGATTATAGTATTGATTGAGTAGGCATTTACTTGGCAGAACTCCATTATAATACGGTAAGAAAAATAACGATGTATTTTAGTTCTACATAAATTATTTTATATATTTGTTGATAGCTATTTCGGCTTACGCCTTCGTCAGAACTATGTTTTAAACGTGTATTAGAGATAGCTTATATACCTAGGCTAGACAGGGTGCCCCGTACATCCTCTCTCTCTGTTCAAACCATACCATCGTCACATGGAAGAGTTTAAATAAGTTTAATTTATTGGTCTAAAGTAATGGTGAGAACATAATCTGGGTATTTTTGGGTTATTTTTATCGTGTGAAACCACTTAAAATCTGCAATGTGCATCTATTTTTAATTTTTAAATTGTTTTTAGTATATTGCTTGCTAAAGGATTTAGAAGAGGTGAAGCGTTAATAGTAATCTGGTCGTTAAGAATTTCATTGGATTGATTGAACCTATTAATTTCTAGCTGTTCCAATGTATTTAGCTTAAGGCCTTTATTACAGGAATGTAAACAAATCGGGACCAAATTTGGGTCATGTGTTTTTTCTTTGAGATGATTTTCACATTGTGAATCAGTTTTTTTATTGTTAAAGGATCTAACATGTTCGTTTGCCCGGGTCAAGATTTTTCTCCCGGTCTGCCCCACATATACTAAATCACATGTACCGCAGGTCATCTTATATATATGAATCATATATATGATTATGGTCATGACTATAGACTCCAATTACTCGACATCTCAACTACTCGAGTATACAATTTAAAAATACTCGAATATACTCGAGTAATTTCAGATGTACCAAAATATATATTATAAATTCAAATTTGTGTCTATAAATAGATGATAAATAAATAAATAAGCTTATTTAATTTCATTAATACATTTATTTCAATTTATAAAACATATATTTCAAAAATAATAGAGAATTAAACGTGTCAAATTTTAGTGTGAGATTAGTTTTGTTCAGGACGAGTATTACTCGATTATTTTTCGAAATGCTCGATTATCGTGAATAAGAAGACGTGATATGAGGTTTTGGCGGAGAATTAATTACATAGGACACACCAGTTTAAAGATAAAGAAACAGCTCTCAGAAAGTGTTAGACGGGCTTTCTATTGTAAGAACTCTTTAGGTAAATTATTGCGCCAGTTCAATTACATCCGTGCACTTGGAATGCCTGAAGATGCCGAAATGCGAAACCCGGGTCGTTAGCGACAAAACTCATGGACAAGTACAAAATTCAAGAAATTCAGATTTGATATTGAAATTCCATCAAGCATCCTCAGTCGAAATACTTAATTATATAAGTTCTATTTTTTACTATTATTTAAATCTTGGGCTGTTGTAAGGTTAATGATGAAATATTTTTAGTGTGCAGTCCACCAAAAAATTTCCTGTTGGACATCACTGAACGAAACAAACAGGTTTCATAACCATCGATAGTACGAAGAGTCATAGTCCTGCAAATGTGAACGACCATTCACACAATAAAAGCTGCTCGCGTGTGGAAACAATAAAAATGTCTGACCTGCCCTAAGCACGGACCATTCAAGAAAGCGAGACAGACCTCCATGATGTAGTATGATAAACAGCAGGTGCGATGACCTGTTTGCCGGTGGTAAATGGCAGGTTTCTGCGTTTGTTCACACGATCCACGCCACATGCAAACAAGGTGATCGACTCCATACACCAATACGCGATAACCAATTAGAGTGGATAGTTTTGTCCAGGGCTGTGGAGTCGGAGCTTTTTGGCAGGAGTCGGAGTCGTACTCGGAGTCGGAAATTTTGAAAAGTTTGAACTTTTTATTTTTACATTTAATATGTCAAATTTTACGTTTGGCCGCATTGATAGGGTTGATATTTAATTGAATACACATAAATAGGAAAATAAGGGGAAAAAAGTGACGATATTGACCTTTTTTTAGTCGGAGTCGTGTTTTTGGTCAATGTCGGGAGTCGGACTTTTTTTAACCGACTCCACAGCCCTGATAAAAACTAATTAATGCTAATGTTTTGCCAATAGTTTATTTGATAATCACCTTTAAAATATTATCTCCATCTCCCGCGGTAAATTTTAATCCATTTTTCTACGGTCTACCAAATATACAATTGGAGGAAGTATTTTTTCCGTGATCTAGCGAAGAGATATGAATAATTTACAAAATTAATCTCTTCAAAGATACAATGCTTACTCGATCACAAGTATTATTTTGAAATGTTTTTCTGGCAAATATCAAATGTGCATATTGAATGAGATTTGTTTCTACGGATTTTAAAAACCGTTCCGGGAAAACTGAATGCTGCATTTTTGCATGTTGCTGCAGGAAAATACCCAACACATCAAAAAGTTATAATTTGCATGTTTTTCCATTATTTGTTTCATTATTAAAAAAAACAAAACAAAGACGTAACAAAATATATCAGCTGATACTTGGTAGTGTTTACTTTTTTTTACATTTGATTGATAAGATTATTTTTCATGGTGACCGTGGCTTTTTTTAAGATACCTACGTTTTTTGTGAGGGATATAACTAGTGGCGGTTGTGAATAAAATAGCTGGAGGTGCTGCAGATACAAAAAATAAAATTTTTTCATTATATTTTACTGCCATCATTACAATTATTTAAATTAAAAACGACATGCATTTCATAAATCATTAAATCTATTCATTTCATTCCTTGTGTAAAACACTTTCTAATGAATAACAAATTAGAAGAAATAAAGCTTGCAGCCGTACGGACGCGAGAAACACTGCGAGAAAGACATTACCAAAGCAAGCTTGTATTTGCGAACACCCCTCCCCGCGCCCTTAATTCACCTACTCCAGTATATTCCATCGAAAACGGTGCTGCATAATGTATATTTGTACCGCGGAGTGTGATACTTTTTGGATGCATCGGTGCTCGGGCGAGCTTAATACACGGTTATATAAAATTGATATTTTCAAAATTTATAATTTTTCTCAATTTTCTTGGGAGTGCTGCAATTCCGCTTGTTACCCGCAAATGATAATTGCGAATAATTTGGTATACTAAAATTGTATGTTAAACTGTAGATGTTCATTAAGGAAATGCTATAATAAACATTCACTACGCATGTTCATTATTATCGGTATCACCGAAATATGGAAAATTGAAAGTGATAAATAAATGCATCTTTATCGGTAAAATTTAGTGTCATTAATTTAATTACCAGGCATAATGAAGCAGATTAAAGTTTACACAGGTACGATTACACAGTATTTAAGTTTAAAAAATCATGTCAAACTTAATTTTCTAAATCAGGGATGCCCAACTGAAATCACCTGGGGGGCCGAAAAATAATGCATGCCTCTGGTGGGCCACACAATTGTTTTTTTTTATAAAACCAAGTCTGCTCTCAACTTGGACCATATGGACTCCTCACGGAGTTTATCTCAACATATGTTTTTCTACGAGAACTGCTTGCTACTCAGTTGCTCAATATCTAATTTTCATAGAGTATGGATGTAAAGGATACGGGGACAAGGATAGGACTAGTGGTTAGCTAATCGCTGTCACTGTGCGTCGCTATTTATGATCGAAAAGGTGTGAAAACGGGATTTTTAACAACACAAACACCCATTGCCTTCAAGCAGAAACAATTTATCAACTCAGAAAATCTGATCTTACCGGGAATCGAACCCGGGTGGTCCGACACGGTTGACAACGACGTTGGCCACTGCACCACGGACCGGGTTTTATTACATAAATACTAAGTGTATAAACAATCACTATGATAAATTTTAATCGTTTTAATATTGTTCTTTTCCATGAGCTTTGTTGCCAACCCGGGTTTCACATTTCGGCATCTGCGGGCATTTCACCGTACACGATGTATCAGTGCACGGATGAAATTGAGCTGGAGCGTAGTTAATAGTTTTTAAAGTATTGAAAAAACGCAGCTGCCAGATTAGTAGACAACATGTTTCGACACTTCCATCTAACGTTTTTAAGCTATGAGAAAAATGATTTGCATTGATATTAGGTGCCAAATGCAGCTATGATGCACACTGTAAATTGCCTTAATTTATGAAATTCATATTAGATATATTATATTTGACGTAACAAATTTACTACACAACACCTTCAATAGGGCCACATATGGCTCGCGGGATAACGTTTGGGCATGCCTGTTCTCGCCCATTGAAATCAAGTATTGTATATTAAAAAATATTTAACAGCGATAATTTGACATATAGTTACCTTACTTTGATAAGATTCTAATTATCATTTTTGCCTAAAATAAGCTTTTGGGCGGACAAGCTAGTATTTACCGTATTCTATCATATTTATGGATTTCAGAATTATCTATGGTTGAATAACGGAGTTAGCAGAATACCAGAGTTGCACTGCATCTGCATACTTTTTTTGACGTGACAACGTCTTTAAATCGATGAACGCCCGCTGCACGCACGAAAAAACATGACTCATTGTCCCGTTTGTCGCGTTACGCCGAAGGCAAGCGTGCGAGCGAGAGCGCGGATAAGCGATAGAGAGGCACGATCGGCCTACCGTTCGGATTGTGCCGCATCTATCTCTCTTCCACTCGATTGGTCGATGCGTCTGAGTAGAAAAGAGACAGCAGCAGCACACAACTTATACACCTACAGTACCTACACGTGATCTGTTTACAACTGTTTATAAAGTGAAGTGAAATGTTAATGAAATGAAATGTTCAAAGTAATAAACATATTTGAATTAATGAGTGCGAATAAAATATATCAATTAAAAATTGTAGATTTCATTTCACTCCTTCGTATCCATACAAAATAATGATAATTGAATAAAAATGATTCCATTTTATTCATAAAAGTATGCAATCATTTCATCAATGTTTTCTTATGACGTTGTCACGTTAACCTTCGCTGCACGGTGATATGTATTTACTACAACTCGACTCTAATAATGAGAATATTTCTATTAAATATAATAGATACTGATCTGAGAATTTTTGTATTCCTCAGTAATGTTATTAAGTATTAAATAAAATTACAGTTATGTATGGTTATTCATTTGCAGCGATGGAAATAAATAATTAGTGGAAGAATCGGGCAAAGAATCACCCATACACACACACGTATTCCAATTTATGCGCGTGTGTAAGCGCGAGGGCGAGCGTACTCTTGCAGGTGTTCAGCCCCGGCGCGAAAGCGCATGCGTAGAAGTGATCGACTTCGAACTAGCCAATCATTTCGTCATTACGAATTCGACTGCCGACGGGTGAAGACGTCGGAGCGGCAGCTAATTGCGATGTTTTTTTCTTCTTTTCGGACACTTAGAGTACAAAAATTGTTATATTTCAACTTCAACCATAGTCAATCAAAGCAATGTTTAGAAATATTCACATTTTTCCGGTTTTTAAATAACTTTTTCATATGGTGTAGTAAATACATATCACCGGAGCTCGCGGAAGTTTTTAGCACAGTATGGGGAGGGTTTAACTATCGTCCATAAACCGACTTTATTTAGTAAATTTATTTGACAAAGTTCTAAGATTGTCATCATTATTTCCATCATAAGATCTCTAAGATCATTATTTCTCTGAAAAAATATACTTAAAATAAGTAATTTTTTACAGGTGAATTTTAATCAACCGAAACTTCAAACGCCCACATCTCAAAACAGTGTCAAGAGCAGTTAGAACCTTTTCAAAGTAAGATGTCGAAATGCAATTTGCCTCTCGATAAGTTGTTTATATTATAACAAGGACACAGAAAGGATTCATTAGACAAAGTGAATATCAATGCATTTTCATTTCATTTAGATATCACGCTTCGTTAATATAGGGTTTTTTTATAAGGACGCTTAGTTTTGAAATGTAAATAAAACAAGTTGTTTGTGAGATTTCGACTAAATTTTAATTTCATTTGTAAGTATATTATACGGCATTAAATATGGTATATAGCATCAAATGTCTGCCAATATCCATTCATTATAAAATGGGCCATGTCGCTAAAGTTGACTTTTTTGACAAATTTGGGTAAACTTCCAACTGCTCCGGAATCCAATCGGGCGTTGTCTGCGGTCGTTTACCTGAAGTTCCTCGGTTAGTTGGATTTTATACGGGTGCAGACATAAGGCCCGATTCAAAATTCGCCAAGTTGAAGTCGCAGAAAAGCCAAGTTCTTGTGAACGACGAGAAATAAGCTGCCTTGGGTTTTCCTGTACACTTTCACACACAGCAGCAATGTTTTCACCAGATGTTGTATTTTGATGACGTACAAGTAGGTGTTGGCCGATTATTTACTAAACTGGTTGAATCAAATTTGGCCACTAAACAATGAATAATCTACTCAGCGGGACAAAGTAACATATTTTGAGCGTCCCTATTGAAATACCCTATATATAAGATTTCACGTTGTGTGCTACTTACTATTCGTGACACGCGGCTCGCCAATTTATTTAACATTACTAAATTATTAACGAATGAGTTTCAATGTGGAAAAACTGAAGCCATTGAAAAAATGGCAATAGCGTGCAACCTGTCTTATTTAGACTTTTTTTTTTGACATCTTATATGTTCTTTAATTCTAATATTTAAGTGTATATCTATCTACGTAATATGATGCTTGTTATTCAGTTGCTTGACTTATTTTTTACGTAGCATATACGAATTAAAAGATAGGACATTTGTAAGCTAACTGCACTCATAACGCAGATAGGGAGAATAAAAACATCACAGACTTTAATGCCTTCGAACAGTAATCAATTCATGAATCTTACCCTACGAACATGTGTACATCGCAAGCCAATCTAACAACGTTGACCACTCGGACCCGACAAATATATATTGTTATACATACAAAATTTGGAAGGAGAAAATACATATATACATTCCGCTTTCTTGTGTTTTAAAACGCTTTATAACTGAAATGAACTCCGGCCCTGAATGCTCAGTCAATCAAATATGTCAAAATATGTAAACATTCGCTAAATCAATGCCGTGCACGGAAAAAAACCAATCGAATATTTGTATATAATAGAATACTTAAATAATGTATTTATCGGTAATGTAGTCAATTAGGATTATCTACTTTGTGGTTTACTCCGTTGGGCTCCATGACAAAACAGAATATGATAAAACAGAACATGACAAAAAACCTAACCTAACCTATTTTAATACGGTAAGAAAAATAACAATGTATTTTAGTTCTACATAAATTTTATATATTTGTTGATAGCTATTTCGGCTTACGCCTTCGTCAGTACTAGTTCTGACTGTTATTTTTCTTACCGTATTATAATGGAGTTCTACCAAGTAAATGCCTACTCAATCAATAACCTATTTTATCATATTCTGAAAAGTCTTGTTCTGTTTTGTCCGGTTACCCTCCGTTGACAAGGGTACGAACTAGAGACTCCTATTACGCGGCATTTCAACTACTCAAGAATCGAGTAGTAAAATCGTAAAATACTCGAGTAGCTTCGGATGTACCTAAATATATATAATTAATTCAAATTTCTGTATATAAATAGATAAGCTAATTTCATTTCATTTATGTCAATTTAAAAAACATATGTTTTTAAAATAGTGTAGAATTAAACGTCTCAAATTTTAATTTGGTTGTAAGTTTTGTTTTAAAATCCTCACGTAAGACTCAGTTAAAGGCAACGGATAAAATCGTCATTTATAAATTACGAGTATTAATCGAGTATTTTTTAAATACTCGAGTATCGAGTAATTGAAAAAACGGACGAGTATTCTCGAGTATCAAATATTCGATATTCGAATTGGAGTCTCTAGTACGAACTAAACAATATAAACATTAAAAATTGATTTTCAAACGATTGCTGGATTTTTCAATCCACTGCCGTCACAGGCATTATAAGACACTGATGCCTGTGACACTTACATACGTGCATATCCACCCACCCGCAATCCGATCCTGAAAACCGAACGAAGAGAAAACTACAACATATCGATGCCCCCCCCCCTTCCATATGTGATTCTACGGGTATTTGGATCTATTCTATGAATATCCTAGAACAATAAAGACGTTGAAGAGATTAATGAAACAAATAATAATAAATATAAATATTTCTTTTGAATCTTGATATTGGTTCACAGACTGTTGGATAGAAAAATTATCATCAATTATGTTTATCGATAATATTTGCAAAAGCAAAAGAACTTTTCCGCAAAACGCACTGATAACGTTGAGCCAACTGATAACGCATATGTTCAGTGATTTTAAACGTTAATAATTTTAATAACGCACGTACAACTTCCATTTCAACATTTGAAATATGTAAAAATTAACATTTGTGTCATTTCAAATGTTGTTCTTTTCTTCACCCTTTCCTTGACCAACCGATATATATTGTATTATGTACCAGTAAAACGGGGTGAATAGAGACACTTTTTACCCTTCACGACTATATATCTTCATACCTGAGCCCCATAATTCAAATATGAATGGCTTGAAACTTGTTTCTATGGTCCTACTACTTATTCATGACAATATTTTTCAAATATTCACTATCGTTATTAAAACAATGTCATTTTTATTCGATGTCTCTATTCACATTGAATTGGGGTGAATAGAGACAAAACAACATATTTTAATGATTGGAATATATGAACCTCTATTCTATACGAGTCTTTATTCATTCCGTTTTACGGTATTAATTAACTACAAAAAACACGATTGAATTTTACTGTCGTGCAATGCAAAAAGAGAAGTATATACATATGTAAGGGGTCAAAAAGTAAGGATGCACAGGCAACAAACACGTTTGTTTAAATTTTGGCCAAGCATTTAGTTGGTTTGGTTTTGTCATTCGAGATATAGTATTATAGTCATTGTAAAGAATTATATATAAATAGTAAAAAATACATTGGATACTTAGTAAAGTTGTGCTAAAGTTCAATCCTTGTTTTTGTCCCTATTCACCCCGTTTTACGGTACGTGGAATAAGATATTTTAAATTTAATATTAATAAGAAAGGTGTTGACATTTCAAACGTATCAAGTTCTTCCGTGGCAGGAGCTACTAAGAGAAAACAGGATGTTGCTTTCACTTGGGAGGTCGGTGCAGCTCACTGCAGGTTAGAGATCTGCACGGGCTGCAATTCTACCCGGCCCGAGCCCGCGGCTCACTACCGAACATCTTAACCGAACAAGACCCGAGCCCGACAGTTTTTTCAACTATTCAACGAAATTTTCATCAACATTAAAATAATATAACATTTTTAGTACTATTTCTACATAAAATTTATTGGATCAGGACCGGTTTCGCTCATGCCTAGCATTGTCAACTGATAAGAAATACAACAAAACAATGATATTTATACAAAGTTTAAGTAAAAATTACAAGGTATGACCAGTGACGGCTAGTGACGGCTAATGACGGGGTGTTGGGGGGTGCAAAAGGAAGATTCAACTATTTTTCCGTACTACGGAAGAGAAACAGTTGGTATTGCGAACATCTGAATTGAATGTCCATGCTATAGAAGTGTTTAAAAATACAATAAATAGGAAAGAACTCTTGCAAAAACGGTTGAATCTTCCTTTGCACCCCCCAACACCCCGTCGCCAGCCGTCACTGGGTATAACCAACAATTGGTATTATAACTAAGCAAATAAATTCAAGCAAAATACAAGAATTATAATATGTATGTAATTAAGATACGCAATAATGGCGTATACATCCGAATTAATCGGATTTATGTTATATTTTTTGTGTGCTGAGGCCGGAATTCAAACCTTCGTTACCCGGCCCAACCCAGTCCAAAGGGCTGGGTCGGGCCAGGGCCCGTGGGCTTACTCGAGCCCGTGCAGACCTCTACTGCAGGTGAAGTCGTTGGGGATAAGCCAGTGTTGTTAATCTTTTCTACCTGGCGAAGCAAAGATGCCACGCTGCATTGCAATTATTACATACAGCTGTTACGTGAATAGGTGCATTACCATAATGGCGCGTCCACATTCTAAAAAACTGACAAGTTGTAACGGAAGCACGACAAAAGGTCGAAAGGCATAACGCCGAAAGACACAACGGCCCCGGACATAATGCCCCCAGACATATCGCTCCCGGGCATATCGTCGCCGGGCTAAATGTCTCCGCGACATAATGTTTCCGCGACATATTGTCCCCGGAATTAATGTTCCCGGACTTAACGCTAACTCGTAAAAGTTTCATTTTTAAAATATGTTTGATACAATAATTAATACTAATTTTTAAATTAGTTTGACAGTTTATAATTCTTTTATTCATTCTGCATAGTGGGAATATCTGACATTCGCAAAAATAAATAATATCGAGCATTTAATTGACATTGTAAATATTGAGCATTGAATTAGTAATTGACGTAGGGCTGGCACAATTTTTTTTCGTATAATATATTTTCATACGATTCCTTTATTCATTATGCATTTCAACAATTCCCAAAATATAAGTCGTACACACCATGCTTGACAAGTATTTTGAATAAATAGTTAATAACTTATATATTTATAAACTATAAATATTATATTATTAGTATTATAAATTTATATATTAATAACTTACTATATATTTATCATGATAAACAAATAGTAGCTTAATTTTAAAATTTGATTATTTCAGATTTATTTTTGTATTTGAATTTATGCCAAATTTTTGAAACAGGGCTTGCGGCAGAGGGGAAGAACACTTTGTTTATTTTAATATTTTTTTTTTTTTAATAAATTATGTCCGGTTTGTGGCGAAGTGTCAACGGTGTTGGCTTGCATACCGGGCCGCCCGGGTTCAATTCCCGGTAGGAATTTTTCTGAAATCTGTTCACAGGCATGGGTGTTTGTGTTGTTGAAAATCCCTTCCCACCTTTCCGATCCCAAAGAGCGACGCATAGTAAAAGCAATTAGCTTATCACTCCAATCCTTTCCATACCTACTCGCTTCTGAAAAAGAGGGGTTGAGCAACTGAGTAACAAACCGTTCTCGAAGAAAAACATATGTTGAGATAAACTCCGTGAGGAGACCATATGCTCCATGTTGGGAGCGAACTTGGTTTAAAAAAAAATCGACTCACAAATGACATCGCTTCAAATAATATACTGTCTCTCATTAATTTTTCGATTGATATTAATGTCCGGTCCGTGGTGCAGTGGTCAACGTCGTTGACTACCAGACATACGCTAACTCGCAAAAGTTTTATTTTTAAAATATGTTTGATCCAATAATTAATATTATTTTTTTAATTGCTTTGACAGTTTTATAATTCTTTTATTCATTCTGCATAGAGGAATACCCAAAAATTCGCAATAATAAATAATAAAGGGCATTTAATATTTATCATTGAGCCGACCAATCAGCCCCTTATTACGTCCAAAATAAAAATAGTTATGAAATTATAGAAAAAATAATATATGTATATAACTATAAAAGCCACTTTATAGTATTTGAAGAATACATTTAATATCATCGATCGTAATAATATTAGTTAATCGATTAATATAAACTTGAAATTTCAGTTGCAAATCTCTCTATAAAATATCGATCTTTATAATTTTAGAATCTCAAATTTACATGCTAGATCAAGGGTGGCCAACGCAGGGCCCGCAAGTGTCTAATTGTGGCCCGCGGAGCTTTTTGTCTTTTAGTTTACATAAAACCAATTTTTTAAAAAAGTAAATTTCTCAAAAATAAGCCTGTATCGTCAAACTATGTATGAGGCGTATTGCGGAGCTTCACGCTCTTCTTCCAAGGCAGCCACAAAAGCCATAAACAATGGCGCCTTGGTAATGTTTAGCCAAAACATAAAATTAATAATAAAGGTCCCTTTATCGTGTGCATAATAGGAATCGGCGAGACTTACGCCATGACCTGCTTTAAACAATATTATTTCGGCGTGACATCATAATGTTCTTTAAAAATACACATGTCAAAAAATATTATGTGGGCTTGATTGTAAGCTATTTTTGCGATTGTAAGCTGTGTTTGGAGGAAAGCTAATTTCTAAAGATTGATCTTATAGATTAAAAAATAGGTCATAGCGACATTGTGAAGCAAAGAGCAGTGTTTGGGGAATTTGTTACATTATATGGAAGTTTACGAGAAGATAAAGATAAATTTCATGAATACACAAGAATGTCCATATCAACATTTGACTATATATTAGAAAAAATTTAACCTCGCTTACAATAAGCCCATAAAAACATTCATATACCAAATTGCATAACACCTTTTTATTGGATCAGTTAAAAACAAGATTATGTTGATGTTGATTTATTGTTTGATTTTGCATCTGGTTGAACAAAATAACCAAGATTTTCAAAGAATCCAAATTCGTTCTGTGTGATAGCTTCCAATAGCCAGTCATTAATTTTTCCGCGGAAACCCAATTTCTGTATTTCCGTCAACTTTTTCATAGTGGGCTTTATGCTAATTGAGAACAAATGATCTTCATCGTTCTGCAACTTTTCGGCATCTCTATTTTCATTAATGCGTTTTTCAACCATCTTCCCGTAAGTTAGAGGTGTGTATATCTAAAAATGCAATTTTACTTGCGGCCCGCCATCCGAAGAGTTTCCCCCCCCCCGCATTATATGATGCGTTATTGATGAAATTTGTAAGGAGCGTCGAGTAAACTAAATTTATAATCAAAAAGACATGTTACCCCCTTGGGCCGCATTTCCTATTTCAAAAGTCAAAAAAATCATATAAAAAAATAGAAATGCCTGAAAAAAAATTATTTTACATTAAAATTCTAAGCGACTATTTTTTTTTATTTACAAGAGCTAAGAGAAAATATTGAACGCGAAATTGGTGCGATTGGCTTTTCATACATAGTTTGACGATACAGGCTTATTTTTGAGAAATTTACTTTTTTAAAAAATTGGTTTTATGTAAACTAAAAGAAAAAAAGCTCCGCGGGCCACAATTAGACACTTGCGGGCTTCGCGTTGGCCACCCTTGATCTAGCATGTAAATTTGAGATTCTAAAATTATAAAGATCGATATTTTATAGAGAGATTTGCAACTGAAATTTCAAGTTTATATTAATCGATTAACTAATATTATTACGATCGATGATATTAAATGTATTCTTCAAATACTATAAAGTGGCTTTTATAGTTATATACATATATTATTTTTCTATAATTTCATAACTATTTTTATTTTGGACGTAATAAGGGGCTGATTGGTCGGCTCAATGTTAAATATTAAATGCCCTTTATTAGTTATTATTGCGAATTTTTGGGTATTCCCTCTATGCAGAATGAATAAAAGAATTATAAAACTGTCAAAGCAATTAAAAAAATAATATTAATTATTGGATCAAACATATTTTAAAAATAAAACTTTTGCGAGTTAGCGTATGTCTGGTAGTCAACGACGTTGACCACTGCACCACGGACCGGACATTAATATCAATCGAAAAATTAATGAGAGACAGTATATTATTTGAAGCGATGTCATTTGTGAGTCGATTTTTTTTTTAAACCAAGTTCGCTCCCAACATGGAGCATATGGTCTCCTCACGGAGTTTATCTCAACATATGTTTTTCTTCGAGAACGGTTTGTTACTCAGTTGCTCAACCCCTCTTTTTCAGAAGCGAGTAGGTATGGAAAGGATTGGAGTGATAAGCTAATTGCTTTTTACTATGCGTCGCTCTTTGGGATCGGAAAGGTGGGAAGGGATTTTCAACAACACAAACACCCATGCCTGTGAACAGATTTCAGAAAAATTCCTACCGGGAATCGAACCCGGGCGGCCCGGTATGCAAGCCAACACCGTTGACACTTCGCCACAAACCGGACATAATTTATTAAAAAAAAAAAAAAAATATTAAAATAAACAAAGTGTTCTTCCCCCTCTGCCGCAAGCCCTGTTTCAAAAAATTTGGCATAAATTCAAATACAAAAATAAATCTGAAATAATCAAATTTTAAAATTAAGCTACTATTTGTTTATCATGATAAATATATAGTAAGTTATTAATATATAAATTTATAATACTAATAATATAATATTTATAGTTTATAAATATATAAGTTATTAACTATTTATTCAAAATACTTGTCAAGCATGGTGTGTACGACTTATATTTTGGGAATTGTTGAAATGCATAATGAATAAAGAAATCGTATGAAAATATATTATACGAAAAAAAATTGTGCCAGCCCTACGTCAATTACTAATTCAATGCTCAATATTTACAATGTCAATTAAATGCTCGATATTATTTATTTTTGCGAATGTCAGATATTCTAAGAATGAATAAAAATTATAAAACTGTCAAACTAATTTAAAAATTAGTATTGTATCAAACATATTTTAAAATTTTTTGCGAAGGTTTTTCGACAATATGTCGCGGAAACATTATGTCGCGGAGACATTTAACCGGCGACGATATGTCTGGGGGCATTATGTCCGGGGCCGTTGTCTTCGGCGTTATGCCTTTCGACCTTTGTCGGCACACGGTTGTAACATGTCGATAAATTTTTCTTGTGCACGCGTTCTGAGAAAAGTCTAGCGTGATCGCGGTTAGAGCGTAGACATGGTACACATCAGTGGTACACAACATCTGGCACGCCAACTTCACGTCATATGAATGTCCATTTTTTTTCGCAAACAATATTTTTTACATGACAATTAATATGCGCTCAAAATCACTTCAAATCCGTAACCCTTTGCACTCCTCAATATATTACTGTTGTCCTTCCAGCAACTCAATAGATTTGAGAAATTTATTGATATCGCAGGGTTTTCGTTTATTTATTGGCATGATTAAACGAAATACATAAGATTTATTTGATCAGGACCGGTTTTCGCTCATGGCGAGCATTGTCAACTGATCAGTTGACAATGCTCGCCATGAGCGAAACCGGTCCTGACCAAATAAATTTTATGTGGAAAAAGTACTAAAAATGTATTATTATTTTTACTATAATGCCTTACCACCAAGTATTGCCAGTGAACACCTTAAAAGTGATAATGCATTTCCTCCGAGTATTGACAGTGAACGCATGAAAAATGATCTCTATTCTCTAAGAAAAACACGGGTTTAGTAACTGAGTAACAAACAGCTCTCGTTGAAAACTTGTAATAGGAGTCTACATGCCCCACATAGTAGCGGACACTGATAAAATTATATATTCTAAGCTTTTGTTACCCCTGTAGTACCGACAGTTTCCTGAGTTATAATTAATCAAATAAAGGTGAAAATGATGTTTCCAAATACAAATACATTATTTTTATATTCAACAAAATTTCATCATGTTAATTATTATTTGTTGATGTTTTAGGAATCCATGCATGGGCGGGCGAGTCCATAACGGGCCTGGCTGACTGTAAATTACAACTTTTAAAATAGAACCAGAGATTTCAAGCTCTACCCATGCGACATCTTCAGTGATGCATCACTAAAGTGACCGACCGTCCCGTTGTTCCCAAGTACAGCTTCGGGGCGTCGAAATGTCCCGTTTTCAAAAAGAGGGCAACACACGATAACATTTAAAAAAAATGCAAAAAAATCGACTTTCGTAATAATAATTTGAACCATAAAAACTTTAGAGTAATCATTGAATACATTTTATCCTTGCCCGGAACAAATGCACCCGTAGAAAGAGTCTTTTCACAGATAAATAAGTTGTGGACGACAGAAAAAACACAATTACAAGTCGTAGTACTTAAAGCGATGTTGTTAGTTAAAATATCCTGCCAAGAATTCCATTCTTATTTAAAAGCAAACCCAGTTATACTTAAGAAAAATTGTTCATATAATTTTTTTCATATTAATATTATTTATTCCTGTTATTTTCTTTATTAACATTCCTTTTCTTTTTATTAGTACATAAAAACTATGAAAAATACGTTTTCTCTTGAATATACATACTATTACGTAAAAATTGGTGGATGTCCCGTTTTGGGGACAAAAATAAATGGTCACATCGTCACATTATGCATCACCCACCCGAGGATTGACTTTTATTATTAGTAAATCACCGTAAAGGGCATTGGCGGATCCAATGGGGCCATGCCCCCCCTCTGAGGAGAAGTTATTCCATTCGAAATGTTCCAAAAAAATCCATTCATTTTCAAATGATTTTTGTTTAAATAAAAATTCTGAAGTACTCTTTTTTTAAACGACCCTTTAGTTTAACAGCTGCAATATATACGATTCATATTTATATCCTAATTGTCAAGTTTTGTTACGAATTTTATTAAGTTCGACAATCAGCGTTGCCTCCGCTGAAAGGAGTATTTCCATGAAAACCTGGCTAAGTAATCGCATTACTTTAGAAAGACTAGAGTCTGGCGTTGTAACATATCAACTGGAAAACGGATATTTAACCTGAATATGTTTTGGGCCGATTTGCAACGTCAAAAAAACGAAAATTTGACTTCATTTTTTATATTTATTCGCTATTTTTCTCTGGTATTAAACTGTATTTTTTTAATGTTTGCATTTTTGAATAAAATTAAATCACATGATTTTTTTCGGGGTCATCACTTCTTTAAAGTTCCTTTAAACGAAGGGTCATTATTTCTTCTGTAATCGATAAAAAAATCGTTTAGGAAAGTAGCGATGCCGTTCAAAAAATCGCGTAACAAAGGGACTGGAGATATATTTATATATCTTTTAAGTCATGTATGTTTTCATTTATTATTTATGTATCATGTTTATTTTCAAATTGAATGGCCACCCCTTGGGACAAATTTTTGGATCCGTCAGTGGTAAAGGGGACATACATAACGTATGGTATACGGGTACGAACGTATTACAATTAAAGCCCATTGTTCAATTTAGTATAGTCGTATATCTTACACCAGTGATGCGCAACCTCCGGCCCACGGGCCACATGCGGCCCAATATGAAAATTGTTTCATCACCGAAAAAAGCCTGGATTGAAAAAATAGTTTTTTATCATTTCTATATATAGAAATAAATACAGTATAATTATTAATACATCGCTCCAAATTTATGTAAGTCAGTAGAATAGTGATGCACAACCTGCGGCCCGCAATGGCACATATTAATCACCTTTTTTCTTCAGAATTTCTTACGGACGATGGAAAAACAATATAAAACAATAACATTTTTATATTTTGCACAAAAATATATCGACCAGTTTTACACATGTGCCCCTCGAACTATCTGAGATTTGATTATCTGGCCTTTATCCCAAAAAGGTTGTGCATCACTGCAGTAGAAGGATAATTATCTTCATTAATTTAAAATCAAAACGGAGAAAAATTGTTTGATGCACGTTTTCATAATTATTATTATACATATCTTATCACTTATTCTGATGAAATAGTTGCAAGGAAGCGAAAAACAGAACCTCATGGGTTTTCTTATAATAAATCAATATAATTATTTTTCACGTGTCACCACTGTTCGCAGTGCAGTTCATATAAAATTTAATACACACTGATATCATCATATTTGATCACTTTTATTTATTTAGATATGTTTTTGAAATGTACAATTTATAAACTAAAACATTCAATAAATAAATAATATATTTTTTTAATTCATTGTGGTTTTGTGGTCTTTAATAATGATACAATGATTTAAATATCAATTTACAATCCATGGAGTCGGTAATTGTTTTTATTTATGAAATTGTATTCTAATTATTTTTTAATTAACCACCAATATACAATTTCGCGGTAAAAAAATATACAGAATAAAAAAATATTCATTCTATTAAATATACAAATAAAAATAATATTACGACCAGTTACCGATCATAAATTTGCTAAATTTTTAACTCTCAAACATACTTTACAATTTCGCGGTAAAAAAATATACAGAATAAAAAAATATTCATTCTATTAAATATACAAATAAAAATAATATTACGACCAGTTACCGATCATAAATTTGCTAAATTTTTAACTCTCAAACATACTTTACAATTTCGCGGTAAAAAAATATACAGAATAAAAAAATATTCATTCTATTAAATATACAAATAAAAATAATATTACGACCAGTTACCGATCATAAATTTGCTAAATTTTTAACTCTCAAACATACACACTTAGTAAGATTTTTTTTTTTATTAAGTTTGTTGTTCAATATTTTTATTATTATGATAATGTAATTTCCATTTCAATTATAATTCGATTATTGATGGAAAGGCACTGATGCTTAGTAAAATACTTGCGTTGAGTGAAACCGGTCCTGATCTTTACAAAATAAAGGCAGAAGTATTACCTACAAAAAATCATAAGATTGTAGATACGATAGAAATATTATAACCGCGACCAAACTATTTTGTTTTTTAAATATGATTTTAATGTATGATTACTTAATATTATTATGAGCATAACAAACAATATTTTTGCACAACATGTGTATAAAATTGCAATAGTGAGTTCACATTCGCGACACGTAGTCCACATTCAACAAGAAGAAAGATAAAAAAACACAAAATTCAGTAATAAAACTTACCAGTTTGGGTGTATGAAGTGCTGTCTCTTATTGTCTGAAGTTATTTCTGACAAATAAACGAAGGGACTACATTTGAAAACACGTATGATTATTCTATTTTTCTGTTATCAAACAACCAACACCTCACTTTTCCACGACCAAACAAGTTCACATTGAATCAAAGAATGAACAGGAAATTCCCGAAATAGTTTTATACCATGTGCGATATTTTTTAATGTTTACTGCTATCTATTTATTTATTGTCAAGACTTTTTGTAAATATTTTATTAATACATACTGCCATCTGCTAATATTTGTCAAAAACTTTTGATAAAAAAATTAACAATTGATCGGTGTGCACAGTCATAGTAGTTTTCTGTTCTACCAATAAATTAATTGTTCGAAACGTCAAAGAAAAGAACTCTATATGCAAAAATCATTACTAAACTTCATAATTTATACATACATATGTACCTACGTCATATTAAAATATTGTTTGATTAAATTTAAATACAAAGTGTTTTGTTTCCTTTGATCGTTATAATAGGTCGAAATTATGATGCATATTACATTGTTGCTTAATAGTTTATTATGAAAATACAAGATAATGATTTTGTTGCCAATAGTGACGATGCATATTTGATGCCAATGAGATTTTATAATGAATAATCATCCATTACCGAGTGCTTATTACTCGTTCAGTTTCAAAATGATATTATTTATTAATTCTTTAATACGGACACCACTACAATGTGATGTCACAGCAAAAATAGCTCATTTTAAGCGGTTTTTTTCTATTCCATTTTTATTAAGAATACCGAAACATAAATAAATAAAAATGTCAATACACTCTATAATATTTTAGTTTATTCGAATATCAATGTATTATTTAAAATATTGTTCATATCTTCTGGTGCTCTTGTCAGAATTTTGTACATACACGTACCGGTAAAACGGGGTGAATAGAGACAAAAACAAGGATTGAACTTTAGCACAACTTTACTAAGTATCCAATGCATTTTTTACTATTTATATATAATTCTTTACAATGACTATACCTAATACTATCTCTCGAATGACAAAACCAAACCAACTAAATTATTGGCTAAAATTGAAACTAACGTGCTTAAGTTCGATGCCTGTGCATCCTTACTTTTTGACCCCTTAAAAACATCTCTTTTATTGGACGAAAATTAAAATTAATCATGTTTTATTTGGTTAATAAGTACCGTTAAGCGAAATGAATAGAGACTCGTATAGAGGTTCATATATTCCAATCATTACAAAGTGTATTTTTGTCTCTATTCACCTGCCAAGTCTCGGTTTACCCCTCCTCGTCTCTATTCACCCCGATTCAATGTGAATAGAGACATCGAACAGAATTGACTGTGTCTTAATAACGATAGTGAATGTTTGAAAAACATTGTCATGAATGTGTAGTAGGACCATAGAAACAAGTATCAAGCCATTCATATTTGAATTATGTGGCGCTTAAATTAAGATGCTAGAATAGATCAGAAGATGATTATATTGTGTATCTCTTCTAAGCCAGTATATAATTCTAAATACATAACTTATTCCGCGTCGTATTCCGCTATTTGATGCACAATTAATTGAGTAAAAGAGTTATCTTTGAATTATGTGTATGCTAAAATAAACTTCTACAAAGTTACAATCGAATGCCAGCAAGAATAAATACGGGAAATTGAGTTTATTGATATTTCATTAATTAAACATCCTGCATGAAACCACTATATTAAAATAAAAACAAATTCCCAGGATGTTTTCAATGAGAATGAATTCGCTGAGCATAATAATTCTTCTTCATCGAAGCCGAGTTGATACATCCTTGAAACATTAAGCTTGCATGCTCCCAGTTTCTACCTACGTGGTCGCCAAGGCCAAGGCCGATCAATTTTCTTTTCAGAACTTGTTTGTCACGTAGGTCTTTTGAGTCGCCAGTCGCAAGGGCTGTTCGGCTGATGGATGAACTGCCTGTTGATGTGGACATCTTCGGCAGTGAGCTTGGTACTTTTTTTATACTTTTTTCTTTTTATGTTACTTATATGTTTCGGTTCTGTTTCATAGATTTGTTTATGTTTTGTGACATTTTTATTAATTTGTCAAATGCATGGCGCATTGGCGTCAGCTGTTATGTCATGTATTTTATTTAATTTTTTACAATAAATAATTAAATGATCATATAAAATTTCTGAATAAATATATCGCTAACATTTCACAAGCCTAATGTTCAAAATTCATCCCGGTCCGAGCACGAGGTTCATTTTGAAACATCCTACCCTAACCCAGCATTTGTTTTTTTTTTGAAAATTATAATGCATATTTTTTTATAAGATGTGTCCAATAATAAATAATGTCGTTTTCCATTTTTTGTATATCCAAGATGGCAATTTTTCCTTTAGTAAAATTGCTACAAGCGAGGTATTCACGTTCTTCGCCTTCCTTAGTTCAGTCAATTTGTAACGCACGATTAAACGAATCTCAATTACAGGCGGCCCTCGACTTTCGGTCAATTCGCTTTTTCGCACATTTTTTTTTCAATAACGCGAAATTGTCCGTTTTCGTGCAGATTGTGGTGAGGCTTGCGCCCACTCACATATTGCCGCCTAGAAGAAGAAAACTTCTCTAAATCATTGTGAGGCTTTTTTTTATATTCAGGAAAAATTCCAAATCGTTCATTCTTATAGAAGGATGAATCAGTTCTCCTCTCAGCTCCTTGACATAAACCTGGGCCGTGGAGTCGCGGTTTTTGAAAGTTGAAATACTGATTGGCATTGTTCCTTGCTGGAAACTTAGCTGTTGAATGTCAACAACAAGAATTTAAATAAGATGATTGAATCACACTCAGTACCAGTGACGGCTGGTGATGGGGTACTGGGGGGTGCAAAAGGAAGATTCAACTATTTTTCCGTACTACGGAAGAGAAACAATTGGTATTGCGAACATCTGAATTGAAAGTCCATGCTATAGAAGTGTTTTAAAATCCAATGAATAGGAAAGAACTCTTGCAAAAATGGTTGAATCTTCCATTGCACCCCCCAACACCCCGTCACCATCCGTCACTGCTCAGTACCCCTCTGTCAAATGAATATTAATTTGAGAGACAAGAGGTAAATGAAATCTATCTACCGGCCCGCTGGGCTATTTCGTCCGGCCCTTTTACATCTGGGCAATATAATTGAAAAAGAAATTAATAGTTCCAGGGAGGATTTTTTTTTAAAAACCATTTTCCTAGTCTATCAGCTCATACAAACAACGCATATACAGTCGTGGCAATAGAAATCCGCGCACCCTTCACAATTCTATTCATTTGCGAAAATTTCCTCGAAATCTTTCTTCGAAATTTGCAGATGGAACTTATTGAGCTTTAGGGGAATTTATTGCTAAAACCACTGCTTTGACGGATTTTTATAAATTATATTTGGTGGATGAAAAATATACAAATGTACGCACATTTGCATGAAAAATCATTTGTATTTTTGGCAGCACATATACGTGCGATCAGTTTTTTTCGAGGATGAAACACACTTAATCAAAAATTTGAACAAGGATAACAAATGAAAATCTCGAAAATTCTATGCGATTATCCTTAAGCAATATCATCGCCAATATGGAGAGTCTTGTAATTCAAGTACATGGCCAATCTTACTTCCACACTCAACCACACACAGCCACACTTAATTTTGTAATCAGTTATATTAATATTATGTCGTTCATTATATAAATAAAAAATATATAAGATGTAGCAACGTGTTTTATTGAATTAAATATAACTTATGTGTACATAGTTATTTGGTCCGGCCCTTGACTCGAAGACAGAATGACAATCCGGCCCCAGACCTAGGAAAGGTTGCCCGTGCCTGATTTAAATGCTAAAACATTCCTTTTTAAAAATGTGGAAACTCGAATAAGGACTGTGTTTGAAAACGACGAGTAGAAGCCTTTCGATGTCACTACGTTACATTGTCATTTACTGAATTGATCGGTTGAGAGAGAATAATTACATTATAATGTCCATAAATAAGTTGAACACAAATATCTAAATATGTTGATTAAAGTGTCCGTGCGGGTGATCAAACCCAAAGGACAACCAGACTGATACAGACTGATTATTAATTTTATCTTACAAATTTTCTTTTGTGTAATATTAGACGTTTTGCGTATTATTCGATGTTAAGCAATGGCAATAAAAAGTTCACTTTATCTGGTGTTAAAAACACTGATTTACTTCAAGGATTTATTGATTGAGTAGGCATTTACTTGGTAGAACTCCATTTTAATACGGTAAGAAAAATAACAATGTATTTTAGTTCTACATAAATTATTTTATATTATGTTGATAGCTATTTCGGCTAACGCCTTCGTCAGAACTATTATATATAGTTCTGACGAAGGCGTAAGCCGAAATAGCTATCAACAAATATATAAAAAAATGTGTGTAGAACTAAAATACATTGTTATTTTTCTTACCGTATTACTTCAAAGACATACACCATTTTCGATGGTTTCGGCGGTAACTTTGTGGAAGTTCATTTTAATATAAAATTTAAAATAACTTTGATTATTCCACGTAATGTGTAACTAACTGTGACACGTGTTTCGCCTCTTTCAGGTTCGTCTCTTTAATCACCCAACCTAACTGATTGATTGCAGCTCATTAGTTTATAGTTTATTAGTTTGTAATGTTTAACGTCATTAGAAATATATTTGTTTGCTTTGTTTCGATTCTATAACCCTCTCTCGCGTCCCTTAAAAAGGAAAAATCCCAATCTAATTGATTGATTGATTGCACCTTATTAGTATCATTATGTTATTGCATTGTTTTGATTCTATCACCCCTTCCTTGTTTCCTTTAGAAGGAAAAAAACCCGTAATCCATTTTGTAATTTCATAATTTAAAATGTTAAAATGTTAGAATTTATCTTGCTTCATTACTTAAGCAAACTTTGCGATAGTAAGTCTGAAGATGCCTCTGATCTTAAATTTTATATTACATACACCATTTTTTATAAGTTTACTGTGGTAGGGAGTTAAGTTACATTTTCGTGCGAAGCAAAACTTTGAGTTAGTCACATTGCTATTATTTATACCGTATTTTTTTTGTATTTAATCATTGAGATAAAATTTACTCCGAAATGTTTTTAAGCAAAATAATTTCAATGTTGATTACTTTCCTGTTTTTTTATTTAACTACGCATGAAATATCTTGGAACATGTTTGGACGCAACGCCTTTATGGCTCGCTGTCAATTGCTTTCCTTTGTCCCTTGACATGCCGGTATCCCTCAGAGTACATCCTACGAATGGTATCCGAAGTTTCCACAAATTCGCCGCACTGCCGATCGGAAGACAAGGCAGGCAGGCTCTAGGCGTTCTGGATGCATTCGACGGAAGGCTAATGCAATTTTAACTAAATCAAATGAATTCAAAACTAGTCTAAGTTCATAACCACTCAATAAAAACCCAGATTTGATCTAAGAAAAATAACAATGTATTTTAATTCTACAGAAATTATATTATATATTTGTTGATAGCAGTGGCGGTGGCGAAAGAGTATTAGGGAGTACAAAAAAAGATTCAACTATTTTTCCGTACTACGGACAGCCAAAAATTCATAAGACTGGCACTCCGTTGGTATTGCGAACATCTGAATTGAAAGTCCATGTTATAGAAGTGTTTTAAAATCCAATGAAAAGGAAAGAACTCTTGTTAAAATAGTTGAATCACCCGTCACCCGCCGTCACTGTTGATGACCCTACAAAAAACCCGTCGCGAATCATGGGTTGGGTACACGTGCCTTGATCGGAGGCTTTGGTTACCAAAGTGGCATTCTTAAAATGAATTTAATTTAATTGTGAGAAAGTTATGCATTATATTCTTGTCAGCCCAACGAATGAATTTTAAAAAGCACGCGAACTAACTACAATAGTTAGTGAACATTTATTTTAATTTCGGCGATCTCATAATTACAGTTATTTTCTTGTTGTGGCAGCCCTATTCATAATTGGTTAATTGTTTATAGACAAATATGTATGTGAAAACCCAATATTATAAAGCGAGCGCGCTCGGACGGTGTCCGTAGATAGGCCGATTGTTCTGAAATGTCATGTTCTGAAATGTCTTGTTCTGAAATGTCATGTTCTGAATTGTCATGTTCTGAAAAGTCGTGTTCTGAAAAGTCATGTTCTGAATTGTCATATTCTGAAAAGTCATGTTCTGAAACGTCATGTTCTGATTTGTCATGGAACCCTACCAAGTCAATCAATTATTATGAAGAGACAGCTTACCTGAGCAAAACCGGTCCGGTGCTGGTAAGTAAAATCTTTGATATGTGGATGAAAGCCGATTTCTCGGGATTGTATTGAGAAGACCTTGATTCGGCTCCCTTGTAAATCGAGAAGGAGCCTCCTGTCCGACACTCAGGGAGAAGAATTTTGGAAACGGAGTAGGAGAAACATGGTGCTCATATAAAAAAAAGACGATCTCAAAGCGTTATGTGGGTGCGGTTATCACCCATTATTTAATTGTTTATAGTTTACACAGACTTTATACACGGATTTAACACAGATAGATTTACAATACACGTTACGTTCTACAATACATAATACACGACTATTATAATTGCGAAGGCGATATCAGGAATTTACTAGAATTTATCCTTAGGGAGAGGATTAGGAGCTTGCAGGCTACTTCCAGGGCATACAGTTGAGAGAACCCCCTCAACCACGACTGTAAGACTTATCTGGCAAGCACGTGCGCACTCAATGCTCTCCAATCTCTAACTGCGACTGAAAAAAAAGCGGTTCCTTTAGGTAGAAAACCGTTACAACAAAAGATCGTTAAACGTCCGCGCGATAAGCCATTATTTATGGCCCATCGAACTTTGCATGAAATACCATGCACTCTCTTGCACTCAGGGCGTGAAAGAGTCAAAGAGCGAGACGTCCGCATAAATGTCTCTTTTACAAATTTGAAATTACTCTTTATTGAATCGCTATAGATTTCAATATAGAGTATTATTAGAATGAATTTATTTCCTGATTTCGACTTAAACTCATAGACTGAGGTGAAAAATAGATCGTTCGAGAGAGTTCTGATGACTTACCATATAGGGCGGTGTCAGTATTTATAATGTTATCGTTTACCAAAGAAAAATCGTGATTTATTTTGAAATTTCATCGTTCGTCGTTAATAAGTTTGCTTGCAAAGTTAAAAGAGGAAGTCTGGAGAATGCAAAAGCTTTGATGGGTACGTCATTAAATCCGCGCGAGTGGAAATTCATCCGAGCACTGCACGTTTTAACCCTTAGCAGTCCTAAAAAAAAAAAAAAAAAAGTTCCAGTTGGTCACTCAATGTTTCAGACATTTTTAAGATAAATTGTTTTTTCTCAATTTTGAAATTAATATTTAGTAAAACACTATAACTTTTTACCAAAGTTATATAAAATAGTATACAGAGGCATTATATTTTATGATTGGATTATGTATGGTATCTCTCAAAACAAAAAAAATCACATGATTTTAAATTTGAATGGAAAAAAATGGTTGTCTTTAAAGTCGGTTTACGGACGATAGTTTACAAGATAGAAAACATTGATGAAATGATTGCATACTTTTATGAATAAAATGGAATCATTTTTATTGAATTATCATTATTTTGTATGGATACGAAGAAGGAGTGAAATGAAATCTACAATTTTTTATTGATATATTTTAAGAATTAATTACCCTTATTGCCGCAATTGTTGTTGTAATATAAACAATAAAAACCACATTAACATTTCACTTCACTTTATAAACAGTTGTAAACAGACCACGTGTAGGTACTGTAGGTGTATAAGTTGTGTGCTGCCGCTGTCTCTTTTTTACTCAGACGCATCGACCAATGAAGTGGAAGAGAGATAGATGCGGCACAATCCGAACGATGGGCCGATCGTGCCTCTCTATCGCTTATCCGCGCTCTCGCTCGCACGATTGCCTTCGGCGTTACGCGACAAACGGGACAATGAGTCATGTTTTTTCGTGCGTGCAGCGGGCGTTCATCTATTTATAAGACGTTGTCACGTCAAAAATCATTTGATTGCATCAATATTTTATTGCATAAATCAGATGTTGACCCCTAAACAGGAAAGGTGGGAAGGGATATTCAACAACACAAACACCCATGCCTTTCAACAAATCGACTGAAAAAATCCGTTCGTACTGGGAATCGAGCCCGGGGTCCGGCACGCAAGCTATCAACGTTGACACTGCGCCACGGACCTGACCGGAATTTCAATAAAGCTTGGGATTTTTTGACAGTTAACTAAATATAATAGATGTATATCAAATATGTGGAGTTACCTTCATTAAAAGGGCTTAATACCAGAGGCGGTTTATCCCTTTGTGCAATATAATTTTTGAAGCCCTATTTTTCGAATGATAAAAAAAGCGTTGGGAATTCAGTTGGGAGTCATTTCTCAAATTTGTAATTTTCTTATTGTAATGTGATTGAGAGTATGGCTTGAACAATTATCGGCATTTCCTGCAGTTCACTAGAAACAATTCATAGCAAGCCTGCACACCGTAATTTATGATTCATCATCAGTCATTCAATATTACTGTTTTGAATACGCATTTTTCGATTTGACAGCATTATATAATATTCCAAACCAAATACATCAATTTAACCTATTTTTCGAAACAGGTATTTTGAGCTACATATATCAAAGTGTGAAATTTTTGAGGCCCCCAAGATTTGGAGGCCTTAAGCGCCTCTTTCGCCCATAGCAGGGGTTCTTAACCTTATTGCGACGCCGCGCGCATTTGAGATTGAGGAGAATAGTGACAGGTGAAGGACGGATTTTTAAAAAAAACATTTCTTAAGCAGTGGCGGTGGAGACAGAGTATTAGGGAGTACAAAAAAAGATTGAACTATTTTTCCGTTATTTTGTACAATTTACCTGAAACATAATAAATACAAAAACTGGCAGTCTATTGATGTAATAAAAACAACTTATTTTATTTACATATAAGCCAATTTAAATAAGGTCTTTGGTTAATAGGTGTTGTTATTACAGATAAAACGATACTTATTCTCTTACACTGAATTCATAAATTTGCGTCCGGTGAAATTGGTGTCATAAACAATCGCAAATGGAGGATGTTGAATAGTATAACAGTAAAATAAATAATATTGTGTATAATAACACAACAATGTTATAATCATTGATTGCGAGGAAATATCACGTAGCGAGAAAACGACACGTAGCCAATTTTACTACACAACTGGATATATGATAAAACAAAATGGTTTACAAAGCGACCATTTTGTAAATTTTGAAGTGTTCCAAATACGAATTCAAATATTATTAACACTGAAATAGCAGTTACATTAATTCTATGTGCCAAATCGATAACAAAAATGGTTAATTAAGGATTTTGATTATGGGTGCTTGATGGAATTTCAATATCAAATTTTAACTGTGTTACTTTTGTACTTTTCCACTTTGTACATCAAATTTTCGCTAATTTTCATTTTAATAGCAATTTAACTTGGTGATCTACTTTTATTGACGTGACAACGTCTTATAAATCGATGAACGCCCGCTGCACGCACGAAAAAACATGACTCATTGTCCCGTTTGTCGCGTTACGCCGAAGGCAAGCGTGCGAGCGAGAGCGTGGATAAGCGATAGAGAGGCACGATCGGCCTACCGTTCGGATTGTGCCGCATCTATCTCTCTTCCACTCGATTGGTCGATGCGTCTGAGTAGAAAAGAGACAGCGGCAGCACACAACTTATACACCTACAGTACCTACACGTGATCTGTTTACAACTGTTTATAAAGTGAAGTGAAATGTTAATGTGGTTTTCATTGTTTATATTACAACAACAATTGCGGCAATAAAGTATGCAATCATTTAATCAATGTTTTCTTATGACGTTGTCACGTTAAACTATCGTCCGTAAACCGACTTTACAGATAACCAATTTTTTGTATATAAACGATACAAACTGTTTACTATGCGTCAGTACAAGTGCATCCGTGCACTTGAGATGCCTGAAGATGTCGAATGGTGAAACTCGGGTCGTCGCGACAAAACTCATAGAAAAGTAACAATTTCAAACGATTCAAATCAAAACACATTGCTTGTTACTTCTTCCACGTATATTTTGTATAATCCAGGACCGGTTTCGCTCATCACAAGCATTTTCTGCTCAGTGTCAATAGTTGGAAATGCTCGTGTGTGGAAGTAGGACAAAGAAACTTTGTTTCATTAAATCAAATTCGTTGTGGTAACTTTCGCCTCTTGGTGGAAAAACCTTATTCTAAATAAATAAAACCCATTTTTCTTTTTGTTCAACTGGCACATACATTTGTATGATTTTATAAATATCAGAACTGGTGTCGCTCATCGCAAGCACTTTCAATTGATTTTTTTTCAAATTTAATGTCTTTCCACCAAGAATTAACATGCAAACACTAGAGTACTGTCGCTTACGAGCCTGGCTTAACATTTCGGCAGCATTTCAAATGCACGGATGTACCTGAACTCAAGTTCATCCGCTCGTGGAAAAGTACAAAATTCAAACGATTCAAATTTGATATCGAATTCCATCAAGCACCTTCAGTCGCAATTCTTAATTATATAAACACATTAAAAGTGACATCCAAAGATCCAGCCAACGAATAAGAAAATTAATAAACATTAATTTGGATCATTTTGTATTTATCATTTCTTCACATTGATATGGAATTTTCCATTATTCTGCCTTTAATGTAGTTATGTATGATATAGTGTACAATGTGTATCGATAGTAGATAATAATATAATGTATACAAATAGATAATATGTAAAATTGAAATAATTTTATATTAATTGTCACAGTGGCGTGCATATTCGAATCAACATAATGCATAACTTTCTCACAATTAAATTAAATTCATCTTAAGAATGCCACTTTGGTAACCAAAGCCTCCGATCAAGGCACGTGTACCCAACCCATGATTCGCGACGGGTTTTTTGTAGGGTCATCAACAGTGACGGCGGGTGACGGGTGATTCAACCATTTTTGCAAGAGTTCTTTCCTATTCATTGGATTTTAAAACACTTCTATAGCATGGACTTTCAATTCAGATGTTCGCAATACCAACTGTTTCCCTTCCGTAGTACGGAAAAATAGTTGATTCTTCCTATTACACCCCCCAGCATCCCGTCACCAGCCGTCACTAAAAAGAATATTCACTATAATGCATTGAAGTTGTTTTTTTTTAATTTCCTTATTAAAAATGCCCTTTTAAATTGCCTTGGGGTTGCGGGAAATTGGCTTTTATAAAAAGGGGTTGCCACCCAAAAAGTTTGGGACCTATGGATTAAGGTAGTATTTATATTAGACACACGCATCACGAAAATGATTTCCTTTGCATCTTCATGCTGCATGTTCCTTTGCAGAAAATGCTGTAGAATTATTTGCAAATAAATATATACTAAGGTTGAAGTCGTGAACTGGCTTCACTGTGGATTGTCCACCTCTACGGTGGTCACGCCTTTCAGTTGGCAGCATTGGAAGAGGATTTTTTTTACCACTCCCAACTTGAAGCATATGGACTTCTTACTGAGTTTATCACAACGTGTTTTTTTATTCTCCGTTAAGTGCTTGCTACTCAGTTGCTCAACCTTTCTTTTTCAAAGTGATTAGAAATTGAAAGGATACGCGGACTGAGAAAGGACTAGTGGTTAGCTAATCGATCTTGTGCCTTGCTATTTTTTGGGATCGGAATAGTGGTGAGGTATTTTTAAGAACACAAACACCCATTGCCTTCGATTTATCGACTGAAATCGATCCCGGGCGGGCCGACACGGAAGCCAAAGACGTTGACCACCAATTAAAATGGTTTTTTTAAGCTGACTTGAACTAGGACAGTGCTTCCCAACCTGGGGTCCGCGAAAATTTTCTCGAGAAGAGTTAGTCGATATCAGATCAGATAATTTGCTTGAAGTAGAATATATTGAAAAAAGTATTTCAGAATTTTGGATTACGCGACAGCAAGAAGATTATATTATATTACAAAAGAAGCTTTGGTAATTCTTATTCCTTTTGCGACTACATACCTATGTACAATATGTGAAACAGCATTTTAGTCATTACTTTTGATAAAGAATAAGCACAGATCAAGCCTGGATTTCCACGGAATCTTTGAAGATTCCTTGCGAGTTTTTGCATCTATTGTACCTTGTGAGCATTTTTGCAATTGAACCAGATATTGATCTGTTGTGTAAAAACATGACCATCCGTTTTCAAAAAACGTTTGTAAGTAAGATACTATTCTTTGAGATTAAATATAAACATGTGAAATAAAAAGTTTTTTTTTGGAGGTCCGCAGATTATTTTTTTTCAGATTTAGGGTTACTGTGGCATGAAAAACGTTGGGAAGCGCTGACCTCGGACCTAATAATCCATCAATTTGATATTTGAATGTTTTGCCAGTGAATGCCACTGGCTGAATGTAATAAACACAGCGTCAGTCGCTTCGTCAGCCAATGCCCACCATCTTGAAAATTCTCGTTGCACAGTCATAATATGATATTATTCAATAATTGAATTGGTAGAACGTATAAATGCGTTCATCACCACCAACGTGTAGCATAATGAAAATTGTCTATGGTATATTGTATAAGTAGAATCTGCGGCGTAGACAATTTCTATGGAAAGATGGTTGTTATTCAGTTAATCAGCCTGTATTCCTGAAACCGATTCAAGATTTATCTACCTCACTATAAATAGTCCACAAACCTTTTCGCCAAAGAGACAATTCATAAATAAACTAGCCGGTACCCGGTAAGCGCTGTAATGCCACACATAAAAAGGAAGTTCAAAATGTCAGTCACAAAAATGACATGGCACAATAAATACTCAAAGGGGTGTGTCCATAAACAACAAATGTTTTAACAATTTTTGGCACACACCTTAAGCGCTGATATTCTCGTTCTCGTTAGGTGATGACGATAGTTTGAATAACAATCAAATATATTTGTTTGTGTAACTGATATTCGCTGCCAATTTAATTCTAATAATACACTCCTAAAAGAATCAGTAAATCATTCAACTTTTTGTTATTGTTTACAGTAGAACCTCGATTATCCGGATTGGTCGAAATAAACAAAAATATTACAAATTTGCTGATATGCACGTGGCGAATTGCGTCCACTGTTTACGTACTTGATAGAATGCAGTCTTAATATGTTGAGCGCTGCATTTGTTCTAACAATAAGTCCTGTGTAAAATATGGGACAGTCATCGTCCAAATTCGATTCGCATTGAACATTTGTTTCTTGAAAAATTGATCACGATTTAAATATTTATTTTTAATATTACCATTAAGTCAACGAAAAGAAAAGGTTTCGTAGTTTCATTAAAAGAAAAATTGGATATAATTGATGCTTTGAAACGGGGTGAATATGGACGTTTTTTGTCTACTAAATATGGTGTTGGAACGTCAACGATCTCGGCTATAAAAAAACAAAGTGAAAAAATCTTGAAGTTTACCAATTGTTTCATGCCAGAAGATGGAAGCTCAGAGCGTAAAGTTATGAAAACATCACGAAATGGAGAAGTTGAAGAGTGTATTTTTATTCGGTTCATACAAAGACGATCATCTGGACAGCCAATATCTGGTCCATTACTATGTGAAAAAGCAATATTTTTCAATACTGGATTAAATGGAGATCACACCTTCAAAGCAAGCTCGGGCTGGCTTGAAAAATTCAAAGGAAGAGATGGTTTCAGGGAACTTGAGATACATGGGGAAAAGATTTCTGCTGAAATACCTTAAGCAAACACTTTCATTGTCACATTGAAGTTGTTTGTGGAGAAGGAAGGATTCAGCGAAGAATTTATTGGTCCTACACGGTCTAAAGCTTTTCAGTGTCTAAATGTCGCCATGAAGTGGCTCGAGAGTCAAAAAGAGTGCTATTCAAGACAACTTATGTGTCTTAAAAGTATTTGTGATTTGGCAGCATCGAAAAGAAAAGCTAGTTTTAGCAGAAATCGATAATTGATTCTTTCAATAAATAAAGTCGGTTTACGGACGATAGTTTAACGTGACAACGTCATAAGAAAACATTGATGAAATGATTGCATACTTTATTGCCGCAATTGTTGTTGTAATATAAACAATGAAAACCACATTAACATTTCACTTCACTTTATAAACAGTTGTAAACAGATCACGTGTAGGTACTGTAGGTGTATAAGTTGTGTGCTGCCGCTGTCTCTTTTCTACTCAGACGCATCGACCAATCGAGTGGAAGAGAGATAGATGCGGCACAATCCGAACGGTAGGCCTATCGTGCCTCTCTATCGCTTATCCGCGCTCTCGCTCGCACGCTTGCCTTCGGCGTAACGCGACAAACGGGACAATGAGTCATGTTTTTTCGTGCGTGCAGCGGGCGTTCATCGATTTATAAGACGTTGTCACGTCAAAAATATTTATTAGTAAAGCTATGTATTTATCTAAAGAAATAAAAAATGATATACTGAATATACTTGTCTTTTCCTGTCTATTATGATTTTTTCAATTATCCGGATTTGTCCTTATCCGGACTATCTTCATCCCCAATCAGTCCGGATAATCGAGGTTCTACTGTATTTGGAAAAAATACGATTTATGGGATTAAAGCTGACGTCAATGCAACATGCATTTGACTAATATATTAAAGACAGCATATAACAAATAACGAAACACAACAATTATTCAATACAGAATGGCATAAAAGACACTACACACCATTCATATAGAAAATAATAGAAAAAAAACAAAAACAAGACTAAAATTTTCCACCTCAATAGGCAGTGCATTGATAAGCCCAACAGCCTTTGTATGTGGTGACTCAAATTACCAACGCGACAAACGAGTTCTCATAAAAAAAAAATGTTTGGCTTTGGTTAAGAACGTAGGTAAAAACTTTACACCAACTACATATATAATGTGGACTATATTACTGTCCGGTCCGTGGCACGGTGGTCAACTTCGTTGGCTACCGTGTCAGACTGCCCGCGCTCGATTCCCGGTATGAGCAGACTTTTTCAGTCGATAAATCGATTGTGCTCAGAGGCAATGGGTGTTTGTGTCGTTTAATCCCTTACCACCTTTTCGATCCCAAAGAGCGACGCGTAGTGACAGCGTTTAGCCAATCAATAGTTCAGTCCTAGCCCTCGTATCCAAGCCTTCGTATCCTTTCCATCCCTTCCCTCCTTCAAAAAAGAGGGGTTGAGCAACTGAGGAAGAAGCAGTTCTCGTAGAAAAACATATTTTGAGATAAGCTCCGTGAGGAGTTCATATGCTCCAAGTTGGAAGCGGACATGTTAATATAATGTTTGGCATGAAAATGATAAAACATTTTTATTTTAACAAGGTATGACAAACAATTGGTATTCTTACTTAAACTTTGTATAAATATCTCTACTTCGTTGTATTTCTAATCAGTTGATAATGCTTGCCATGAGCGAAACCGGTCCTGGTCCAATAAATTTTATTTGTAATAAGTACTTATTTTTTTTTATTATTTAATGAACACCTGAAAAGTGACTCATGTTTAGGGGTCAACATCTGATTTATGTAATAAAATATTGATGCAATCAAATGATTTTTGACGTGACAACGTCTTATAAATCGATGAACGCCCGCTGCACGCACGAAAAAACATGACTCATTGTCCCGTTTGTCGCGTTATGCCGAAGGCAAGCGTGCGAGCGAGAGCGCGGATAAGCGATAGAGAGGCACGATAGGCCTACCGTTCGGATTGTGCCGCATCTATCTCTCTTCCACTCGATTGGTCGATGCGTCTGAGTAGAAAAGAGACAGCGGCAGCACACAACTTATACACCTACAGTACCTACACGTGATCTGTTTACAACTGTTTATAAAGTGAAGTGAAATGTTAATGTGGTTTTCATTGTTTATATTACAACAACAATTGCGGCAATAAAGTATGCAATCATTTCATCAATGTTTTCTTATGACGTTGTCACGTTAAACTATCGTCCGTAAACCGACTTTACAGACAACCAATTTTTTTTATATATTAATGATTTAATTTAAATAAAATTATCATATTTCGATCAAATATCATATAAAAATACAATAGTATCATTTTTTTTATCAGGAAGAAAGCTTTTGTCAATTTCGCTGCTTCAGCGGGAAATTCAGTGGCATTGTTTTACTTCCGCGTAACAACTTCGCATCGGAAATGCTCGTCGAGGAAATCAGCAAATTGTTTGTCATAAAGCTTTGTATTACATACACTAAGTCATACATGGGCAACCACTGGCCCACCGAGCTATTTAGTACGACCTAAAACATCTCAGCAATAAAAATAAAGAAACACATTCTTTTAAAATCGTATATTATTTTTAAAACCATTTTCCTAGTTTATCAGCTCATACAAACATAACATATAATTCTTATAGAGATGAACTGAAGGCACTAATAGAGCAATTTGATACGAGGTTTGCTGACTTCCAATACAAAGACTCCACATTCGCTATTTTGCTCTTTCGATGGATGCAGATGTAAATAATGTGCCAGCAAATTTACAGATGGAACATATAAAGGGTCTTTTTATAAGGACGCTTAGTTTTGAAATGTAAATAAAACAAGTTGTTTGTGAGATTTCGACTAAATTTTAATTTCATTTGTAAGTATATTTTACGGCATTAAATATGGAATATAGCATCAAATGTCTGCCAATATCCATTCATTATAAAATGGGCCATGTCGCTAAAGTTGACTTTTTTGACAAATTTGGGTAAACTTCCAACTGCTCCAGAACCCAATCAGGCGTTGTCTGCGGTCGTTTACCTGAAGTTCCTTGGTTAGTTGGATTTTATACGGGTGCAGACATAAGGCCCGATTCAAAATTCGCCAAGTTGAAGTCGCAGAAAAGCCAAGTTCTTGTGAACAACGAGAAATAAGCTGCCTTGGGTTTTCCTGTACACTTTCACACACAGCAGCAATGTTTTCACCAGATATTGTATTTTGATGACGTACAGGTAGGTGTTGGCCGATTATTTACCAAACTGGTTGACTCAAATTTGGCCACTATACAATGAATGATCTACTCAGCAGGACAAAGTAACATATTTTGAGCGTCCCTATTGAAATACCCTTTAGAGCTTCAGGGGGATTAAGTGCTAAAACCACAATAAAACAACATCGATTCGACGGATTTCTATAAATTATATTTAGTGGAAGAAAAATATACAAATTTACGCGCATTTGCAAGAAAACACATTTGTCTTTTGGCAGCATAAATGTTTGTGAACAGTTTTTGTCGAGGATGAAACACACTAAATCAAAAATTCGAGCGAGGATAACAGATGAAAATCTCGAAAATTCTATGCGATTATCATTAAGCAATACCAACGCCAATATTGATAGTCTCGTACTTAAAGTACAAGACCAATCTTCACATTAACTTTTGTAATCAGTATATAATATTAATATTATATCGTTCATTATATAGATAAAAATATATATAACTAACTAGCAACGTGTTTTATTGAATTAAATATTACTTTATAATGTTTGGTAATTTGGTCTGGCCCTTGACTCGGTGACAGAATGATAATTTGGCTCCAGACCAAGGAAAGGTTGCCCATGCCTGCACTAAGTGTTTACTGTAATTAGATTCTGCTTAAAAAAATCTTTCGCTCGAGTAAAATGTGTTTCCTTCTGTGAAATTTGACACCGTATAAAATTGACGCACCAGCGAATAATGAGCAATATCTGCTTGAAATAAATTCTTCGACATATGAGCCGCAGCCGTAAAATGTCACTAATATATATAAATAAGGTTTAATGTAACCGAGTGGTAGCCGCTCTTGTACTTTTCATGCGGCCTTGTTGCATGGTCAAGAGTAAGGTTTCCAATCCCGGGCCAAAATTTTGATCCCGGGATATCGGGATTGCAAAAATTCGATCCTGGGATCCCGGGACTGGTCCCATAATTTGGAATATTTTTTTAACGGTCGTTAATTTTCATATTTATTAAATACTAGTATTGCTACCCGGCTTCGCTCGGACTAAGCGACCAATAATTATTTAATGTTATATCATTCCCAAAGAATTACAGACCCACAGACATACATACATACATACCTACGCCGTTTCGGTATTTCTAGTATTGCTACCCGGCTTCGCTCGGACTAAGCGACCAATAATTATTTAATGTTATATCATTCCCAAAGAATTACAGACCCACAGACATACATACATACATACCAACGCCTTTTCGGTATTTCTAGTATTGCTACCCGGCTTCGCTCGGACTAAGCGACCAATAATTATTTAATGTTATATCATTCCCAATGAATTACAGACCCACAGACAGACATACATACATACATACATACGCCGTTTCGGTTTTATATATGTATAAGATTGGCTATGTGTATGTATCATGAAAAATAGTATAATATAATGTACGAGAGTATCAGTCTCGTTCGTATGCGACCTGATAATTAATTGAATCATTAATGGAAATAAATAACGCTTTTATTGCTGGCAGATAAATTCCGAAAATTTCCGGATTATATTTTCTAATCCCAGGATTCATCAGGAATTGAAAATCCTCGTGATCCTGGGATTGGAAACTCTAGTCAAGAGTATGAATCCCACGTTGCTGCGTTTTCTTTCGTTTGTGGTAAAGGAATATGAATATAGTACTCGATACTAGAGTATACTCGTCCATTTTTCAAGTACTCGATACTCGAGTAATTTGAAAAATACTCGAGTAATACTCGGAAGTTATAATTGAAGGTGTATTTCCAAATATTTTTTTGTTTTAAGCAGCGGACAGAAAAACTAGATTGCACTATTTAATTGATTGTTAACTTTTAAGCCGACGTCCACAGCAACAGAGAGTTTTTTCTACTGCGTGAGTAAAAAAGCAAAACTTAAACTAAATTAAAATATGAGACGTATAATAATATATTATTCTTAAAATAAAGGTTTCATAAATTGAAATAAATGTATTAATGAATTAAAATAAGCTTATTTATTTGTTAAACATCTATTGATATACAATTCGAGTATCGAGTACTCGATACTCGAATTGGAGTCTCTAGTGCCAACCCTTCTCTGGGACGAAGAAAGTCGGCGGCATAGAAAACATCCATATGAACTAGACATATACAAAATATGGTGGTTTCTGCTTGTTACTCAGTTGCTCAACCCCTCATTTTCGAAGATAGTAGGTATGGAAAGTATACGAGGACTAGGACAAGACTAGTGGTTAGCTACTCAATGTCACTATGCGTCGCTCTTTGCGATCAGAAATGTGGGAAGGGATTGGATAAGAGTGGGAAGGGATAGCGCTTTGTAGAAAACGGCACTCTAGGGGGGAGCGCTATAAAAGGGTTCAGTGTCATCATCATCTCGCATTATTTGTTAAAACAAATACAAATATTAAACTAATTGTGACTTAAAATAGATTTGAAACAAACCAATCTGTTTTTTCATTCTAACTCTGCATATGTAGCAGAAGTTAAAGTGAGAAAGCACATCGTGAACTCGATCACAATCGAATAATAGAATAAGGTAGTTTAAATGAATCAGAAAAGGTGGACGCTTACTTTTCACACCTTTTCCATACCGCTTTGTTGGCACTATTTTGCTGGTAACCATTTTGTCGTAGCACCGAATTGATTCCATGTCTTATCGCGCACGACATATTGCTGTAACTTTTGACATTAAAATAAGTTTTTATTGCATTTACGTGTGAAGGCAATAAAATGATTTACGGCTTTTTATGCAAGTGTGAAAGTACGTACAAGCATATGCGTATTGAATCTTTTATCACGTTCACATTTAAAATATTACAGTATGTTGGATTTTTGATGATACTCTGTACCTCCTGTACCTGTTAAGATGAATTATGTTTTTACATCAGGCCCCATGTTCAGAAGAGGCAATGTCAGGCATTTCAGACATCAACACCCTCCAACGGAAATCGATTAAGCAATCAAAATATAATGCAAATGACGCTGGGGATTCAAACCCGTGGACACCGTTACGGAAGTGAATTAACGTCTAATATCGTTATTTACTCGCCTAATTGCATCACCGCATACACCATTTTATATCAATGTTATACCATCAACATATGACATACAATAAATTAATAAAAGAGCAGCCGTGCTATGCTATTAACATTTTCATTGAATAAGTTTTAATATTTTTTCTGCGAATTGTAATAAAAATATAATTGATTCAAGTTTTATCAATTTGAAGATTTGTTAAAACAAAAAGCAGCAACAGACAGGCACAAATGTAAAGAATTCAATATTGGTACTGCATGTTAGAACGTTCTAGACTTATTTGAATAAAGATCGGTAAAGATTGTCAGGTTTCCTCATTAGTGAACTAGCCTTAATAAAAGTTGATTTATTAATTAAAATAAATAAAAATTAAACAAATTCATAAAACTCTGCCTATTGTAGTTTTAATAGGCGTAGATGTTTTATAGTGATATAATCTATTCGTCTGGTATTGCGATTTCCGGTCCGTGGTGCAGTGATTAACGTCATTGCCTTCCGTGACGAACCGCTCAGCTTCGAGTCCCGGTACGACTTGATTTTTTCGATTCTGTTTGAAGGCGATTAGTGTTTGTTTGACGATGGACCTGGCTTGGACATGTTCAGCGGATGTCCTCGAGGAGCCGGAATCTTTTCTGCCTCTTCCATCAATTTGATGTATCTCGACACTCCGGAAGGCCGCTGATGACCATCCTTAGGATGTAATCAGCGGAGCTACGGGACGGGGTGACGGGGAAACTTGGAGGCACCGTATGGCTGCCATACGCTGCGAATAGAGATATGGATGGGGGGGAAAATAGTATTAAATTATGTACTTTTTCATGAGTTTTGTCGCTAACGACCTGAGTTTCGCCTTGCGGCATTTTCAGGCATTTCAAGTGCATGGAAGTACTTGAACTTACGCGCAGTAAACAGTTTATATCGATTATGTACATAAATAGAAGTAGATCACTGTTGAATTGCTACTACAAATGTAAATTAGCGAAAATTTGATGTAAACGAGTTTCAATGAATTAAGTGGGTTTTGTTATAATTATCGGGATTTTTGAATGTAGTATCGCAAATACTAATGACCAGATAAAAACATAGGAATATTTAAAAAAAAAAACCCTACAATCAACTTGAAATGCCTGAAGATGAACGGTGAAACACGGCTCGTTAGCGAGAAAACTCATGGAAAAGTACAAAATTAAAATTTGATATTGAAATTCCATCTAGCACCCTCAGTCGAAATCTTAATTAATTAAATGATGTGTTTTATTTGTTTAAATTGTATTAATTACAATATTAAAACAGCGTCCAATCATAAAAACTAATTAATGCTAATGTTTTGCCACTTGTATATTTAATAATCACCTTCAAAATATTATCTCCATCGCCGTTGTAAATTTTAATCCATTTTTCTACGGTCTACCAAATATGCAATTGGAGGAATGTTTTTTGCAATGATCTAGCGAAGAGATATAATGTACGAAATTAATGGCATGTATTTAATGGGTCAGTAACTAATTCAAGTTTTGGTCAGTTAAATAAATAAATGGTCAGTTAATATTATAAACGGTCAGTTGTCATTGTATCAGTGTGAATGTGGTCAGTTATTAAATAAAACGGTCAGTAATATATTTTAATGGCTAGTTATTTATTAAAAATGGTTAGTATTTAAATTAAATAGTCAGCCATTTTTTAAAAATGATAAGTTTTAGTTTGACAGATTGTGAATTTTATCAAATATGGTCGTAATAGGCAAATTTATGACATGTTCTTTTTATTTTAACTGACCATTTATTATTTTTACTGACCATTTAATATTTTTAACTGACCGTTTTAAGTATTTATAACTGACCATTTATCGAATTAGAAACTGACCAAATAATTAGTAGTCGAAAAAATTAATCTCTACAAAGTAACATAAAATAGAAAAAATAAAAATGCTCACTCGATCACAAGTATTATTTTGAAATGTTTTTCTGGCAAATATCAAATGTGCAAATTGAATGAGATTTGTTTCTACGGATTTTAAAAACCTTTCCGGGAATACTGAGTGCTGCACCGTTGGGAAGTAACTCAGCTCATCAAAATTTTCTAATTTACTTGTTTTTTCCGCTCTTTATTTCGATCATGTAGACCAGGGAAGCCCAACTGAAATCATTTGGTGGGCCAAATAAAATAATCCATGTCTCTGATGGGTTACACATGATATTTTTTATGTTTATGATTATCAAATAGCTCAAAATTTTTATAGTTTTACTGAGTTTTTAATCTTTTTAACATGTATTTTTACGATATGATATTTTTTTAGTATCGACCGATAATTCTATCGTTGCGCATCACACTAGATGTGTTAAATTTTCATCAGTCAACCTGTTTCAGCCCATTGATTTAACGATTTTTAGCTTTGGGGAAAAATAAATCGCATCGGTTATATGTGTTGCCAAATTCAGCGAGAATACACATTGCTAAATGCCAATTTCGAACATTAATCATCCAATAATAGATTTTTGATAAAATTCTTGTATTATGTTATAATTCGTCACAAATTTTGATATAGATTAATATTTTTCCAATAGAAAAATGAAAATGTTTTTTTTTACCATGTCCGCTCCCGAAGTGGAGCATATGGACTCTTTACGGAGATTATCTCAACAAGATTTTTCTACAAGAACTCCTTGTTACTCAGTGGCTCAACCTCCCTTTTTTCGAAGAGTGTAGGGATTAAAAGTATGCGAGGACTAGAACAGGACTAGTGATAAGCTAATTTCTCTCCCGATGCTTTCGAACAGAATTGATTTATCGGCTGAAAAAATCTGCTGGTGCCGGAACTCGATCCCGGCCGGTCTGCCGCGAAAGCCAACGGCGTTGACCACTCCACCACGGACTGGACCAAATCTATAGCACATTGAAAACCTCGAAAGGGCCACACAAAACCTTGGGTGACTTGTGAGCCGCGGGCCAAGGTTTGGGCAAGACTGATGAAGTGATTGAACAACACGTATGTTTTTGAACTTGTTGAATTTGAACCTTTGAAATTCATTTCCTATTCTCAGCGCGGGTAAGAATAGAAAAATGCAGTCCTGTGGAGTCGGTGAAAAAAAGTCCGACTCCGACTCCGACTCCAACATTGACCAAAAACACGATTCCGACTCCGACCAAAAAAAGTTCAATATCGTCACTTTTTTCCCCTTTTTTCCTATTTATGTGTATTCAATTAAATATCAACCCTATCAATGCGACCAATAGCCAAATTTGACATATTAAATGCGAAAATAAAAAGTTCAAACTTTTCAAAATTTCCGACTCCGAGTACGACTCCGGCCAAACCGCCGCGATGACTCCGACTCCAACTCCACAGCCCTGGAATAATGACATGTTCAACAGCGAAGCAGGGCATAATATATAACATATTACAACAATATTATGAAAGCTCGCTAAACTATTATTTATTTATTTATTTTTGTAAAAAAAAAAAAATACTATAATATATTATAAATACTATACTATAATAAAAATACTATATGGACTTCCGTGAAGTTAGTCTCATAAAACTTGAGCTGGATTAAGTCTCAATATAGAGCAGTGGTTCTCATGTGTGGCCACCAACAGCTTTATAGAAAATATTGATATTTAAAAAAATGTGATTTTACAACTTTATTTGTCAACAAAGACTCTGAAAATGAAATATTCCGTGTGCAATTAATATCAATAATTAATTTAAAGAAATGTTTAGGTCCATGTGACATACCTCAAACACAACAGACTCAAATAAAAATTTGGTGCCGCCACAGGACAATTTTCCTTGAGAACCACTGATATAGAGCATGTGAAGTATAGGCTGACTTCAAGATTGCTTATAATCTCATGAAAACGGATTAACGACTTGGGCGAGGCAGTCGCTAAACCTTTCGTTCTGATAGTGAAAGACGAGAAATTATGGTTATAAAATGTATAGGAAGTAGCCAATGAGTCATGTCTTGAGATCGAATGATAAAAAACATCACAGCTTCTGTGCCTACTAAATAAAACATCTAAAATAATAAAATGCATAATTACTGTTCGTTAGAGAATTTCAGAACAGCAGAATACAGCGATGTCAGTTCAAACTTGTCTGATTTGATATCATCCAAACCTATCATCTCATTAGTTAATATTTGGTAATGCTAACGACATTAATAGTATAGTTATTTGTTTGCTTTGTTTTGATTCTATAACCCCCTCCTTGCTTGCTGTAAAAAGGAAAAATCCCAAACTCCATTTTGTAATATTATCATTTTAAAATATTAGAATCAATCTTGCTTCACTACTACGTTTGCGAATCAAAACTACATTATATTTAAAGTGAACTAGAATCATTCATTCACATATACATATTTAAATAATGAAATCATCCCAAATGACACGCCTTCTCACTCTAACATTACATTGTCGATAGCAGGCAGAGCGAGGAAACAAATGACTCGCGGAAAGTCTAATAAGAATTGAACTCTGAACTATTTGCTTAGCATTCTCGCACTAAATTTTCAAAGAAAAATAAAGATCAAGATAATAAATGATTCGCAGAGAATCTTATAAAATTTGAATTGTGAGTCGATGAATTTTCACTACGCAGTGATTAGAAACATAAAAAAAGAGACGGAGAGAGCAATCAGCTCAAAGTATTTTATTCTTGCTAACTTTGCGATAGAAGATGACTCTAATAGTGGCGAAACACGTGTCACAGTTACTAGCACAATACGTGGAATAATCAAAGGTATTTGAAATTTTATATTGAACTGAGATAAAGTTAGTAAAATAATACGATAAAAATTGTCTGCAAACTACCCACCGGTTTCGCGTATTTTGAGTTGAGTATTTCAAAAGAACCGGCGGAATCCTTACAAAATAACGTTCCCAGCAAAATAGTGTTGAATTTATTTAAATAAAATGTTCATCACTATTTTTACATCAGCCTTCAGAAATCATAAAACCAATAACGGGCATGTTTATTTTATTATTTGAGCACTTTATCATGTAATGTGGTATATTAATAGATAGTTTCTTTTTAGAAAAGTATTTACTTTTAAGTAGTTTCAAATACTCAATCGATACACTGTACTTGCGTATTATATGTTTGAGTAATTCTTCGTCCTATGAAGTTATTGCAATCACCTTGTTGCAACAACATTTTCTTACTGACCACTGGATCACTATCCATGGACCAGTGTTTTGGTGACCGCTGCTTTATATCGCTGGTGGGAACTGCATGTGAGAAGTATTTTACCCTCTTTTCCCTGCGTGTAACAGCTTTTTGCATTTCTTTAGAATGATATTCCAATTTACTTTTGATTTGAATCAAACTTAAGTGAAAATTTCACTATGAGCCATCATTGAACCACTGTGGAAAATAACCGGAAACTAAACCTGTCAATAGATGCAGTTTAGTTTGTGTTTACTTCATAGCAACACATTGAAACTGTGCCAGATTAATATTTCAGCCAATTGCTAAAATAATGATTTCAGTCAAAATATTACCTCAAGCACGGAGCGAATAATATTTTGACATATTTGATTGACTGAGCATTCAGGGCCGGAGTTCATTTCAGTTATAAAGCGTTTTAAAACACAAGAAAGCGGAATGTATATATGTATTTTCTCCTTCCAAATTTTGTATGTATAACAATATATATTTGTCGGGTCCGAGTGGTCAACGTTGTTAGATTGGCTTGCGATGTACACATGTTCGTAGGGTAAGATTCATGAATTGATTACTGTTCGAAGGCATTAAAGTCTGTGATGTTTTTATTCTCCCTATCTGCGTTATGAGTGCAGTTAGCTTACAAATGTCCTATCTTTTAATTCGTATATGCTACGTAAAAAATAAGTCAAGCAACTGAATAACAAGCATCATATTACGTAGATAGATAGACACTTAAATATTAGAATTAAAGAACATATAAGATGTCAAAAAAAAAAGTCTAAATAAGACAGGTTGCTCGCTATTGCCATTTTTTCAATGGGTTCAGTTTTTCCACATTGAAACTCATTCGTTAATAATTTAGTAATGTTAAATAAATTGGCGAGCCGCGTGTCACGAATAGTAAGTAGCACACAACGTGAAATCTTATATATAGGGTATTTCAATAGGGACGCTCAAAATATGTTACTTTGTCCTGCTGAGTAGATTATTCATTGTTTAGTGGCCAAATTTGAGTCAACCAGTTTGGTAAATAATCGGCCAACACCTACCTGTACGTCATCAAAATACAATATCTGGTGAAAACATTGCTGCTGTGTCTGAAAGCGTACAGGAAAACCCAAGGCAACTTATTTCTCGTTGTTCACAAGAACTTGGCTTTTCTGCGACTTCAACTTGGCGAATTTTGAATCGGGCCTTATGTCTGCACCCGTATAAAATCCAACTAACCGAGGAACTTCAGGTAAACGACCACAGACAACGCCTGATTGGGTTCTGGAGCAGTAGGAAGTTTACCCAAATTTGTCAAAAAAGTCAACGTTAGCGACATGGCCCATTTTATAATGAATGGATATTGGCAGACATTTGATGCTTTATTCCATATTTAATGCCGTAAAATATACTTACAAATGAAATTAAAATTTAGTCGAAATCTCACAAAAAACTTGTTTTATTTACATTTCAAAACTAAGCGTCCTTATAAAAAGACCCTTTATAAAACCGAAACGGCGTATGTATGTCTGTGGGTCTGTAATTCTTTGGGAATGATATAACATTAAATAATTATTGGTCGCTTAGTCCGAGCGAAGCCGGGTAGCAATACTAGTATTTTATAAGTAAAGCTTCCATTAGAATACTACATGCTCCAAATAAAGACATAATCTAATGTCATTTGCTCATCAAATTAATTAAAGAACTGACCATTCCCCATATGATATTGTTAATTTATCGTATACCTCCAAATAGCTTTGGATAAAATCAAGTCAAAGTGACTTGATCTGCTTGTTCGGCATTCATCGCAAGACAATCCTGCAGTACGTGATTAGCGTCCTGATGATTATGTTCTATAATCTACACTGTATAGCAGGGGTCCCCAACCTTATTGGACCCGAGAGCGCGTTTAATGAAAAATGTGGGGCGGCGGGCGTCACCTATTTTTTCTAAGGAATTTATAAAGATATAATGACGTTTTTGGTGGAACCATGTCCGCTCCTAATTTGAAGCATGTGGACTTATCTATAAAATATGTCCTTTTCTACGAGAACCATTTGTTACTCAGTTGCTCAACCTCTCTTTTATGAATAAATTGAAAACTGGTTGAAAAGGTTATCAGTGTCAATTTTTTCTTGATGTGCCTTTTCTTGAACACAACCTGCAAAGCATGAAGCTATTCATATTGTATTAAATTGGCAATCAAAAGGTTTGACAGTAAAGAAGACCATTGGCTCGATAGTCGTAAACTGCAGAAATCTCTCTTCAAACTATTTTTGAAGCACTTGAATGTGTATGAAGTTTAATTCACTGTTATCAACCATTTCCTTCATATTTAGGAAATGCACGAGATACTTCATCTGTCGATGTAATATCCACAAAACTAATTTTGAAAAAAAGAAAAATATAAAGCTTAAAATGTTTCGAGCTAACGTTGGTGGGCGTATAGAAATAAGTCGGCGGGCGCCATGACGCCCGCGGGCACGGGTTTCGGAACTCCTGCTGTATAGCGAATATACGTCGGTGCGAGGTTTTTGAATGACAACTTGTGATGATGGCCAGGAAAAAATGATAAAAGAAGATTTGCAGAATGCACCCTCCTCACGCTGACTCTGCAAGCTTTAACGCAATGATAAACTCGATCAGAACGACATTCCTTGCTTTTAATCTCTTCGATGCCGCGGCCGTGTTTACACGCCAAGCAATTCCGTGCTCATAAGGCCGGCCATACAAAATGCGGGTGTGTACACGCAGTACTTGAGACGTGGTTTAAAGACCACTAGCAACGTTTATAACAATTTTAAAATATCGTGCATATAGTGACATCTCTTGGAATCCTGATGTAATACTTGAACTTAAAAGATATTGTATAGTTATCTATAATATATCGATTTTAAAAAAGAGCTGTTTCGTTGTTGAAATGTGTCGCTAGCAGGGTATGCGTAGAATCTTGTTTTGAGGCATACCACTCAGTGGAAGACTATTAATTTGCTTTAAGAACGTATTTTTTTTATTTACATTTAAGATTCAATTTAGTATAAATCAGTTCCAATTTAAAGTCACGGTCACGTTTTTTCTGTGTGAGTGTTTTGTTAAGGTTTTGTGAAACGTTTGTTGGTTTGATTTTTGAATAAATGCTGGCGTAAATGACACATCGTGTATTTATATGGTTAGTGTTAGTGATGTACTATTAAAATATGTCCAAAAAGTATATATTTATTAGGTTTTATTTTTTGAAAGAAAACCAAGGCCCTACACGCACGGCCATACTAATCATAGCCGACACCGGCAACAGGTTAACGCAATGATAAACTCGATCAGAACGATATTCCTTGCTTTTAATTAATATTCAAACGGTTCCGCAACTAGCGCAGTCACGCAAACATGAAATACAAAATTTATAGTGAAGAAAATATAACAACTGCGATTTCAAGTTTTTATCATTTTTTCTACGATTTTTTTTTTCTTTCAGTGCGATATTTTGTTTGATGCAACAAAGAAACAAAACACGTGTCAAAACAAATGAAACAAACATTTTTTTTTTGAATACTAATATGATAGTATTATCATTTTGTATTTTCAAAGGGAAGAACCTGTTTGCCAATGGGGATTCCACTAGGAATAGCTTTAACAATTTTTAACGGCATTGCTTCGGATCTCGACATATTTCACATTGACGTGAGTGAGTTCAGACGAATACTTTTTTATAATAAAAATAAAAAAAAAATTAGTAATAATAAACATAAAATTTATTGGATCAGGACCGGTTTCGCTCATTGCAAGTATTTTAAACTGATTATTGGCAACTGACTATTTTATGAATAAAATTTGATTCTGTCGGTTCTCACTCACTCGGTTAACTTTTTTGACAATGTCGCTAACGACCCAGGTTTCGCCTTTGGGCATCTTCAGGCATTTCAAGTGCACGGATGTACTTGAAGTGACACGCAGTAAACAGTTTGTATTGTTTATATACAGAAATATAAGTAGATCACTATGTTGAATTGCTATTAAAATGTAAATTACGAAAATTTGATGTTAACAAGTTTCAATGAATCAAGTGGGTTTGTTATAATCATCGGGATTTTTGATTGGGTGTAATATCGCAAATACTAATGACCAGATATCAACATAGGAATATCTAAAATAAACAAAGTGTAATTTGATTTATGTTTTCTCTCTTTTCTGATGATTACAATGTTTTCATCTTTTTTTACAAAAAGCAAATCAGCTATAGAAAATTTGTGATTTTTGTAATGTTATACAGGTATGTTTATATATTTTTCAAATGCATGGCGCATTTTCGTCAGCTGTAATGCCATGTTTTATATTTTCTTCAATAAATAAATATAGTAAAATAAAGTATCCATAATGATTTAATTGTATAAAATACTAGTATTGCTACCCGGCGTCGCTCAGACTAAGCGACCAATAATTATTTAATGTTATATCATTCGACATAATTATATCACAAACTCTAACATCCAAAATAGAGTTAAAATGAAATCACTAACTTTATTTAATTTGATGACAGCCCCATTTTCGCACATTAAAATGTCCAAATTCAAGGAAAAAATCTAATTAGCTGTCAAAGAAATGTCAAATAATACCTTCGCGTAAATATTAAACTTTATTATTAATAATAAAAGCCGGGAAAAGTTCAGTAGAAGACTAATTTAATACATTTTGACTAAATGTCTTCGCCGATAAAAATTCAAACATATTTTCTTTCATATTCGTTTTTATGGCAACTTAATGACCAACAAAGCAAAAGGGAATTACAGACATACATACATACGCCGTTTCGGTTTTATATATAAGACTAGTGTTCGAACCCGGCTTCGCTCGGACCAGTTTGGGGTTATGTTCACCTCGGCGCGTAAATTCAGACGGGCCAAGTTGAAACAACTGGCAACTTAATGACCAACAATGCAAAAGGGAATTACAGACCCACAGACATACATACGCCGTTTCGGTTTTATATATGTACTACTCGATACTCGAGTAATTGGAGTCTCTACACACACATTGATAACGGAACAAATTTACCATCGAAACTTTCGCGAGCGAAATCAATTCGTTTGTTTGAACTTGCAACAACAATGCAAAAGGGAATTACAGACCCACATACATACATACGCCGTTTCGGTTTTATATATAAGATTATTGAAATAAACAAATTAATACCTATTATAACCAAGCATGTTCATTAAAAATCAATACGTTTAATAATAACACATAGTATCTAACTAGATTATGTATTTGAATACTGTACAAACACAATAATACTGAACCAGTGGCACGCATTTTGATTATAATCCCCATCGCAGTAGATTTGTTTGCAGGTCGTGATTTTGCGTGGGTTGACAATGTTGACATGCTCTTTCCAAATGCTTCTGCAGTTCCTCTATTATTAGAAGTTTATTGCAAATGCATAATTAAAAATTCAAATACAGTCCGCATATTAAACCGGGAATATTCTGACGACAGAATGTTCATGAGGACATGTTCTATTTGAGGACATATAGGTACTACCCATGGCTTTATCCAACAGACTTTCTCTTAGGGATGCTCACTTTCAATAGTTTGAATGCTTGAAGAGAAATGTACTTGACCTTGTATTTCTTTCGGCTTATCGGAGGCCAAAATGAGAATTCCACTATTCTTGAAAATGTTAAATTGAATGTTCCTTATAATTTTTTTGAGGAATCGTTAGCATGAGTTGTTTGTTCTTCTAAGGGGTAGAACCAGTCTGCCAATGGGAATGCCTCTGGGAAGAAACATATTTCATATTGACGTGAGTGAGTTCAGACGAATTCTATATTTTCTGAATAAAATTTGATTTTGTCGGAACTCACTCGGTGGACATTTTTAAAATTTCTAATGTGATTTTATAATTTTTTTCTCTCTGTTCTTATGGCTACAATTTGTAATTTTTATTATGAGTATACAAGTATGTATGTATATGTAAATACATTTGTCAAATGCATGGCGTATTGGCGTAAGCTGTAATGCCATGATTTGTATTTTTTTTATGAATAAATAAATAAATAAATAATGAGTTGATCTGAAAACATAAGCCAATAAGTCCAAATTTTTTTAAAATGGAATAAAAAGTGCTAAATGCTTTGGAACAATTTGAAATTAATAGATATCATCAATACAATGACGTTCTTAATGAACAAACTCATGCCATTACGGGAGGTTTAATTCAAATCTAATGTACGTGTATTTTTTTTTACCATGTCCGCTCCCAACTTGGAGCTAATGGACTCCTCTTAGTTATCTCAGCATGTTTTTTTCTGCGAAAACTGCTTTTTACCGTGTTTCTCAACCTCTCTTTTTCGAAGAGTTGGGATTGAAAGGATACGAGGACTTGGACAGGACTTATGGACGGTTTTTGGGAAAGGAAAGATGGGAAGGGATTTTTAACAACACAAACACCCATTGCCGTTGACTTGGCGATGCGAGATTTTTTTACTTTTGCTTTGGGTCCTGCTGATTTGTCTTATTAATGACAAGAGACAAAATAAAATATTGAAAAATAATCTTTTGATTGACCGACTAATGGATGCAGCTGATTTGAGACGTTTTATTCTCTATTAGTTTTGAAGTATATGTTTTATAAAATGAAATTAAACAAGCTTATTTATTCATTTAACATCTATTTATACACACAAATTTGAATAAATATAATATATATTTTGGTACATCTGAAACTACTCGAGTATCTTAAAATAATACTACTCGATACTCGAGTAATTGGAGTCTATAATACTATATCAATCATCATCGTATTAAAACTGTTACATATACATATACAGAGCTTACAATTTATTTACCATTGCTACTGATCGATAAATATTTATAATAAACAAATATGTTTGATTTTATAATATTATGATTTTATATTAATAAAATAAAAATAAATATTTACCCTATCGGGGTTGGAAGGCCAAAAGAGTCCAAGTGATTTTATCACTTATGGAGAAGGTTTCAACTGACACTTTTGGGTAGAAATTCATTTTACTTAATTAAGGGGGTCCCCAAATGTGATATTTTTAAAAAATGTTTTTTTTTTCATAAGTTGATTTCTGAACACGTGTAGAATATGATGGTAAAGTGATTTTCAGTATTCGAAGTGGTTCGAAAGTTACTGCAGTTAGACTACACTTGTTTGGGGGCGAGGCACCGGGTCTTTTTCACGCTTCGGCTTGTTACATGAGAACGTTCAATACACATGTAACTTAAATTCATAAAACAAACCAAAATTAATGCAAGAGCGAATCAAGCAACTTAAAAGTATTTAAAACAGAAAGAAGAAAGAATTATCTATGGACCAGGCATATCAGATAAATGTGGAGTAAATATTTCATAGTTTAAATCGTATTTGAACTTTCAAACGCGTTTTTCTCAAAACTCTGTTTTCCTAACTGGTCTCCACGATATCCCAAGAAAGGGTTGACCGATTGCTTTTAAATTTAACGGTAGATTAAAAACATGTATTGTCATCGTTTGAACTAAGATAGTAAAAAAAACCCAGCCGTTTTATTTTTACGTAACAAAATTATCGAAAAAAACCATGAAATTAGAACTTTTTTTTTCAAAAACTTGTAAATTTTCCACATTTTCTAAAGATCCTATTTCAAACGATTTTTACAGTTTTATAAAATAAAATGCCGGTAGATTTGTTGATTTCCAATAAGCTGATCAGCCGGAATCACGAAGACCGTTTACCACCTTTTTTTCGACAGGGGTGCATTTGGAGGGGTTCACCACATATTTTAATGTAGATTTTAATCTGAAAATATTTTGAATTACTGTTTAAATGTCAATTAACATATAGTAAAAATTTCAAACTTCTACGTTATTAATGGTCGTCAAAATAAATTACCAAAAAATCTAAAAAAAAACGGCCGTCACATGGTGGGACCCCCTTAATAAAATAAAATCTATTTTTTAGACTTATTTCATGCATTGCATTGAGTATTTTCAACATTACTATCTATTTTAGTATCTGCTTTTTATAAGTCCTAGGTGATTATATTAATAGTGACATTTTTAATTTTAATAGTTTCAATGGATTCGGCGGTAACTTTATGGAAGTTGATTTTAATATAAAATTTTTAATTACCTTTATTATTCCACGTATTGTGCTACTAACTGTCACACGTGTTTCGCCTCTTTCAGAGGCATCTTCGGACTTTCTATCGCAAAGTTTGTTTAAGTAATGAAGCAAGATGGATTCTAATATTTTAAAATGATAAAACTACAAAATGGAGTTTGCGATTTTTCCTTTTTACGGAAAGCAAGGAGGGGGTCATAAATTAAACCTTAATCCATAAGCAAATGCCAAAATGGTGTCTCATTTGTGGGCAAAAGTCAAACGTTAATAAACCTACTGCATTATTCTCTTACGGAAATTCGATGACAACTGATTTTTTTGAATTCGGTTATCAATAAAAATATCATTATTTATTTTTCATTTCGTTCGATTTGATATTAGAGTACTTTATTTTACTCTTTTTGGCTTTCCGACCCGCAATCATGTGACACTTTTATGAGAGGTAATTTTGGAAAAATTGCATCGACATTTGACATCATGTCGAGAGATAACGAAGATAATTTTACTTTTCCGTTTGATTATCATAATAATAATTTGTTTACGTCCTCGAGAGAGCTTGTTCGAAATGGTATAGCGTCAAGCAATTCATAACCCACATTTCATATACTTATCCAAAGTAATTTGTATGAGGTATCATTTTTTACGAGATCTATAAAATTGTCATCTTTTAGTGGTTTTGTTGCTTTTACCCTCTTGGATTGAGTGTCATTGATGATTTTTTTCCAGGTCTGCGCCGGAGTTGGAGTTGACGCGGTGTTTTGGCCGGAGTCGTAATCGATGTTTTTGTTCAATGCTGGAGTCGGATTTGTGTTTTTTTAACAACTCCATAGCCCTGATTTTTTTCTCTTCTTCTTCGGGACCGAGTTGATACTATACTATAAACTAAGACCCAAGGCCCAAGGCTCAAGACTCAAGATTATAAATTTGCATGCTCTCAATTTTTATTAACGTGACCAAAGCCAATTTTTTTTTATCAGAATTTGTTTAACGCATAGGTCATTTGAGTCACCCGTTACAAGAGCTGTTCGGTAGATCAATGCACTGCCTTTAGAGGTGGATATTTGCAGCAGTAAACATAGTCTTTTGTTTTACTTCTTAAATTTAAAATTTGTTGCATCTTTTATGCTTTTGTCTGTTGAATTATTATTCTGCTTTTTTATATTGTTTGTACTATGTTGGATTATATTTGTCAAATGCATGGCGCATTGGCGTCAGCTGTTATGCCATGTAATAGTTTTATTCATAATAAAGTTGTGTAGGAAATTAAAAGAAGAGATTTCATAGAATTTGAAACTCACGTTCAATATATTTTTTCTAAAGAGGGATTTATTGTAGAAAAGATAGAACTACAAAAGGACTTTTAATAGAAAATTTTAAAAAAACTTTGTTTTACTTATGGTGACACGTGTTTCGCCACTTTCATATGCATCTTCGGACTTGGTAAGTTTGAAGATGCCTCTGAATGAGGCAAAACACGTCTCATCATAATACGTGGAGTATTAAAGTTCCTTCAATGTTTTTACTAATATGAGCTTCCACAAAGTTATCGTCGAATACATAATAATTATCACAATTTATTAGTTGCAGAAGCAATTTTAGACATCACAGATAACCATGCTTTCGAAAAATGAAACTGACTGGCCAAGAATTCAAGCCAACAACGTCGACACTCCACCACAGATCCAACAGTTTATCCAAATTTATAAAAATTAAAACGAGTTTTGTGTATTTGATTTAATACGCTCCAACTCGACTTGCATCCCAGCTGCATGCTGACATCACAAAGTTTATCAAACAGAAATAATCATGCTCACAACTTCATGAATAATATATCAGTTTAAATAAAGAAAGATTTTCTCCAAGGTAAGGGGTTTTCCAGGTCACGTCTACCAACTGCCGCTTTCACATTAAATCCTTACAGCTATGAACGTGTTAAAATTTATAGACTTATCCATGTTTTTCAATCGAATCGACGAAGACAAATAACATATTTGAAAAAATTCGGTATTTTTGGACCTTGTGAATATTTCCGAATTTTGTTGAAATTTGCGAATATTTTCTCGAAATCTTTACCGATTTCCATTTTTATTTCTTCCGATTGTTAAGAAAACTAATAGCCATAGTTTGAAGAACTGGCGAGATTTGATGGCTTCAACAGTACTGAGCCAGGCCTAATCGCGTAAGCGTCTGACGAAATTATGGAAAACCGCAAACAAATGCAATCGCGATTAAACCCAAATTTAACAGTTTTCAGGGGAAAACTTACCAAATTGAAAAAATTTGCGTATAGTAGACTGCGAAGAAAGTATAATGTGCAATTTTTCAAAAATATTTCGTGAAACTGATGCTCTAGAGGGGGTTTATTTGAACCGGCAGGGAGCGCTTAACAACCGACCTGGATGACCCTCATATTACAGTATATACATACAGTAATGACGTAAATTCAACCGGTGGTTACACTTATTCGAAGCGAAATGTCGGCAATAATATGGTGGTACATGGATTTCCCGCCCGTCGACTAAAAAAATATCCAGTGTTCACAGTAAAAATGCAAAAATGGAGGTTCAAATTACATTTTTAGCCAAATATATACCAGATTGTTTTTCCTGAAGCTTCCAGTAATATAACAGTAGTAATAGATTCAACCCTTTAACACTCTGCTAAAGGGGGTTAACATAGTAAGCATATAAGTGATCAGCATTCTTAGAGATAATCTCAAACTGTATATCATATCCGATGAGAAAAACAATATCTCGATTATTATCTATGAATTGGTATTTACTTGGTAGAACTTCATTATAACACGGTTAGAAAAATTACAATGCATTTAAGTTCTGCGGAAATTATTTAAGATATTGATTGCTATTTCGCTTACGCCATTGTCATAAACTTCTGTAGAACTAAAATAAATTAATATTTTTCTACAGTGTTAATTTCCCGATTACCAATCGCATATAAACAAAGCTCTGTTCTTTTTTATATTTATCATATAAAATAGTGTTTTATGAAATAATATTAAATAGACAATAAAGAATTGTTTAAAACAAGTTTTTTAATTGGTTTGTAGCGTTTATAAATCAATCCAACAATCAAAACTTTATTTAATTTAATTAAAAATTTAAATGAAGAAAAAAAATATTTGACATTACAGCTAACGCCAATGCACCAAATATTCTTAACTGTGAAAGTCATCCGAGATTAACTCGATGATAAATAATGTATTAGTTGTGCACAAAATCAATGATAAATAACATACACCCAGCCCAAGATCTCTTTTTTTCAATAGAAAAAATTTGACCTTGCCGGGCATTGAACCCGAGGCTCCCGATCGCTAGGACAAAGCTCTTGCCACTAGACCACAGGGACCGACATATATTATAATATATATAATAAAAACACGTTTTTAATAATAGTGAATAACAACATCAATTAATAACTCGGAAATAAATAATATATGAATTATGTTTACAGTTAATCATTCACGAAAAGACAGTCGGTGACATAAAATTAATATATCATATCCGATTCCAAATGGAAGTGTTTGGATTGCACATGGCTTATTGCAATGACTGGTTGTTATTCAGTCTCGAAACCTATCTTTGTGATTGAGTACACCTTTAAGGATGACGCCAGGAAAGAATAAATATGTTTTTTTATACCATGCCCGCCATCATTATGAAGCATGTGAACTCCCGATGGAGCGTCTACACCAGGAGTTCACAAACTTTTTCGTCAATGGGGCAATTTCGAAATCAAAAATTTTCGACGGGCCACCCTTTAAAAAAGAATCATTGTCTAAACAAATTTTAATCGTTTGAATTTTTTACTTTTCCATGAGTTTGTCGCTAATGACCCAGGTTTCACCTTTCGGCATCATCAGGCATCGTGACGTCCACAATCTCAAACGTTACACACGCGTGCCCAGGGTTCACTATCCCTGCTCTACGCTAATACGTAGCCTAAACCATACGACCATGGCATTACAAATTCCGTAAACATTGAATTTAAAGTTTATAATAAGTAAAGATAGGATTAATAAACTCGATATAAGCGGTATCTATAAGATGTCCTGCGGTACATGCGATTTGATATACGTCGGTCAGCCAGGTAGAAGTATATCAATTCGTGCCAAAGAGCATGTTAGATCTTTTAATAATAAAAAAACAGATTCGCAATTTGCAAACCACCTCATAGAGGAATCACATGACCTTTTAATAAGGTACCTAAACAAAATGCATTGGATCAGCTAGAAGTTAATAGATATAATCAATCCAATGACATTCTTAATGAACAAATCACAATTAACGCATCACCACTTCTTAAGCCATTAATAAACGTAAATGCAATTTTAAATAAATCAACTTGATACATTACTAATTCACTTAGTAAAAACCCAGATTAGCTTTCACTTCATGAATACATCAAATTAATTTGTCACATTCAATAACTTATTATTTCCATATAAAATTAAGATGAAGCAACAGAGAAGAAGATGTATTTTGTACCCTGTCTATGATGGCTATATATGGACGTTCAAAACATAGTTCTGATGAGGGCGTAAGCCGAAATAGCTATCAACAAATATATAAAATAATTTCTGTAGAATTAAAATACATTGTTATTTTTCTTACCGTGCTATAATGGTTTTTAGTTTCACAGATTATGTAGGTACATTAACAGTTCGACGATCGGGCTTATCTCCGTTATGTCACTTGAATTTGAAAAATTCAAATGACATAACATGGCATGCGGAAATTAACTTATGGCTCTTCTAATATTGTTTGAAATTGCATTTTAACTCTGGCGCCAGGAAGCGATAATAAGAAAAGTTAGAGGACCAGTGGACATTCTACTTTCCATTGCCACTTATCACCATGACAATCAAACTTTGAGGACACCAATGTATAATGTTTATAGGTCAACAACTGTGTCTCGCAATTAAAAGATAAATTTATATTCAAAATGATTTAAGTATAGCAACATTATTTATTATAATATATGTTCTGATACCGCCTGATATTGTAGGTCATCAGGACTCTCTCGAACGATCTTATTATCACCTCAATCAATGATAATCAGACCTAAACGATGAATATAACGCGAATAAATTCACTAAAATCTTGTAACCGACTTCTAGAAACGACGTCTCTCGTTCAGTTCAGGCGCGACCGCTTCGCGTCGATTGGTAGAATCTAGACTAGAATCGCAGGGTAAAAATATGCCTGTCTAAAGGCAATTTTTCTCAGTCGTTATCGTTCATCCGAAGTCAACAGTCGTTTCGCTCCTGCCTATCGGCAGGTAGGAGGTCGCAATATAATCGTTTTGGTCTTACGTTTTCAACTGCAATTGTATCTGTGTTTTGTAATCGACAATCTAATTTAAAGACAATAAACTAGCCGACTCTGGGATAGAGTTTCATATATACATATATGTTTCATTAATTGAAATAAATGCATAGATTAAATAAAATAAGCTTATTTTTTATACACAAATTTGAATTAATAATATATATTTTGGTACATTTGAAACAACTCGAGTATATTAAAATTTTAATACTCGATCCTCGAGTAGTTGAGATGTCGAGTAATTGGAGTCTCTACACCCAACCGATCATCTTTTATGGCTGTAATTTTTAGTCCATTCAAGCAGAAAGGAGGTTTCCGTTTTCAATCATTGTAGGTAAAACGTTTACAATCCTGAAATTCTCAAGTCTTTATACTCACATATTCACGATTGCTATTCATGTATGTGGCCCAACACCATAACCAAACCTTTCCCCACATATTGTACGGCCACAGTATCAGGCGTAACTTCTGGCGTGGCGTAGCATCGCGTCACTTGCATCATAAACAAAAGTTGCCGCAATGGCTTTAACGATAGCGCCGTCTGAAACGCATTAGAATAGGCTCTTATAGAAAAGAGGTTCATATATTCCAATCATTACAATCCGTATTTTTGTCTCTCTTCACCTACCAAGTCACGATTAACCCTCTCACGTCTTTATTCACCTCGGATTGAACTTAAGCACAACTTTACTAAGTATCCAATGTATTTTTTTACTGTTAATATATAACTCTTTACAATGACTTTAATACTTGAATGACAAAAACAAAACAACTAAATGATTGGCCAAAATTGAAACAAGCGTGTTTAAGTTCGATGCCTGTGCATCCTTACTTTTTGACCCCTTATAAATTTCTCTTTTATTGCACGAAAATTAAAATCAATCATGTTTTTTTTGGTTAATAAGTACCGTAAAACGGATATCCAATAATTACAATCTGTATTTTTCTCTATTCACCTTTCCAAGTCACGATTAACTCTCTCTCGTCTTTATTCACCCCGATTCAATGTGAATAGAGACATCGAACAGAATTGACTGTGTCATAATAACGATATGGAATATTTGAAAAATATTGTCATGAATGTGTAGTAGGACCATAGACACCAGTTTCAAGCCATTCATATTTGAATTTTGTGGTGCAGGTATGAAGATACATAGTCGTGAAGGGTAAAAAGTGTCTCTATTCAACCCGTCTTACGCTACATCTTTAGGACTGGTGCCAGATTTGAATCTTACAGTTAAACAAGCTCCACCTGTTGATGGTTTTTTCACATACATACATTGCAAATTTCAATGTTGTCATGCATTTAAATTACAATTAAAAGGTTTTATTGCACTTGAGGCGCACTGGACTAGTTACAGTCGTTGATTATAACAATATAATCACGTAGCTTCTGCGTATATACACACTGCATTGCATACATTAAAATAGCATTCATAAAAGTGCAATACAAAGTGTATAAATTTTAATACAATGTATCAAAAACAGTGCTTCAAATGTGCAATCAGTTTTGATAATAATTTACTGATCTATTTCGATAATTATAATCTTATATATAAAACCGAAACGGCACGACACGGTAATCGATACTCGAGTAATTTATAAAATACTCGAGAAATACTCGTAATGTATAAATGAAGATTTATTTACGAATTTTATTATTTTAAGCAGTGGACAGAAAAACTAGATAGCACTATTTAATTCATTGATAACTTCTAAGCCGACGTCCACAGCAACAGAGAGAGTTTTTTCTACTGCGGGAATTAAAAAACAAAACTTTGAACCAAATTAAAATTTGAGACGTTTAATTCTCTATCATTTTTGAAATGATTCTTTCATAAATTTAAATAAATGTTTTAATTAAATAAAATAAGCTTATATTATTTATTTATCATAGTAATTGGAGTCTCTACGTTAAGCCGAACAAGAAAAATAGAAAAAAATCGCGATCAACTATATATTTATAAATTCTGTAGGACTTATGTATGATTAGCTAACCACTAGTCCTGTTCTAGTCGTATTATCCTTTCAATCCCTACTGTCATCAAAGAAAAAAGCTGGTTGAGCAACTGAGTAACAAGCAGTTCTCGTATAAAAACATATGTTGAGATAAACTCCGTGAGGAGTCCATATGCTCCAAATTGGGACTTGAGTTTTTTTTTTCCATGTTTTTTTTTCATATTTTTTTTTCCACAATTTAATTTATAATATCCATTTGAAGCCCTGCGTGATAGTTTGAGTCACGTTTCTAATGTCACGTGCCGTTCAACGCGAATGAGTTATCACTTGTTTTTTGAAATAATAATTCAAACATATAAACTGAACAATAAATCAAATTAAACAATTAGTTTCAAACCAATGTGGTTCCTACATTAATATCTTAATTGCAATTGAATGGATGCCATCTTGACGATGCACGGTATAAGATTCAAACTCTTGCCAGCTTCCTACGCCATTTACATATTTTTTAGGATTTATTTTACAGCGGAGGATATAGGAACTCCATGAAATTCGTTCACTCACCTGCTCAGCGAAGAAAAGAAAAATGATGATGGTGTTCACTGTCAATACTTGGTGGATAGGCATAGTCTCTTTTTCTTGTAATTTGCTTCATTTATTTGCTTAGTTGTTCTACCAAATTGTTTGTCATACCTTGTTTTTCATACTTAACTTTTGTATAAATATCACTGTTTTATTGTTTTATCAGTTGACAATGCTCGCCATGAGCAAAACCGGTCCTGATCAAATAAATTTTATGTGGAAAAAGTACAAAAAATGTATTATTATTTTTATTATAATGCCTTTCCACCAAGTATTGACAGTGAATACCTTAAAAGTGAAATTTAAATACATCTATTTATATACAGTGAAACCCCGATTCTACGTCCAAGGGACCGTATAAAACAAACGATTAATGCGGGAAAGTTTTATATATGAATTAAATGCCGGGACTATAGAAAATGAACGCACCACGCGAAAAAACGTATAATGCGAGAACGTAAGATCGGGGTTCCACTGTATATATGTTACAGTGAGACCGTATTCTCAGTGAATATATATTCTTCTCCAAGCGTCATTGAAATTAAATTTGACCGCCCTATCTTCAGCCCAATGCTTGCCTGTGTTTTTCTTTTGTTCTCTTTTTATGATAGGGACTACTCGCTGATTTTGTTCCATTGAAGCAATTCAAAATTTTAGACCGGTAAATCTTCGACTTGGACCTTTTATTAATGATGATATTAAGAAAGGATCAGAAACAAACAAACAGGCGGCCCTTGGGTACAGTACGTAATTAGTTCCTGTAGTGAGTTTTGAAGAGAGAAGGTATTGAAAGGAGTAGACCACTAGGGTAGGACTACACTCCGACTTCTTTAACAGTTCACTCGAGTGCTCAGCAGCCGTTGATACTAAATAAATGTTCTCCCCTCTGACATAAGAATCCACCTACCGCACTTCTTCCACACGTTCAGTCTATATCAAATTAGGGAATTCAAAATTTTTGAACTCTTGCAATCTTCTTTTTTTGTGGGCGTCATTCAGGACATTCTCACAGCGCCACCCTTTCGAATGCATAAGTAGCGTGGACAATCTGCAGTGCAAAGCTAATCGCTCCTGTTTTTTAGGATTGGAATGGTGGGAGTAATCAACCGTGAGAGTTCCGACAAAATCAACTATAGTACACAAAAATATAGTACTCGTCTGAACTCACTCACGTCCATGTGAAATATGTCGACATCTGAAGCAATTCTATTAAAAGTAACTAAAGCTCCTGAAAATTGAATAATACAAAAATTAGCAGGCTGGTTCTACTCATTGAGAGAACAAACAACAAAGGCTGTAGATTCGGTAAAAATAAATTACGACTCCAACTCCGAATCCAGCATTTACTAAAAACACGACTCCGACTAAATAAAAAAAATTCTACCTTTTCATGTGTATTCAATTATATATCAACCAAACCAATCCTGCCAATAGCCAAATTTGATATACTATATGTAAAAATAAAAAGTTCAATATTTTCAAAATTTCCGACTTCGCCTTCGACTCCGACCAAAACGCGACCAGTCCGACTCCGGCCAAACACCCCGACTCTACGACTACGACTCCGACTCCACAGCCCTGCAAACAACTCATGTTCTGATTCATCAAAAAAATATCAGGGACATTCAATTCAATATTCTCAAGAATGGTGGTGGAATTATATATGAAACTAATTCTCAAATGTTATGCACAGAAGCGCTATCTAGTAAGGCACCATACATTGATTAAACAATCATTCTTATTCTTACCGCAATTATATTGACGTATTGTTTTCTTCCTGACATCAAAATATATTGACGTGACAACGTCTTATAAATCGATGAACGCCCGCTGCACGCACGAAAAAACATGACTCATTGTCCCGTTTGTCGCGTTACGCCGAATGCAAGCGTGCGAGCGAGAGCGCGGATAAGCGATAGAGAGGCACGATCGGCCTACCGTTCGGATTGTGCCGCATCTATCTCTCTTCCACTCGATTGGTCGATGCGTCTGAGTAGAAAAGAGACAGTGGCAGCACACAACTTATACACCTACAGTACCTACACGTGATCTGTTTACAACTGTTTATAAAGTGAAGTGAAATGTTAATGTGGTTTTCATTGTTTATATTACAACAACAATTGCGGCAATAAAGGTAATTAATTCTTGCATATTAAAAATCTGACTAACGTATAACAAATATACTTTAAATAAACAATAAATTATCAACGATTTCTTTCGCAGAACCGCCTAAAGTCACACCATGGCAGACTAACCTGACGAACCTGTGAATCTCACGGATCTGCCACTATCGTCAAGGAGTAATGTACCCATGGAGGTGCAAGATGCTACCGCATCCACGTCTGCAACGCCATTCGCTGGGCCAACAATCGCTGCTCCAAAATAGAACGCGCAGAGACAACGTGAGTACAGACAGCGTATTGCAGCATCCAGAACTTCTGCACAAGCTACAGCTGCGAGGAAATTGAATACCGAAAGACGACAAAAGAGCAGACTACGCACAGCTGCTAACTGCTAAACACTCCCATTCATTTCCTACTTTTCCTATCACCGACCTATCTTTAACAGAATAACACAGATTGGAAGACGTCAAATATCACACATGTATAAAAGTTGTAAATAAATTGCTAAAAGCACATTGTTACTTGTAAATAAACTGTTCATCAAAGTAATAAACATATTTGAATTAATGAGTGCGAATAAAATATATCAATAAAAAATTGTAGATTTCATTTCACTCCTTCTTCGTATCCATACAAAATAATGATAATTCAATAAAAATGATTCCATTTTATTCATAAAATTATGCAATCATTTCATCAATGTTTTCTTATGACGTTGTCACGTTAAACTATCGTCCGTAAACCGACTTTACAGACAACCATTTTTTTCGAAACTCCGACAGTTTTGGCGACAGATATACCAGCGTACGCTTTTTTGGCGACAACTCAAAATATGCAGTGAGGTGCAAATACTTTGGTACTCAATCAAGCAAAGGTCAAATTATTTCGGGTCAAAAAGGATATTAATCACGCTGAGGGACTGCGACCCCCTCTGGATTCATTGTTTAGAAATACTAGGGACTCGTAATTTTTTTATTGACGCAGACTGAGATTTGGCAATTATAAAAAATAAGTTAACCAACTTAATACGTATAAAATTCAAAATAACTTTGATTATTCCACGTTTTTCGCCTATTTCAGATGCATTTTCGGACTTACCATTGATTATGAAGCAAGTCTCGCCACTCTACGCCAAAAACTGCAATAAAAAAATGATTGATTATGCTTTGACGTATCTTAATACATCATTCTATAAAAAAGCTATATGAAGATCGATAATTTTCCTATAATTATTCATATTTTAAGTCTCGCATGAATGAGACAACCTGGTTGTGTTCTTGTTTATTCTAGACTGGCGATATCAAAACTGTGAATGCGACTTCTTATCTACACCTTGTAATGTAAAAAGCATTTTTTTTGATTTGGAATGTTCGTTGAAAGAGTCGCGTTTGAGATAATATAACGTTATCTTATTGCGTATGCGTATGGGCAGTGAAGTTTCAATCCTGATAATTGGTAGCGACAATATAAATTATTTTCGGCCAGTTATTATCCTTTTTATTTAATTGCGACGAAACTAGTCAGTCAAAATCATATTTTTATACCAAAAAAGATGTAAAAAATAATGATTTAAAAATACCAAAAGTTTACACATTGTATCACTTTTATTAAGATAGATATTTAAGATAAAGTAGCAGTGGTGGTCGACTGTTTCACCATCAGCCTGGCAAAAGTTAAAAAAAAACAGACCGGACGTACCCTCCCGTGGGGCATCCGCAGCAAATGTTTAAGCCAGTTCCTTGGTGGTCTATTTATTATGGACGTTATAAGAGGCTGGTTTGTCCAATCCCTAAAATCCGGGCTACTAACAAAGTGAAACCACCGTACTCCTAATATTCGTCTTAAGCATGATGTGCTTTTGATAGTGCCATAGCTCACAACCGTAAAGGAGCACTCAGTATGCATGCGTTGAAAAAGTTGCACATGGTTCTAACCGAGTACAACCGTATGTCCCAGGCCTTCCACAATTGAATTAAAGTTTGCTACAGCTGTCTTGAATAAGATCGCGTACAAAAAATGCGTGCTTAGTTTTAATTTTGCCTGTTATTTTGAACGCAATTAAATTTGCTGAGGCTCTTGTTTCTAAATAACTCGACTACCTCGGTTATTTTTGACACTCTTTATATACTGCCTTAGCCCTTTGCAGTCCTCAATATATTATTTCCTTCGAGCAACTCCTCGAACATCTCAGGGTTTGCGTATTTATTAGCATGGTTAACCTAGCCATCCCAAACAGTATATATGTTGTCCCAACAGCTTCTTTACCTTAAATATCTATCTTAATACTAGTGATACGATGTCTAAGCTTTAGGTTTTCTTAAATCATAGTTTTTTTACACCTTTTGCAGAAAAAAAATATGATATTTATTGGCTAGTTGCTCCGTAATCGATTAAAAAAGAGAAGAAGTCGGAATTTTTCAGTCTAATTGTCAATGTTAGCTGGGAAGTGCTAACATGAAATTTCAAGAGTCATAGATAACATTGACGGAGTGCTTCATATCTGGCAACAATAAAAGACGATAAGCGATAAGAAAAGAGACAAAGTGACTTCGTGCACCGTTTTTGGCTTGTTAGTCCGCCATAGCCGTTGGAGTGGAAACGTCGCCGTTTTCATGCGCGAATTAAATATGACTAATTATAGGAAAAATAGGGATTTTTATATGTTTTTTTTTCAGAAAGATGTACAAATATACGTCAAAGCATAATCAATCATTTTTTTATTGCAGTCTATGCTAATAAGGCCAAAACACTGGGGTCTTTTTTTACCCCCCTTCGGCCTGAGAGTCATTTTTCAAGGATAGTCCTTCGAAAGCTAAGCGAAATATCTGAAAAATACCACAGTATAATATGTTACAAACATTAACTAAGGCACACATTCCAATAAATAGTGTTTTTAAATTAAAGAAAAATTAATTGTGAGTTTTACAATGTCGAACAGGACATATGTATGAGTTGAGCTTTTCCTATACGATGTCGAGGTTGATTCGTCATAGGAGTTCTTAGAGTAATACCGCCTATTAGAGGTCTGCAGGGGCCGAAATTATAAAATTTCACCAGGCCAGGGCCCCGTCCGAACCGGTCCGACCCGAGCCTGGGGCTCATTTCCAAAAATCTTACCGGAACCCGACTCCGACATTTTTAAACCAAAATCAATTTTTTTTCAACAATTTTAATAAAAATTAAAAATAATTAAAATTGACCAATTATCGTGTGTGTGCAGTTTTGCAAAATACATTTCTTCTAAATTACTTAATAACTTAATGACTTAACAACATAAATTGGTTACCAACAAAGTCTTTCTGGTTACCATTTTCCACTATTTTAAATTGTTGTGTAAAAAAAGCCCATTTCTTGACGGTAAATTTAAGAAAAATCAACCTAACAAATCGAATTGCAACCGATCGAAACAACCATTTAAGAAATACTGAATTCAAGATCATATTATGAAATTTATTATGCGTATTGTACAGACTCCTCAACAGAAGACATTATTAAAAAATAATATAGTGGCGACAGCAGTCATTAAATTAAGAACAATGTGTGTTGTTCTATTGAATGGATGTGTTCATACGAGGAGATAAGGTTTAAAAATAACGAACAAGGCGTCGAAAAAATTACTGTAATACGAGTACGTGAGGTTTATTATAGTATTTAATTTAGATTTACGATAATGGTGAGCTCATTCGGAAATAGCCCGATTTTTGTTAAATGTTTTGTGTGCCTGGGCCCGAGCCCGAATCCAAACCGTTGTTACCCAGCCCGTGGTCCAAGCCCGAGCGCGTGCAGACCTCTATCGTCTGCCAACAATGACCTTCTGATAACCGCGACAAAACAAAAATATCATTTTGAGTAAAATAATAGTTGTGAAGTGCAACTATTTATGATTTATAAAGAGATATCAAGTCTGTCTTGAAAATATTATATTAATTAGACAAATGACTGAAGTATATTCAAATACGTAATTAAGTATGAGCAAACCTTCTCCAAACAATATGATAAGCGAAGATAGCGAAAAAACTACCACTTGTGATTATATTCAGGTAGTATCCAGGGGCGTATGTAATGAATTGTACTCATATAAGAATATCTCATATCAGTGGTGGACAATCATGGGGTCCACAGGCACCTCGGTGCGAATATGTAGTAAGTATTTTACAAACACCACTAGGGTGAGTATTTTAACCACCACGCCGTGCAGGCAAACGCCACTACTAGTTTATTTATGAATACATAACGTATTTTTAAATGATAGCTAATGGAGACACATCTTTTCAAAGTAATTTGATAGTGAAATTATCTATATGAATAGCCGTTTTTATTTTATTTGTGGCTAAGCTAACAGATGTCACTAGGGTTTGTACCATATTATCGTACAAACCTGTAGAAACATTTTTTAAATTTTACACTTTTGATATTTATTTTTAACTTTTCTTTGAAAACCAAAAATAAGTCGCATATAAAATGATATTCCGGGTATGTTACGTGGCATTTTCATGGAAAACCGATGGCCCGTGGCAAAAATCCATGGAAGTGGCTTGACGTTTAAATGATTAAAAAGATTGTTGATAATAGATTAATACTCTTAACCAGGGCTGTGGAGTCGGTAAAAAAATGTCCGACTCCAGCATTTACCAAAACCACGACTCCGACTCCGACACTGACCAAAAACACGACTCCGACTAAAAAAAGATTAATATCGTCACTTTTTCCCCCTAATTTTCCTATTTATGTGTATTCAATTAAATATCAACCCCATCAATGCGGCCAAAAGCCAAATTTTACATATTTAAATGCAAAAATAAAAGGTTCAAACTTTTCAAAATTTCCGACTCCGAGTACGACTCCGGCCGAAACGCCGCGCCGACTCCGACTCCGACTCCACAGCCCTGCTCTTAACCGTACATACCAGAATGTATCTTTATTAAAACTGCTGGAGTTTGCTGCCTTCCTGAAAAGATATCATGTGAGTGAATAGTCTTGGATTCTGCATCTAGACCAGTGCTCTTCAACCGATTTACATCCGCGAACCAGTGAGAATTGGAAAAAATTTCGCGGACCAACGTTAACCATGTACACATATTCAGTTAAATCAGTTCTCGATTAACGACTATTCGGGCTTACGACAGAGAATACATAATAATAAAAAATCTCGAGTTTCTGTCAAATATTTTATAAATTATGACCCATATAATGTCATATTTAATATATTTGAATTTCTGGCTCGAGTCGAAGGTGTTGGACCCGTTGCATGTCGAGAACTGACTTACATGTTTGCTCAGGATGATTAATTCAATAGGTGATAATTGAAGTTATTGTTAGATAGAGCTTCATTAATAATTAAAGCTAATAAAATTACAACTATTGGTTCGTGCAAAAATGGTTGCTGATTTTTGTAGGATGAAAGTTTTTGCGGACCGGTGCCGTTCTGCGGACCACTGGTTGAAGACCACTGATCTACACGTCTACTATTCAACTACTGTTCATTCTACAATATCTTCCAAGTGCAACACTCGAGATATTTCGTAAGCATTATCATAACTGATAAAAAAATAGTGTTTAATTTATTTAAATACTAGCCAATACCCGACATGCGATACAATGCCATTTAAAGAAATAAAGTGTCAGTGTAAATCTGTCCGTAGTGAAGTGCTTTTCTATACATAACTTTTCTGTTTAGTACGAAGGCTAGATCAGAAGGATTTACAACGTGTGACCAGGCCACATACAGGTGTTCATGTTAAAAGCATGGATTTTCTTCACACTTCCGAGTCACACCGGAAACTGCAAACGTTTTGATTCGAATAGCGTATCTGTCAAAATCATTGGGATGCGTGGTAACATTACATCTTTTATCAAGAAGAAACGTTATAAGAACGCATACGAGACAAACAAACACTCATATATTTATATACACCCATCCCTCGCTTAGCACGATACTCGCTTAACACGGTTTCGCTTTAACACGGATTCAGTTTCAGTCGACAAAAAATTGTTTTCGACGTGTTTGGGTAATAATGATATTGAATCAAGATAACCTATAAACATGGAAATTATAAATATCGCTCGTGCAATAGGAGGTGAAGGATTGAAGGATTTAGCAATCAACGAAATTTATGAATTGCTTAAAGAACAACAGTTAAATGAAGAAGAATTAATTGATATGACTATAAGTGTGACCTAAAATCAGAAGCTATACCGAAAGCGACACCAAAAGTTTTGGTCCAATTTCAACGATTACTGTTCAAACAATAAAAGATGGGTTGCAAATAATAATGATCCAGATATGGATCGCGCTTTGAAATTTCAACGAGACATTAAACAATGCGTTGCCAGATATGAAGAGATTTACAAGAATATCAATATAGATGAACAATCACAAATTACCGATTTTTTAAACGACGACGGAACATAACAGAAAATGTAATTGAAAGTTGTAGTGATGATGACAATCAGCCAATAAAAAGAAAGCAAATTCCCATATTAATATCTTCTAGTGATAGTTACATTGAATAATGTATTTTATCCATGTTAGTAATATTTCAATAAATTTTCAGAAGTTCTACATATCTATTTTTTTCTTAATATTTCTAAAAAAGAACCTTTCCTCTCTTTTTCATAAATTTGTTAGTCTCGCTTAACACGGTTTCGCTTAGCACGGTTATCTAGCAGAACCCTTCTTCCGTGTGAAGCGAGGTATGGGTGTATATATATAAAGGGTATTTCAATAGGGACGCTCAAAATATGTTACTTTGTCCTGCTGAGTAGATTATTCATTGTCTAGGGCCAAATTTGAGTCAACCAGTTTGGTAAATAATCGGCCAACACCTACCTGTACGTCATCAAAATACAATATCTGGTGAAAACATTGCTGCTGTGTGTGAAAGTGTACAGGAAAACCCAAGGCAGCTTATTTCTCGTTGTTCACAAGAACTTGGCTTTTCTGCGATTTCAACTTGGCGAATTTTGAATCGGGCCTTATTTCTGCACCCGTATAAAATCCAACTAACCGAGGAACTTCAGGTAAACGACCACAGACAACGCCTGATTGGGTTCTGGAGCAGTTGGAAGTTTACCCAAATTTGTCAAAAAAGTAAACTTTAGCGACATGGCCCATTTTATAATGAATGGATATTGGCAGACATTTGATGCTATATTCCATATTTAATGCCGTAAAATATACTTACAAATGAAATTAAAATTTAGTCGAAATCTCACAAACAACTTGTTTTATTTACATTTCAAAACTAAGCATCCTTATAAAAAGACCCTTTATATATAATACCACGAATTGACAGTCGACACATTAAACGAGATACATTAAATATACAAAAATTTAATAATTAAGTTTTCGGCACCAACACACTATAAACAATTCAGACTTGAATTATAAATGATCGTTACACTCATAGAAAAATAAATTACTTAGAGTACAATCACAATTTATGACACACGATGAAATTATATATTATTTCGGCCTTTAATTTAAGAATATCTCAGGATCAATCATCTAGTTGGCTTGCATACAATTTACTTCATAAAATATATACTGAAAAGTAAGTATGAAATGATTTCTTCTTGCTGGACTGAAAAAAAAGTATAAATGTATTAGAGCCGTGACATCCAACTTGACTTTAGCTGGGTCCGTGGTGCAGTGATAAACCTCGTTCGCTTCCGTGTCAGACCTCACAAGTTCGAGTGCCTGAACGAGCAGTTTTTTTTCAGTCTATCGAATGAGATCAGCTACCCACTAGTCCTTTCGTAGTCTTCGTATCCCTTTAATCTTTAGTCTCGTCTGAAAAGAGAGGTTGACAAACTGAGTAACAATTAGTTCTCGTAGAAAAAAAAGTTCAGATAAAATATGTCAGGAGTTCATATGCTCGACGTTGGGAGTTTGTATGGTAAAAAATACACATAAAATTTGCAACATTCTGAAATTATTTCCCTTTTAATAACTAATTTGACAGTATTATTTTATGAAAAAAGGGGCACCGATTTTTTCAAAATATGGGTAGTAGTCAGGCCTGTGGAGTCGGTAAAAAAAGTTCGACTTCAACTCCAAAATTGACCAAAAACACGCCTCCGACTAAAATAAGTTTTATATTGTCAACTGTTTGTCTTAATTTTCCTATTATGTTTATTAAATTAAATATCAACCCTACCATTCCAGTCAATAGCCAAATTTGACAAATTATATGCAAAAATAAAAAGTTTGAACTTTTCAATTTTCCTACTCCGAGTACGACTCCGGCCAAAACGCCGTGACGACTCCGACTCCACAGCCCTGGTAGTAGTAAATTGCAGTTTGGAAGCCACTGCTTGAAACTGATTGTGTTGGGTTAGGTGTGTAGTGTGAAATCGAATTGAATCAATCTACTTACGTTTTTATGATCCTAATAGACAAGTACGAAATTTACTTAATTTAATGGAGTGGGATCTGACCCAAATAACAATTCGTCGTAAAAAAATAGAACAATGAATTTGGATGCCATCTTGTGGCAGTTTTTAATATACCCTCGCTTCACACGGAAGAAGGGTTCTGCTAGATAACCGTGCTAAGCGAAACCGTGTTAAGCGAGACTAACAAATTTATGAAAAAGAGAGGAAAGGTTCTTTTTTAGAAATATTAAGAAAAAAATAGATATGTAGAACTTCTGAAAATTTATTGAAATATTACTAACATGGATAAAATACATTATTCAATGTAACTATCACTAGAAGATATTAATATAGGAATTTGCTTTCTTTTTATTGGCTGATTGTCATCATCACTACAACTTTCAATTACATTTTCTGTTATGTTCCGTCGTCGTTTAAAAAAATCGGTAATTTGTGATTGTTCATCTTTTTTGGTATTCTTGTAAATCTCTTCATATCTGGCAACGCATTGTTTAATGTCTCGTTGAAATTTCAAAGCGCGATCCATATCTGGATCATTATTTAGGAAATGCATTTCTATATTTCTTGCCATTTTTGCAACCCATATTTTATTGTTGAGCAGTAATCGTTGAAATTGGACCAAAACTTTCGGTGTCGCTTTCGGTATCGCTTCTGATTTTAGGTCACACTTATAGTCATATCAATTAATTCTTCTTCATTTAACTTTTAATTTAGTGTATAAACGATACAAACTGTTAACTACGTGTCAGTTCAAGTACCTACATCGGTTAATTATGGATATATGGTCACGGGACAGAATCCCAATCTTCTCTCGCTAATATCAAAAAATGTATGCATACTGGTTTATAATTTTATGTTTTGACTTAACTCTTTGAGTTCTTGTGGATTATTATAAAATGTGAAATCAAATTGATTTAATATGAAGAATATTGCATGAGTTCTGAAAGAAGAATTTGTTTTTTAATATTAGCCTGTAATAAAATTATTCTTTTTATTTTAAGCAAATAATAAACTTATGTGAAGTATAATATTATTATTTGTGTAGTTTGTGATTGCATTTTTGCTCCTGTAAATTAAAACAACTCAATTTCATACTTATTGGGAAGTATTCTTTAGGATCTTCTTTTATAATAAATTTAAAAATTAAAGACGAAACATTTCAAAAAAAGTCGTAAGCCTTACATTCATTTCATTTAATGTGCTTATTTTTCATAAATCTTTACCAAAATTCTGTCCCGTGACCGTATATCCATAATTTACCCCAACATCTGTGCACTTGAAATGCCTGAAGGTGCCGAAAGGCGAAACCCGGGTCGTTACCGACAAAACTCATGGAAAAGTACAAAATTCAAGCGATGTTAAAACGATTTTTTTGTTATGGGCTTTTTATGTGAAAATAATAAATGATTTGTTGACACATTTGAGAATTGAGATGGTTCACTTCAAATATGTCAAGTGTCGTTTGAAACATTAAAAACAATATATTATTATATTCCAAATTCAAAATATAGCTCTATGAATGTTCAATGTATGAACAGATTCATGACCTTGCCTGGAAATATGCATAAACAGCAATGCTGCGCGGTCGCGATTTATGTTTTCTTTTTAACGAGCGAAAATTCTCTGAAGAAGAAGACTTTATTTTTGCAACTTAACAGTGAATAAATGACACTCAAGTTTATTTCAATGTTACATAAACAAGTAAATAAATATTCAACAACGCAAATAAAAATAAATGAACACCGCAACTGAGTAATGAATACTCGATCTAACAGGTACTTTTATCCGTATACAATGAAATTTCATTTTTGCAACACTGTTTTCGTTGCCAAGGACAACCAAACTAAAAATAGTTTAATGTGTTACATACCACACTACTACCAACTGAATAATATAATGAATGTTTCGCCTGTGACTGAAAGCACGAAATTGCTGAAAGCGTAATCGTAACCATAGCCAACTATTTCGTGTTCCATCTTTAAAATAAATAATTGACAACATTTTTCAAGTGTTACTGTCAATTTATTCTTGCTTGTATTTTTACTAAAATAAAATCCTACTATCTTATATATAAAACCGAAACGGGGGATGTATGTATGTAATTCCCTTTTGCATTGTTGTTGCAAGTCCAAACAAACGAATTGATTTCGCTCGCGAAAGTTTCGAGGGTAAATTTGTTTCGTTATCAATGTGTGTGTACAGACTCCAATTACTCGAGTATCGAGTAGTACATATATAAAACCGAAACGGCGTATGTATGTCTGTGGGTCTGTAATTCCCTTTTGCATTGTTGGTCATTAAGTTGCCAGTTGTTTCAACTTGTCCCGTCTGAATTTACGCGTCGAGGTGAACATAACCCCAAACTGGTCCGAGCGAAGCCGGGTTCGAACACTAGTCTTATATATAAAACCGAAACGGCGTATGTATGTCTGTGGGTCTGTAATTCCCTTTTGCATTGTTGGTCATTAAGTTGCCATAAAAACGAATATGAAAGAAAATATGTTTGATTTTTTAATCGGCGAAGACATTTAGTCAAAATGTAATAAATTAGTCTTCTACTGAACTTCTTCCGGCTTTTATTAATATAATAATGTTTTTATTTACGTGAAGGTATTATTTGACATTTCTTTGACATCAAATTAGATTTTTTCCTTGAATTTGGACATTTTAATGGGCGAGAATGGGGCTGTCAATATATGAAAGGGGCTGTGAAATGTCAATGCCAGTCTGAAATGTTCATTTTAATTCAATTTTAATTGACCTAGACTTTTGAATTTTGAAAAAAGTTGTTTCGTCTGAATTTACGCGCCGAGCTGAACATAACCCCAAACTGGTCCGAGCGAAGCCGGGTTCGAATACTAGTATTGTATAAGAGCCACATATTAATATTTTATAATGATCATGAGATTGAATTGATTGGGATTGAAACTAGTTTACATCAAATTTTCGTGGGTGTAAGGACATACGGGCGAAACTACAAAAATGACTGTTTTGAGTTAAATATGGCATTTTCATGCTCAAATGCAGTTCTATAAGATATAAATACATATATGAAACTTATACGAAGAGCGGTTTACCAGATATTGCTCGGCTTTCTTGCAAATCCGTAAGAACAAAGTATAACATTGAAAACTGTTTTGCCATTTATCTCAGTTCGTTGTTTTTGTAGATTCAGCCGTATGTCCCTACACCCACGAAATGATCTTAAAGATCTAATGATGGAAATAATGATTACAATCTAAGAACATTGTCAAATTAATTTAGTAAAAAAAGTGTGCAGATGCAGTTCAACTCTGTTATTCAGCCATTGATTCTGTACCTGAAATTCATATACATGAGGAGCTTGGGATCAAACATGCTCAAATCCAGTTTTGATAAAAAATAGAGTTAATGATGGAATATGGAAGTACGTATTCAAAAGCTTAGAATTCCATTTTCAAACTCTCTGAAATACTTATAGCTTCCATATATATATTTGGGTGAACAAGTTGGTTGTCCCACCACCCATCCGTTATGCAATTTTCACAGCCGCCTTCCATAACGCTATACGATCAAGAAAATGAATTTACTCCTCACTTACTTGGCCCGAGACAGAGCTGCACGGGACTGATCTTTTAACCATGCACTAAGGTGCTTAAAGAGAAGAAAAATAGAAAGAGAATAAAAAAGAAAATATGACTTGCTCAGCCACTTTGTTAGAATGATATTAAGTATGATTAGCGTCCTGGTAGTCGTGTCCACAAGTGCAATCCGGCCTTTCGACCAACTTGCCCAACCCAAATAGTTTGCCGTTGAATTTTCCATGTCCAGTTATAAACTGGGAAGTCCAGTGTCCAGGCGCTAGACTCTTCACCTTGAGCCTCCAGGTCACGTCTGGGAAGAAAAGATATGTTTGACGCCCTTTGGTGGATGCAGACGCTTTATAATTCAATAAATTTGTGACGGGGATAATTTTTTATACTAAAAGTGTGTATATCTCTGTTCAGGAAAAATTGGATATGGTCATTTTTGATCCCAAGCTCCTCATATGATAGAATGCGGTAAATACAAACTTTTCCGACTTTTCCGGTCATTTTAGGCAAAAATGTCAATTAGAACCATTTCAAATTAAGATAACGATATGTTTTAAATCCCTAGTGTACTTAGATATTTATGGCTTAGAAAGCGAATCGATAAGGAAAGCAATATTGTATCCTTACTTTACCATAGTCCGTTGCCATAGCAACCTAAGAAAACAACATTCAAGTGTGAGTATTTCAATTGATTTAAGAATCATCTTTGGCTTTTATTGCATGAAGCACGTGGCATCACAGCTGAAAAAACAAAAAAAATACACAAATTTGATTTATTTTCTGTTTCTTATTTTGAATTTTTTTGTGTAATATGTTATGTAATTTTTATTAATTTGTCAAATCCATGGCGCATTGGCGCTTGCTGTAATGCCATGTATTTTATAGTATTATTTTTTCCAATAAAATAAAATTCAAAAAATTTATGAAACAGAACCATAATATATTAGATACATAAAAAGAAAAAAATATATAAACAAAGCACCAAGATCACTGCCGAAGATTTCCACATCAATAGGCAGTGCATTCATCAGTCAAATAGCCCTTGCGACTGGCGACTCAAACAATTTCTGACAAAGAAAATTGTTTGGCCTTAACTACGACCACGTAGGTAGAAACCGGGAGAATTTATCGCAGCAAAAGTTTTCCACTAAAACTGCTGGTTACAGAGCTGCTAAACCTATCTTTCTCAAAAAAGAGTTGGACTAGAAAAGATTGTAAGATAATATAGGACTAGTGTTTAGGTAATCGTTAGGAAAAAAATCCGTGTCTCCGATTCCGATTCATAATAATTGAAAATGAAAAATGAAACTGCCCGGACTGGGATTTGATCCCGTGAGACCAGCTAGCGAAGCCAACGACGTTGAAACTTGACCACGGCTCGGATAGTTAACGGATCTTAACACTATGTACCTCTATTACGTGTAATTCTATCAGAATATATATTTATTATGACGCTTAGTGCATTGACTTAAACAAGGAAAAATAGCATATATAAGTTAATACACTTTTTGTACAGTCAGTATTTATCTTGCAAAATGGACAGTTCATTACACGGGGTGAATAGAGACACTTTTTACCCTTCAGGACTATGTATCTCTATACCTGCGCCACATAATTCAAATATGAATGGCTTGAAACGTGTTTCTATGGTCCTACTACTCATTCATGACAATGTTTTTCAAATATTCACTATCTTTATTAAAACACAGTCAATTTTGTTCGATGTCTCTATTCACATTGAATGGGGGTGAATAGGGACGAAAGAGGTTAAATCGAGACTTGGCAGATGAATAGAGACAGAATATGGATTCATTCCGTTTAACGGTACTTTTAATTTTCGTGAAATAAAAGAAAAGTTTATAAGCTGTCAAAAAGTAAGGATGCACAGGCAACGAACTTAAACACGTTTGTTTCATCACTTTTAAGATAGAGAAAGGCATTAAATAAAAATAATAACAGATTTTTTAGTAATGAGATTTATTTCATTAGGACCGGTTATGCATTGCTAAGAGGTCTTGAACATTTTATACGAATTTGCTTTATTTATTTGCTTGTTTTACCAATTGTTTGTTATACCTTAATTTTTGTGAAATAAAAGACTGTTTATTGGGGTCAAAAGTTGAGGATGCACAGGCATCCTGAACTAAACTCATCTAAAAATGTGTTATTATTTTGGCCAGTTTGTTTCAATTTTGGCCAGTTGGTTTGGTTTTGTTATTTGAGAGATATTATTAAAGTCACTGTAAAGAGTTATATATAAATAGTAAAAAATACATTGGATACTTAGTAAAGTTGTGCTAAAGTTCAATCCTTGTTTTTGTCTCTATTCACTCCGTTTTACGAAACTCTATCGTATAAAAAACCAAACCAATAAAGATTTTTATTCAAATAACAATTTCAAAATAATAATTTCAGCAGAGACGTGAATGAACCCGTCGGTTTTCCAAACTGGCACCTCTTTCAGTTTCTCATAAATGTCTTTTGAACGCGTTTACTGTTAATTATTGGTGTAAAATAATAATACATAAAAAAATATGGACAAAATTTCCTGTCCACTTTATTGCCCCAACCATTTTCCGTATATTCTTCGAAAAAGAATCGTTAAGAGTCTACCTTTACAACCAGTTCCCGCTAAACAAATTCCATTAGAATAGTAAACCTTTTAAAAAAATACGATATCTTTTGTGACCTTTCTTGGAGTTTTCTATTAACCTTTCCTTTATATTAAGATTACCGCATATAAACTAAAAGAAAATTTATTTAAGCTCCTGACTTTTCAAAACATTCCGATGTTTTCTACGAAGTTTTATATCAGAAAGCAATTTCTTACGGAACCACCATTGCGATTTTAATTTAGCATATTTTTTAAAGGCAGTGGTCGCCAAACGGTGGTCCGTAGAGTTGTTCCAATGTCATGAGAACCAATGACACACTTACGTATTTCAAACAATCTGGAACAAACGGAAAACTTATTATTTTGTGTAAAGTTTCATTACCAAATGTGTTACTTTTAAAATCATCATCGTTTATTTATCATGTATAATAAAATTGTCCGGTCCGTGGCGCAGTGTCAACGTTATTGGCTTGCGTGCCGAACCGCCCGGGCTCGATTCCTGGTTTGAGCGGACTTTTTCAGTCGATAAATCTTTTCAAAGGCATGGGTGTTTGTGTTGTTCAAAATCCCTTGCCACCTTTCCGATCCATAAGAGCGACGCATAGTGTCAGCGATTAGCTAATCACTAGTCCTGTCCTAGTCGTCGTATCCTTTCAATCCCTACTCTCTTCGAAAAAGAGAGATTGAGCAACTGAGTAACAAGCAGTTCTCGTAGAAAAATCATATGTCGATATCCATATGCTTCAAGTTGGGAGCGGACATGGTTAAAAAAAATTGGACTGACCAGCCCGATATAACTGGAAAGTCTGAAAAAACGGAGCTGGCTTGGACTTGTGTTGCGGATTCCATTCGGCAGTCTTCCACAACATCGCTCTGGAATGTCGTTGATCCAGGAGATGTACTCGGTGGAGTGACGGTATGACTTGGAAGGAATAAGCTAGAACAACAAAACTTGGAGACAAAACATTACTATTCGCTATGGCAAATATGATATCATTGATAATTTTAAGTCGTATATTAGAATGTGACACACTTCACAAGTCACTTTCGATCAAAATTATGTAATAACATTATTTAACGAAAAACACTACGAGAAGTACATAGCCACGAATTTATTTGAACACAATCATAAATTATATTATCTGGTCATTAGTATTTGCGATACTACATTCAAAAATCCCGATAATTCTAACAAAGCCACATAATTCGTTGAATCTCGTTTACATAAAGTTTTCGCTAGTTTGAATTTTAATAGCAAATTAACTTGGTAATCTACATTTATTTTTAATAATAATAATATTTTTTTTAGATTAAAAAAAATATTTGGCATTACAGCTTACGCCAATGCGCCAAATATTCTTAGTTGTGAAAGTCATACGAGATTAACTCGATGATAAGTAATGAATCAGTTGTGCACAAAATCAACGATAAATAACATACACCCAGCCCAAGATCTCTTTTTTTCAATTGAAAAAAATCTGACCTTGCCGGGAATTGAACCCGGGTCTCTAGATCGCTAGGACAAAGCTCTTGCCACTAGACCACAGAGACCGACATTTTTGTATTTGAATGATACAAACTGTTTACTACGCGTCATTTCCAGTACATCCGTGCACTTGAAATGCACGAAGATGCCGAAAGGCGAAACCCGGCTCGTTGGCGACAAAACTCATGGAAAGGTACACAATTCAAACAAGCAAATTCAAATTTTATATTAAAGCTAAAAGTTAGGGTGAAATTTAACTTTCTTGTTGCTTAAAATTGTTCGATTTTTATGTCTGTCCGAAAATAACACATTTATTTTTAGCGAACTGTATTGTTTTTGATCGCCAAGCGTTGACAAATTGTATACTGTATTAGTTTATGCATCGTCAACAATATGAGTCTGTCAGTTATTGACAAATGAACTTTGTGCGATGAAAACATCATCGATCGAAACATCAATAAGTAGGTGAGTATGCATACATGAAACAACAGCATGGTATCCGTTTTCCGCAATTACTTTTTGGCAAGCTAAGCTGAATAGTGTATGAACATGCTTGCGTTAAGTGATTCAAAATATCGCATAAGTACTGCCACCTCAACGAGCAGATGAAATACAACGAAAATAGTTTGCTTGAGTAAATAAAACAGTTTCCTATTTAGCGCTGTCATTGAGTTAATTTATTAGATTTGAGCGAATCAAAAGGACTCTTCTTTGTAGCGAATGAGAGTCGACCTTTCACTTACATTGATATTAGCATCGCCGAAAAGCTTTACCATTTCGACACCTTACTTTGAAAAGGTTCCAACTGCTCTCGATACTGTTCAATAGACAGAATTCAAGACAATTCAGTTCTTCTTCTTCTACTTCTTTTCAGGAAGGCAGCAGATTGCAGCAGTTTTAATAAAGACAAATTCTGATATGTACGGTGAAAAGTATTAAAATATTATCAATAATCTTGAAATACGTCAATCGATTTCGAATATTTCAAAGCTCACGTAAGTGGTGTACATATTGACACCTTACTTTGAACAGGTTCTAACTGCTCTTGATACTGTTTTGAGATATGAACGTTTCAAGTTTCGATTGATTAAAATCTACGTGTAACAATGAGCAAGTAAAAAGGTTCCAAATTACTTATTTTAAGCACATTTTTTCACAACTCTCGCTGAGAAGTAATGATCTTAATGATCTAATGATGACAGTCTTAGAACTTTGTCAAATAAATTTAGTAAAAAAAGTGTACAGATGCATCTGAAACTGTGTAATTCCGTTATTCGACGATAGATAATTCTAAAATTCATATATTATATGTAAATACATGCTAGAATGTGGTAAATACAAACATTTCCGACCAAAATGTCATTTTAGGCATAAAAGTCAATTAGAACCTTTTGAAACTAGTAAGGATTTGTCTCCTTTACTAAAGGTTAAGTGAAAACACAAATTTATGATTTCGACTAAAAGGTGCTTAATAGAATTTCTATATCAGATTTTAAACACTTTATTTTGTACATGTCAATGCGTTTAGCCACTTACGATCCGGGTATCACTCGGGTTCCCAACCCCAAAGGGAGTCATGACGGGGTTTCTGTGGGGTCGCCAACTTATAGAATCAACTAAAAAAAATATTCACCTTAACGCATTGTCGTTGTTTTTTCTGAAAATGCTCTTTTCAATTGCCTTGGGGGTCGCGGTTCAGATGGTTTTACAAAAAAGGGTCGCCACCCGATAAAGGTTGTGGAAACTTATGTGGTATCACATGTCGAAATCAGACGAAATTAATTCACAAATTTACATGTATTAAGAAAACTGTCAATCTGAGAGGGGAAATCTTTAACTGGTCTTCGTCTATCAGTTTTATGTTGGCGACCTTTTTAAAATAGTCTATTAGGTGCCAAATTGGCACCTAATAGACCATTATCAATATATACATATCGACACCTTACTTTGAAAACGTTTTAACTGCTCTTGACATACTGTTTTGAGATATGAACGTTTGAAATTTCGATTGATTAAAATTCACTTGTAAAAATGAACAAGTAAAAATGTTTCAAATTACTTATTTTAAACACATTTTTTCACAAATCTTGCTGAGAAATAATGATTTTAAAGATCTAATGATGCAAATAATGATGACAATTATAAAACTTTGAGAAATAAAATTAGTAAAAACGTTTGCAGATTCTGTGTAACTCCGTTATTCAACGATAGATAATTCTGTAAATACAAGCTTTTCCGACCAAAAGGTCATTTTAGGCAAACATTTCAATTATAACCATTTCAAAGTAAGGTAACGATATTTTAGTAAATGGAAAGTGTCCATGTTGTGACACAATATGAACTTCAACTCATTTCACAAGAGCGATGACATATTTCAGTAGTATAAAATATCAAATGGAAAATGAAGTAAATAATCCGGAAAGAAAAATAACAATGTATTTTAGTTCTACATAAATTATTTTATATATTTGTAATAGCTATTTCGGCTTACGCCTTCATCAGAACTATGTTTAAAACGTGTATTAGAGATAGCTTATATACCTTTGCTAGACAAGGTGCCCCCTACATCATCTCTTTCTGTTGAAACCATACCTACGTCACATGAAAGAATTTAAATAAGTTTGACTTATTGGTCTAAAGTAATGGTGGGAAACAATAATTTGGGTATTTTTGGGTTATTTGATCGTGTGAAACCACTTAAAATCTGCAATGTCTAAGTGCATCTATTTTAAATTGTTTTAAGTTTATTGTTTGTTAAAGGTTTTAACAGAGGGGAACTGTTAATTGTAATCTGATCGTTAAGAATTTCATTGGACTGATTATACCTACTTGGAGTCAACAATCAAATGGCCACCACTGTATATAAGCTATCTCTAATACACGTTTTAAACATAGTTCTGACGAAGGCGTAAGCCGAAATAGCTATCAACAAATATATAAAATAATTTATGTAGAACTAAAATACATTGTTATTTTTCTTTCCGTATTATAATGGAGTTCTACCAAGTAAATGCCTACTCAATCAATAATTAAATAATCAACTGGTATTAAATACATTACGATGGTGAGTACCACTATGAAACTCTAATTTAAAATTAGTTTTACTCAGTCATCGTTTAATATTTTATATCAGTTGTGTTCTGAATTCAAAGTTGAACTGTCAATTTGGTGGTTTTCATTCCAATTTTAAAATTGCTAATTTGTTAATGTTGCTAGTAATGTTTGAAGATTTTTTAAAACTCTATGATTGAATGTGGAATAAATTATTATTCCCGATTAGTGTAATATATTTTTTTCTAATAAGTCATAGACATTTCAATTATCAACAATTCGCGTAATCATAATTCTGCAATATAAGCGTCTTTTACTTCTTTGTTTTGATGACACTGCTAAAATCGCCCAATTTCACCCATCCAAGTGACACAAGCAATGATAAAGGCAATGCATATTAATTACATTTTTTTTTATATTTTTCATTACGATAAAGCTATTTTTTACTTCCTAGAAACATTTATAATTTCGCGGATAAGTAATTTTGAAATGGCAATGAAGACTTACATTTATGATTGGTTATTATACCTTGTACAGATTTTCATCTCGTTTCTGCCAAATAATCATTCTGCAAAAGATAAAGTGATTAAATTTATCATCAAATCTTGACCCTTGACATATTGTGATTCAACAACAAGTTGTGGGTGTTTCGCTGCAATTGCATTCCATGTAGATCTTCAATTTCACCAAACTCTTTACTTAAACTTACAATTAGTCTGTTAAATCTAGAACAGTGGTTCTCATGTGCGGCCACCATAGGACTTGGCTGCGGCCACCAACAGCTTCATAGAAAGTATTAATATTTAAAATTATGTGGTTTTACAAGTTAATTTGTCAACAAAGACTATTAAAATTGAATATTTCGGACGCAATAAATACTTGTAGTAAATTGAAAAGCATGATTAGGTCCAATATAATTAAGTATTTCGACTGAGGGTGCTTGATGGAATTTCAATATCAAATTTAATATGATTAGGTCCATTTGAGATACCTTACACACAACAAACTCAAAACAAAAAATTTGGTGTGGCCACCAGACATTTCCTTAGGACCATTTATGTTGACCACTGATCTAGAATAGTGGTTCTCACGGCAAATTCCACTATTGCCGCATTTTTAATATAAGTGGTCCTAAAGAAATGTCTGGTGGCCACACCAAATTTTTGTGTTGAGTTTATTGTGTGTGAGCTGTATGCCAAATGGACATAAACATGTTTGTCAATTTACTACTTTTTTTATCAATATTTTCTATGAAGCTGTCGATGGCCGCAGCCAAGTCCTCTGGTAGCCGCACATGAGAACCACTAATCTAGAATAGTATAATCTTTCGATGGTTTCGGCGGTAACTTTGTGGAATATTTTAATTTAAAATTTAAAATAACTTTGATTATTCCACGTATTGTGTAACTAATTGTGACACGTGTTTCGCCTCTTTCAGAGGCATCTTCATACTATCGCAAAGTTTGCTTAAGTAATGAAGATGCCTCTGAAAACAACACGTGTCACAATTAGTTACACAATGTCGTTTTTATTTAATATAAAGTTCATTTTAATATAAAATTTAAAATAACTTTGACTATTCCACGTATTGTGCTACTAACTGTGACACGTGTTTTGCCTCTTTCAGATGCATCTTCGAACTTACTATTGCAATGTCGTTAATTTAATTTTAGTCATTATTTTAAATTTTATATTAGTATAATCTAGTCCAATAACATACAAAAGAATACTAGACATCTATTGTTTACAAAATAATGTCACATTTAATCGACCGTGCCGTGCGATGGTCGAATATAATATTATATTATTATTAAAAGAAAAATGATTTCAGGGCTAATTATTGGGTGGTATAATCATCGGTGCGATCAGATTTTTTTCAGTCGATAAATCAATTCTGCTCAGAGGAAATGGTGGTTTTTTTAGTGTTAAATCCCTTCCCACCTTAACGATCCCAAAGAGCGACGCATAGTGACAGCGACTAGCTAATCATTAGTTTTGTCCTAGTTCTCGTATCCTTTCCATCGCTAGTCTCTTCGATAGAGAGAGGTTGAGCAATTGAGACATAAGCATTTCTCGTAGAAAAAAAATTGTGGTGATAAACTCCGTGAGTCCATATGCTTCAAGTTGGGAGTGGACATGGTAAAAAAAAATAATAACAGAAGAACTTTTCTTTCAATTTAAAAAAAACCGTGTAAAAAGAAAAAACATACAAGCCAAATGAATCGTAACTGTAACCGACCATTTACAATATTTACACAGATGAGTGATCATCAATTGTAACTTATTGATCGAATTGACAATTACTTGGTAGAACTCTATTTTAACACGGTGAAAAAATAGCAATGTATAGTCTGACGATGGCGTAAGTCGAAATAGCTATCAACCATATATAAAATATAATTTCTGTAAGTAATATACACGGCTATTTTTTCACCGTGTCTTAAATACTTGAGCGAAAAACTGCGAAATTCTGAATAAAAAAGTGTACCAACCATAGAATATTTGGATGACGCTGCAACCTGTGGATTTAATGAAATTCACCATAATGTTATAAATGGGATACCCTTGAATGGATAAATAAAAAAACGTACTGGTTTTTTATAAATAAAACATTTAATTGCAACTTTGAAACATTGTGTTTCAAGTAAAAATATCATGTATGTAAATATAAAACATTTATAAAGTAGTAAATATAAGTAATAATTTTTATAAAATTGTTTCTGTATGACGGAACAAAATATACTCAAGAGACTAACTTATGTAAATGATAATCAAAGAAATGCTGATTGCTTAAAAAAAATATAGTAATTGGGGTTTTCATCTCATTTCACTAGTTACTACTTGCATTGGTCGTCACATATCTCCCAATTCTAAATAACACCAACTTGTTATTTTTATAACGATATTAATAAAATTGCCAGCGGATCCTTGATTAAAAAAAATACGGGGCAAATCAATCGATTCATTGATCTGGACATAACGACATACTCTTTATTTATATGTAGACTCCAATTCGAGTATCGACTACTCGAGTAATTTGAAAAATACTCTGCAGATTTATTTCTGAATTTTATTTTTTCTAAACATCGGACAGAAAAACTATAAAGCACTATTTAATTCATTGCTAACCTTTGAGCCGACGTCCACAGTAACAGAGAGAGTTTTTTTTCTACTGCGGGAATAAAAACAAAACGAGACCTTTAATTCTCTATTATTGTTGAAATATATGTTTCATAAATTGAAATAAATGTATTATTTATTTTTTTATCATATATTTATAATATGTACAAATTTGAATTATTGATATATGTTTTGGTACATCTCAACTTGTTTGGTACATCTCAACTCATTTGGTACTACGAGTACAGGAGTATTTTAAAATTTTACTACTCGATACTCGAGTAGTTGAGATGTCGAGTAATTTGAGTCTCTATTTATGTTAAATGTAAATTAAGTCAGTTAAATATTTTATCGAACTTAACTTACTTATTTAGTGTGAATATATTTAAATCGTTGGTTTTGTATGATAATAATGTTAGAAAATCTATTAATTTGCGAACCTCGGTGTAGGTTTTATTTAGTAAATAAGATAAACAAATTTTTAATAAACAATAGATGTTATGAAACCGTACTGAAATAATCATATTCAAATTAAGAATAAGACGTTAATTTGAAAGAATCAATTCAGAGTTTTCATTGTCATTGTTAGGTTGTCGACTTGGATCGGAATCACCGGTCAATTTAAGCTATCTCGCTTTACGTGGATTGGATCCAGTACGATGCCAAGCAATGAATACGCAATGCAAGTTACCCAACTAATATCCATATAGATTAAAAGTCTAGAAATGAGATGAAAATTTCTGGATTTACTCAGCTGACGTTTCTTCGGGGCAAGAAAAACATATTTAGATAATTAATATATAATTGACCAGTAACACACTTATTTATAACATTCAGATAGACAGCAATGAAGAATAATATAGTATTTAAATAAAATATTATTCTACGATTAAATGATAACGATTTATCATGATAAATGAGAAGAGATAAAATGTATCACTGCAGAAATAAATATATTATATTTTGGATACACATCCATAGACATTTAAGAATCTTATTGTATCAAAGCTTTTAAGTAGCGGTTCCAAAAATATTGCACAATCAAGAAACACATAATTGCAAGTCAATAATCTTTCTACCAATATAGATGAATCGCTAAAGAATCATAAATGTCAGAAAGCATTGTGTCATTTAAAAATGGAATTCGACCATTTTCAAACATTTTAAATAATGCGTTCATAGACAAGATAATTAATAATCCATAGACGTGTTGTCAAATAATATTTATAATGCACGTAAATAGATTTCAGAATTAATAAGTACCGATACTTAAATAAAAAAATAAAATTTAATAAGACCCTCATTTTATTTATATCCTGCAGAATTACACAATAACTCATTTGGATACATTAACATATTGTTAAGATTAATCTTTCAGATTGTATTTAGTTAAAACTAAACCAATATACACATTTTTTCGACTCTTCTTTTGTAGTCGTCAACATATTTAAAATCTCAACGATGAACCCAACAGTCATATTTAAAATTACCTAATAGATTAGAAATATTACAACATTTATAACAATCTATACAACAGTCAGCGTAAAATAAATATTTACAGTTATTCTATATTAAAACTAACGATCTTTATTCAGTCACCACAAAAATCGATTTAAATATTATGATATTGTTTTTATTAAATATCTATTTTTTAACAGTCACGAATATATCATTTTTTTTTTGATTTTCTTATTATTTAAACATGGACTCATAAGTTTCACTGAAGATCTAAATCGTCATAATAATATATGATACTCTGGTAAGATATTTCGAAGCACATTTGTCAATAACCCTTTATTACTATGTAGGTTATATTGGTTGTAAGATCCAAAAGTTTCAAATATTTTTTCAGTGTTCTAATTCAAGCCATTCAAAAAAATTCCAAATAAACAGTGTTCTCAAAATAAAAACAGCAATTTGATTCTTTTATATCTCAAGCCGAAATTTTTTAACCTTACGAATTTGTGTAAAAAAAACATTTTAAAAGAAGGAATCTCATATAAGCTGTGTTTAAACTGTTAACCAATGTTTATTTAAGGAATTTAAATTTAGGCTGATAAAAATAAAGGGTATTTCAATAGGGACGCTCAAAATATGTTACTTTGTCCTTCTAAGTAGATTATTCATTGTTTAGTGGCCAAATTTGAGTCAACCAGTTTGGTAAATAATCGGCCAACACCTACCTGTACGTCATCAAAATACATTATCTGATGAAAACATTGCTGCTGTGTGTGAAAGTGTACAGGAAAACCCAAGGCAGCTTATTTCTCGTTGTTCACAAGAGCTTGGCTTTTCTGCGACTTCAACTTGGCGAATTTTGAATCGGGCCTTATGTCTGCACCTGTATAAAATCCAACTAACCAAGGAACTTCAGGTAAACGACCGCAGACAACGCCTAATTGGGTTCTGGAGCAGTTGGAAGTTTACCCAAATTTGTCAAAAAAGTCAACTTTAGCGACATGGCCCATTTTATAATGAATGGATATTGGCAGACATTTGATGCTATATTCCATATTTAATGCCGTAAAATATACTTACAAATGAAATTAAAATTTAGTCGAAATCTCACAAACAACTTGTTTTTTTACATTTCAAAACTAAGCGTCCTTATAAAAAGACCCTATATATATTATTTAATATTTATAAAAAATAATATGACAGTAAGGTATCCTTAAATTTGAATTGTACATAATAATTACTCACATACACTTAATGCGAAGAATGTCCTTGCATCTCCTTGGAAAGTGTGAGTAAGGCAGGTGATTCCAGGTTCTCATCAATAAGACGATTTCTGATCTTACTCTTGATACAATTCATGCTTGAAAAAGATTGTTCACATGAATACGTAGAACCGAAAAGGGAAAGAAAAGCAAACGCGAGTTTTTTCAGCTGATCATAAGAGTCAGGAATACTATTCCAGGCGCTGAAATTTATCATGTCTTCCTTTTCCAGGTCTTTTAAAGCAGACCACTTGTGTTTCACAATTCTTTACAGTTACCAGTAATAATATTAATATTTACATGTAAAAATAACAATATTCATTGTTAAATACCGAAATAGTGACATATTGGTTTAAATACCCCCTAATAAATATCTAGGACATTATGAGTTTTAAGGTATTCGAATAAGTCATATTTTTGGCTCCGCAAACCTAATGGCAACACCGATTTCATCATTATGGCACTAAAATTTAGACATATATTTATTAACTATTAAACTATGTATGTATTACTAATATATTTATATTTTAGCACAGTCATTATGAATCGTTTTACAATCGTTCAATGCGTTCAAAACAATATGAGATGTATAATTTTTTTTATAAAATCTATATATATAAAAATGAATGTCTGTGTGTATGTCCGCTATGGACTACTAAACCGCTCGACCGATCGATGTGAAACTTTATACAAATTTATTGAGTACACTCCCGCAATGGTTTCTGGCCTACCAACCCCTCCTCTCAACCTCAACCCCCAAATTTTTTTTTTAAACTTTACGAATTTCTTGAGTTCACTCCTTCAAAGGTTTCTGGCATACCCCCCCCCCCCAATCACCCCTACAATTGCTGGCGTAGCAACGCGCGCAGGGTACAGCTAGTATTAATATAAAAGTCTACCATAAGAACAGTTTCAGGTTGGGTCAAAAAAATTTAATGTACATTAGGGGTCGTCAACCTTTTGATGCCTACCGCCCACTTTTGCATGTTTTTCATGGTAAAATTTCCTTACCGCCCATCAACATATTTCATTCTAGTATATGGATGAAAAAATATCTTCAAGGAATTTTAGAGATTTAAAAAAACATGTTTTAAAACCAACATTTTATTGCAACAAAAAAGAGTGCGTCAAATCAAATTCAATAATTAATGACCAACTTCCTGCATGATGCTGTGAGAAATTGTGAACCAAAATTTTGAAAAAATTGGAGTAAAAGCAAAAATCGCCCACTGCCCACCATGGAAGCCTTTACCACCCACTAGTGGGCGATACGGACTAGGTAGACGACCCGTGATGTACACTTAAACAATTCACAATTCGAATTTCAAAACAATAATTTTTAAATGTTGATTTTAATTATATATTCGGAAGCATAGCTTTGAATAAAAAACGGAACTGTACACGCAATATCATAAAACTGAATATTAAAATTGTCGCTTTTTATTTTTTCCCGTACTGCAGCAGAAAAACTTTTTTCCGAGAACGGATTAAAAGTATTCATTTTCATTTTTGCTATTCAAACAATCTATCTATTAATCATAGCCTGGAGCGATGCAATGATATTAAAAAATGTTCAATATATACTGACATATTTTTCGATTCAGATAAAATTTAGCATCGGAATGAAAAGTAACTACCGTAAAACAGGGTGAATAGAGACAAAAACAAGGATTGAATTATACTATGTATCCAATGTATTTTTTATTGTTTTTATATAATTCTTTTCAGTGACAATAATTCTATCCCAAAATTGAAACAAACGTGTTTAAGTTCGATGCCTGTGCATCATACTTTTTGACTGCTTATAAACTTCTCTTTTATTGCACGAAAATTAAAATCAATCATATTTTTTTTTAGTTAATAAGTACCGTAAAACGGAGTGAATAGAGACTCATATAGAATAGATGTTCATATATTACAATCTGTATTTTTGTCTCTATTCACCTGCCAAGTCTCTGTTTACCATCTCTCGTCTCAATTCTCCCCGATTCAATGTGAATAGAGACATCGAACAAAATTGACTTGTCTCTTAATAACGATAGTGAATATTTGTCATGAATGTGTAGTAGGACCATAGAAACAAGTTTCAAGCTATTGATATTTGAATTATGTTGTGCAGGTATGAAGATACATAGTCGTGAAGGGTAAAAAGTGTCTCTATTCACCCCGTTTTACGGTAACGCAAGGTATAAAAACACAAATTTACATTTTGGTGTTGGAATAGATATTCGGATGTATAGCTTTGTAAAAAAAAACCTTCCGACTGAAATACTAGTAATTATGAAACCAATGTGGAATATATATGTATGTAATATATCAAATAAATTATAACTATTGACCATTGAATGCATATAAATGTAATTATAACATTTAATTTTAAATATTTACATTTTTAAAGAATGTACAAACATTCACTGAATAACTGCATTGAAATAATATGGAAACGGATTATTTACTTCCACATTAATTATAAAATAACGTTGATAGTTATTTCGGCCTCACGTTATCGTTAGAATTTAAGAGAAACTCTGTTATATCATCAATTCAATGTGTTATGTTTGCTCAATGTTCAATGTGTAATTTTAACCAAATTTATTGCGATTGTTTTACATGAATTGAGGTTAAAACCCCGTTAAATTCAATCTCATTCTTTATACAAAGTATAACAATGTAAAAATGAAATTTGAACAAATTGACAAACGTATTTTTGGAATTGAGCTGTCAGTTAGATTTAAAAATATATATTTCGCTAATATATCTAGTATGTTATTTAAAAATGACATTGAAATTGTCATTGTACTGGTATTAAAATGATACAACATTTAATAGCAGTCACGACAGAGGGTTTTCATGTAAAAACCGCAATATTTACAATATAAAATGGCGTAGATTAACATTAAATAAAAAACAATATAGTAGGTTTGTTAAGACTAAAATTCATTTACATATTCTAGTTTATTTACTGAAAATCTGACCATGCAAATTTCAACATTAATATTCTTGTTTACTGCGGTAATACGACTAAGCAATCTGTGTTTTCAATCTTACAATATAAACCAATATATATTTTACATGGGCAATTCTTAGATAAAAAGATTTTATGTTCCATTTTTAAAATAATTTTTATATCAACGTGTTATGTTGGTATGACTGCTGCTACTTATTTGAAAAATGTTCTTTTGTTTTCGCTTTATCTTATACTAGTATTGCTACCCTGCGTCGCTCGGACTAAGCGACCAATAATTATTTAATGTTATATCATTCGACATAATTATATCACAAAATCTAACATCCAAATTAGAGTTAAAATAAAATCACAAACTTTATTTAATTTGATGACAGCCCCATTCTCGCCCATTAAAATGTCCAAATTCAAGGAAAAAATCTAATTTGCTGTCAAATAATACCTTCACGTAAATAATAAACATTATTATTAATAATAAAAGCCGGGAAAAGTTCAGTAGAAGACTAATTTATTACATTTTGACTAAATGTCTTCGCCGATAAAAATTCAAACATATTTTCTTTCATATTCGTTTTTATGGCAACTTAATGACCAACAATGCAATAGGGAATTACAGGCCCACAGACATGCATACGCCGTTTCGGTTTTATATAAATATAAGATATTTGTGCAGCAAAAAGTATCCACGCCAGTTGTTAAGAGAGACGCAAACAATGACTAATAGGTACCCACTGTATCGTCCTAAAAAACCGGAACACGGTGGGCAAACGGCGACAATCAAAGTCAAATCACAGATGGTTGAAATTGATAACCGTTGGATTGTGCCATAGAATCCTTTGCTTCTCAAAATTTTTGATGCACACATTAACGTAAAATGTTGCAACTCAGTGCAATACATAAAATATGTTCTAAAATATGTCCACAAGGGATCAGACCAAGGTGTTTTCTCTACAACTCGAGACAAAAATGAAATTGACGAAACCAAAGATTATCAAGCTGGTCGTTACATATCCAGTAAAAAAGCTGCATGGCGCATTTTTGGGTTTCCGATTCACGAAAGACATTCAACCGTAATGCACCTGGATGTGCATCTAGAAAATGGCCAGCGTGTTTACTTTAACCAGCAAAATATACAGTCCATTTTGAATAATGCGCCCAAAACAACTTTGACAGCATTTTTCGAGCTATGCAAAACGGACAATTTAGCAAAAAGTCTTCTGTATTGTGAAGTACCCAAGTATTACACATGGAATAAGTCAAGCAAAGTTTTCAAGAGGAGAGTTCAGGGTGCCGTATTAGATGAAAATGCTGGAATTAGAATCGGCGATGCCCTTGCTCGAGTGTACACTGTCCACGTGCGAAACTATGAATGCTACTACTTACGAATGCTCTTACATCAAGTAAGAGGACCTACTTTCTTCAAAGACAGGAAGGACTTACCACTGCACGCGAAATGCTTCAAGAGTTAGCGTACAGCACTGGAGAAATGATGGAATACATATGTATCACATAACGAGCCAAAACTGAATGAAGAACAAAATCATGTTTATCAAGAAGTTCTACGCAGGTATTTGAGCAACGAAAGTGGAATTATTTTCATAGATGCGCCCGGAGGAACTGGAAAGACTTTTCTAATTAATTTATTGTTGGCCCGCTTTCGGTCCGAAAATAAAATAGCCATTACTGTCGAATCTTCCGGTATCGCGGCAACGTTAATGACTGGTGGCAGGACAGCGCATTCAACGCTACAGATCCCGATTGGCTTAGCAAATAATGAAGCACCCGTTTGTAACATCAAAAAAGGAAGCGGGAAAGCCAAAGTTTTACTAGAAGCGTCTGTGTTATTTTGGGATGAAATTTCCATGATGCACAAGCGTGGGCTTGAAGCAGTAAACAGAACGCTTCAAGATATTCGCGGCAATAAAGACCCTATGGGTGGGTTGATCGTTGTCCTTGCTGGAGATTTTCGCCAAACGTTACCAGTAATTCCGAGAGGAACAATGGCTGACCAAATTAAAGGATGCGTTAAATTTTCAAACCTTTGGGCAAAAGTTCAATCTATGAAAATCACCACGAACATGCGAGTTCAAAATTCAAATCACTCTGAAGATTTTTGTAATTATTTAACTGAGATTGGCAATGGGGAAATTGAAACAAATTACGAAAAAATCAAGCTGTCATTTGGGAAAATTTGCAATACAACGAAGATTTTGATAGAGCATGTATACCCAAATATCGGATCAAACTATTTGAATAAAAATTGTCTCAAAGAGTTTTCAATCAAATTAAATAAAGTTTGTGATTTTATTTTAACTCTATTTTGGATTTTAGATTTTGTGATATAATTCTTTGGGAATGATATAACATTAAATAATTATTGGTCGCTTAGTCCGAGCGAAGCCGGGTAGCAATACTAGTATTCGTATAAAAAAGTAGCATTACAGAATGCATTTTTAGATAAATTTCTTAGATCTGTGAACTTGCTATTCGACGTATTTTTATATAAATTATATCTGATGGAATTCATTTTTTTTATAACTTTTTACCCAATAAACTCCGATGTTAGTTACATACTAGCCTTTATATAATGTAATATGTATAATATTTTTTTATTTGACACTTTCAATGACTTATAACTGGACACGACAATTATTTTAACGATTATTTGGCACTTCACCCTTTTCTATAACTAATCGAAAAATAATGAAATTAAGTAAAAATGTAAGAGATCTGCATTTTTGAATGATTGACAGACACTCTGTAATAAATTGTAATACACCCGATCCTCTTTATGCACGGGACATACGTTTCAAAGACTACCGTGCAACAAAAAACGTGTAAAAAGATGCTTATACATCGGTTATTAGGTTCCATTACTTAAAATCCACTCAAAATCATTTATTAAAATATTTTTAAAAGTAGTAAATGTTCATAATAATTTTCAAAGAAAAACTCAGTGAAGATTTCACATGTCCCAAGTTGGGAGCGGATATGGTAAAAAAATAAAATTGCATAGTTTTCAGTTTAAATTAAATTTAGCAAAGAGATTTCAAAGAGATTCATTCGGTGTCGTTGTTTGAAAATAAACGTGTCCGCTAACCAGTATTTTTCAGTATACCTTTTTTTAAATAAATCAATCAATAGATATCAGGACTTAAAAACCGCGTTATTTAGAAACCGTGCAAAAACAGGATAGGGTGTACACTTAATCCTCTTTTTACAAGGATTAATTTCACTCAGATTTAGAAACAGCACGGTCGAATCTAATGGAAAGTACCTTTAATTGTATTTGTATCTATACCAGTGGTTCTCACGTAAAATTTGGCTGTGGCCACATTAGGAATATCAGTCGTCCTACGAAAATGTCTGGTGCCCGCACAAAATTTTTGTGTTGAGTCTCTTTTGTCAAAAAAACCTTAGCATGTATGTGTTTGAGTTTTCGCAAACGACCAATTCTTAGTGTACAATACAATGCAAAAAAAAAACATAAAATCTTCAGTATCTTTATTGAAAAATTAACTTGTAAAAACACATTTTTGTTAAATATTAATATTAACTATCAAGCTGTTCGTGGCCGCAGCAAATTCCTATGGTGGCCGTGGCCGAACATGAGAACCACTGATCTATACTCACTGCATCTTTTTTATTTTCATGGAATGTATCACCCGTGTAAAAAGAGGATCTAACCATATTACCAAATCACGGTCGATAACACATGTCTGAATTTTGTACTTTTTTTTTTAAATCTTGGCATCATTTTGGCGCCCCTATCATCTCGGCGACCAGGGCGACCGACATATATACGGCCCTGATTTGAATATTATACATGCGAATATATGTACCCGAAAAAGCACGCTTTACTAAAATTCAATATCTGTATTATTTTAAGTTTACCTCAGTTGGAGATTAAATGACATAGATATGAACGAACAACTTTTGAATATTTGCCATATTTGTAAAATATTATTGTACAAAATGTCGATAATCTTTTCTAAGATATGGATAGTCACATAGCTCTGGGGGCATTAAAAAGGGTAGAGAATGAAAAGGGTTCGAGTATGCATGACATAAGTAGTTAAAATCTATTTATATGATGTAGTATTTATTTGTCTATTAATATTTCTGTAGATCTTAAAAATTCGAAAACTACAAAAGGGTGTTTCGTTGGACATACACTTTTTGTACCATATACATAAGAGTGTAATTTGTATAAAATTACATATTTAAAAAAAAAAAAGAATACCATTGAAAGGGGTTAGATTGCCTTCCATTGGGTATCTTTGACTATTCCATTTTTTTCTTAAACTGCTCACAATGTAACAGTTTGAATGTATAATTCAATATGTCATATGAGGTTTTTGCAAATGTCAAATTATTGACGAGGCAAAGTTACCACATTTTACGGTATGTACACTAATTTTCATATAAAATATATTTAAAAATAAATCCAATTTTAAAAATTCCATTTCATATTTTCATACTCTTTCTTTCATAGAATTTCATATATGCGAATAAATAACTCGATTAAAATTTTTGAAAAAGCAATAAAATGTATGTGATTTTAAAGCTCGAATTACAACAAAAACGTAATGGCTCAAAATATCAACAATTGCGCAAGAAACGCGATGAAAATTGGTCAGTAATAAAAAAAACATATGTGAAAAAATACTTCCCTTCGTTACGTTATCTTGTAATTTCTAAAGTTACCTTCTAGTAAATTTTACTTCGAATTTTAGAATTTCTCGTTCTCAAATTTTAAATCACGCATGTTAACCTTTTGTACACTAGGTAACAAAACAATAAAAATATGTAATCCACATTATTTTTTATTTAGCACAGTATTCACAATTTGAGCCTGTTTATGTTTATTACGCAATACTATATACATAAATATAATTATTACATTGGCAAGAAGTGTTTCCTTATTATTCTCATAAGTACCTTAAACCATATTGTTTGAAAATAAATATGAAACCAAGTATCCATTCAGTGACCAAATATCAACCCTTCAACTAAATATTATAATAAATACATGTTTTACATAAAATTTAAGAGTCTTAAATTTTGACAGAAGTTATCTTCTTGTCTATGGTCTGATTTTTTATGAGAATATTATTATTGACAAGATCTGTTTCGATTCGATTGATTATAAATAAAACGGCTGTTATAAGATCACTGATTATTGACTGTTTTTTCATCAGATCACAAAGTCACAAGATAAGAGATATTACCAGGAAGTGTGATTGTAAATTTAAAGGTATCGTAATGCACATAATAGGTACGGTCAAAATTCTAAACTGAATAAAGAAGCTTACTGCTTCATTATACATTAAACAATCTATGTATATGACAAATCGCTAACATAGAAATTAGAAATGTCGGCAAAAAAGCTGCAAATATTTCTTACAAATTCTCTCGAATGACTTGGTATTTGTGTGATAGTTATTTGGGACACTTAAAATAAACTACCGACAAATATATAAATTTTAAATTTAACACTGGCGACCATTTGGACGACTTTGTCTGGTTATATTGAACAAAAAGCTACACGTTAAAATGTCTTAAATAATCGTTATTATTGTCTGAATCATATGAAATGAATGTATCAGTTTTAATGTTTCGCCAAAATGTTAAATTTAACTAGGTAACTATAGATCCTTGAACCTTAGCTAAAAAAGCAAAAAATATCAAAATATAAACACTTTACCAACCTCTACAAATATAGGTAAGTCTCGTTCCTTTCCTTATAATATATTATATACATAAGCGTTTCTCATTTCAATTAAGTCGTAAAATCTTTATGTTTTATGTGAAACAGAAAGAATCACTTTTACAATGTTAGCGTATCATAGAACAAATACATATGTACCACAACGTACTGCTTTTATTGACATGTTTAAAATACATTGCCAACTTACTTAAATCTTTCTCTTGCGTAACAAGGATCGTCTTCCTGTCGTAATTTATACGAAACATGATTATGATATAGTCAGGATATCTTATTTTTTCTCAAATTAACCATAGTCCTGCGGCTTCGGCGGATACTGTGAAATAGACTGGCACTGGTACATTCGTTTTGCTTTGTCATACAGCTCATCATCAGTCGAAGAAGCAGTCGCACTGCGTTTCAACACGCCAGAACGTGACACTACGCATAGACTCTTCGTGATCGAAGGCTTTACGGTGGAAGTTTGCGGGGGTATAATGATCAACGAAGCCTCGTCGCGAGTCGGAGATGACCTGGGAGACATCTCCGTGACGATTGAAGAATCGTCTGTAATCGGAGACATGGCGGCCGCTCGAGCCGAAGAGGACGGTGACGGCAAATTCGTTATCAAATTCATTATAACCTTTTCCAATTGCTTTGCGTCTTCGATGTCCGTCGTATTTACGGTCTCCATCGGCTGGGGCTGCAGCATTTCATCAATTTCGTTCATATTAATCGTGGCTGAATATTTTTTCTTCATCTCACTGATCATCTGCAGTCCGTATTCGTCGGGTATCAGAGAATTTATGCAGATGAAGCTCTGGGCTTGCTTAGTCGAATGATGTATTTCAAGAAACCCTTTAGTTCGCAGATATACGAATTGACCGTTGCGGGAGACGAGTCTATAACAAGATTCTCCGTAAGGTTTATTTTCGTCATACATCTGCCTCAATGCGATGGCAACCCACCGAACGTCCTCTTTGTGCATGAAAGCCAACGCAGAAACCCCCGTGACCTCTTCCGACATGTATCCGGCTACGAGCGATATGCGCTGATCGCAGTGAACGATGCGCCCGTCCACCAGATGTCTAGTCCAGTACTCTTCCTTGCTGGCTTCCAGCAGGCGCGCAGTGATGACGGGACGCTTGACAATTCGCACCATCCCGATAAAAATGACGTCGTTGCCGCTGGGGGTGATGGCCCGGTCTCTCCTTACCCGTTGCCGGCGGATAGGGTGACAGTCCCCGGCGATACCGGCGCGATCCGCGTGTCTGAAGGTTCCGTCGATCCGACACATCAAATACTTCGGCGTTTCCGTTCGAGGTCCCGCCGTCAGCAGCCTGACGATAAAATCTCGTCTATCGTTGTACGGGTCTGCAGATATTTCAGTTGAAATCGAGGATCCCGCATCGAAAGACGTCGAACATTCACTGCGGGTCAAATTTTCTTTCATCAAATCGATGTCGTGTGGATGAGTTATACTCATAATGTTCTGACCGAGAAGGTCAATTTGAGAATGGCCAAGGTAGGTCTTTATGTTGGCGGAAACCACGATTATTAATCCTTTGGTGGTCGTCGTTATAGCAAAGCCTCCGATGATATCCAGGAAACATTTGGCAGCGTCAGATCCCATTTCCATGTGACAGGGCTTGACGGAATCCCCGAACACGTGATCCTTCCTGAGATCGTGCGCGGCGAGTCTCAGGATGCCCGTTTTGTCGACTTTGCGGGAAGAATCAGACACGAGGGGGAGCAGGTTGGCCAACTCTCCGATAAAAGTGTTCAGAATCGTCCTCCGCTGCTTCTCGGCTCTCTTTCGCGATTCGCGGTCATTGCTCCGGTTGCTGATGGCCAGGTGCAGATTGTCACTGTCGTAATCTTCAAAGAAGGAGTCCGGCTCCGAATGACTCACGGAAGTCATCCGGCTGCGAACAGCCTCGCATTCTTCCGGCTCGATGGTCTTCATGAAAGAGTGAGAAGCCGACGGAACTGAACAGTTCGGTCTCGCCGAAGTTGTCATTGTTTATTTATTATAGTTAAACTGATTTAATTTTTATTTATGTTGCATAGTATCCATGGTAAATTGTACAGTCACAGGATTATTTAAATTTAAGCAGATGATATATCCACCGATTGGTTCGCTGTGTCGATATTCGATTCGATTTTAAATTCCAATCGATCAGACGTCACTAGCACTAAATCGATCGCAACCGCGGCCAATACAAATTGCTTTTCAAAAGTTGTGCATTTTCGCAAAGCCGTACTGTTTTATTATTTTCCGTGCGAAGGTGTTAATAAACGTGCGCACACAGTTGTTCGAGCAACAAGCGGCAATACACTCAACCGCGACAGCAAAACACACAAGGTCGCTGCGTTATCTATGGTTAAAATGTTTAACCTTGCCGGCTGACAGACCGGTGCGATGTTATTTTTTAACGCGCGGTTGTCAAAAATATTGAAACGTCACTTCACGAGCCTAGGAGAGGGCTTGTCAGTTTTAATTTCGGCTATCACTCGATGATATCCCGAGAAAATGTGTCGAATCGCCGACGCGTAACGTCGCCGCTGCATTGTGCACGCGAACCGAAATACAACTAGTGCAGTTGCAGCCGGTGGCAGTTCTGCGATGTGTACCGACAAGCGACGTCAGTCTGCGAAACGATTTGCGGAATGCGTGAGAATGGATCTTCTCTTGCAACAACTGCAACCGTGTTGCACTGTGGCGATATTTATCCAACGCGTAGATTCAACGAAGTATCTTCTTTCATTGTAAAAAAAGGTAACCGAATGACATCAATAATTATTATTGACAACATCAGGACGAACTCTCAGTTCAAGTAAACAATATCGTTAATTATATTTCAACACGCTAGTACTATTTGTCTTTCATAAATACGATCTAGGTTAATTATGTTAATATCGCAAGTAAACAATTCTGGGGTCAAATTAAATATTCGCGCTATGATTTGATCGTTTGACATTTAAAAAAACATAACCTTTCAACTACTATATTTTGCAAGCTGTAATAATTTTAGATTAATTAAATAACCCTATATAATGTATTTATAAGTTATTTCTTTTTACTGGCAATGATTTGTCGTCAAAATAAATTATAAATATTAATTTGACATCAATCGGATTCTTACGTGAACCCTTTTGGAAACCAATAAGATTTGTAGTGTGATAGCTAAATTATTTAATTTATTATCATTTCATCCATAATATATGATAATCGACTGATTTATTATGAAATATTGCGATTTATATTAAATTAACTTGACAACAGGTATGCTCTTTAATGTCAAACATCAAATCTAAATTGCAACCATAGCAATAATTTTTCGTTTTGAATGGCTTGATATTGTACATTGGACTACTCTGTTTCAAAGTACATTCAATTATAATATTGATATATAGCGTATTTGCATGATAAAAAAATGCATTTTTTCATGATGTGGTGTCGGTGCTTGGAATGCATCATATAAACCAGGGGTCGCCAGACTTTTTGGGAATCGGGCCGGATTGAATTTTTTTAAAACTTGGCGGGCCGGATGAAAATAAATTCGTGTTATAATCCAATTAGAATATTAATTTATAAGTTCTAATATAATTATATATTGTAAAAAAAAATATTTTCTATTGGAATTTATAAAAGAAAATATTTATTATATATTTCTTTTTACTGGCAATGATTTGTCGTCAAAATAAATTATAAATATTAATTTGACATCAATCGGATTCTTACGTGAACCCTTTTGGAAACCAATAAGATTTGTAGTGTGATAGCTAAATTATTTAATTTATTATCATTTCATCCATAATATATGATAATCGACTGATTTATTATGAAATATTGCGATTTATATTAAATTAACTTGACAACAGGTATGCTCTTTAATGTCAAACATCAAATCTAAATTGCAACCATAGCAATAATTTTTCGTTTTGAATGGCTTGATATTGTACATTGGACTACTCTGTTTCAAAGTACATTCAATTATAATATTGATATATAGCGTATTTGCATGATAAAAAAATGCATTTTTTCATGATGTGGTGTCGGTGCTTGGAATGCATCATATAAACCAGGGGTCGCCAGACTTTTTGGGAATCGGGCCGGATTGAATTTTTTTAAAACTTGGCGGGCCGGATGAAAATAAATTCGTGTTATAATCCAATTAGAATATTAATTTATAAGTTCTAATATAATTATATATTGTAAAAAAAAATATTTTCTATTGGAATTTATAAAAGAAAATATTTATTATATTTTATGGGTTCATACGTTGTCGTATCGTATAGGTCTCAATTGATGAATTGAAATAAATAGTTGTGAATTTAAAAACAATTCGTAAAATTTTTTTTTTTTTATTTGATTTTTTTTTTTCAAAAATCGAGAATCTTTGGCGGGCCGGATTCGGCCCGCGGGCTGTAGTTTGGTGACCGTTGTTATAAACAATAGTCTCTTACAATCATTAAGAAAATGCATTTGTGGCCATCTCCGGTATATAGGTAATGGCTGGACAAATGTATAGCAGCTCCTAGGAAGAAAATCACTTGGTATTCTTTATTGAGTTGGATACTTTTTAAGAATTGATCCATATTCTATATGAGATTGCAGATAACATTGAATGAATACATGATTCAAAATAATTAGACTTAATATGAAGAGAATTGACTCAAGAGAGTAAATTCGGAATAAACTATTGAATAGTTTTTACTGTCGCTGTATTACTTCTTTTGGATTAGTAAAGTTTTCATGATGTTATAGGTTATTAAAAAAGAATGCATCTTGTAATCAAATTTGAATCGTTTGAATTTTCTACATTTCCATAAGATTTGTCACTAACGACCCGAATTTCGCCTTTCGGCATCTTCAGGTATTTCGAGTGCACGGATGTACTTGAACTGACAGTTAAAGTACAAATACAGTCAGTATAGTCAGTTCAAGTACATCCGTGCACTGGAAATGCCTGAAGATGCCGAAAGGCGAAACCCTAGTCGTTAGCGACAATACTTATGGAAAAGTACTAAATTCAAACGATTTCAAAAAATTCTTCTCATCTTGTAATCGATAGTGTTCTATGGTTGATTTACGGTATGTGAGAAAAATAAAATATCATACCTAATAATTAAAATATGTTTATTTTAGTGGATTTGCCACCTGTCAGAGGAAGGTAAAGGTTAGCACATAATAATTGACAGTTGCCTTTACTTATAACACATTTTTCATGACGTTTTTATTGAGAATCACAATTCATATGAATCCTCTTCCATTCCAAAGTCTATTCTCTTTTTTTAGAGAGAGTAAGAATAAAATGGTGAAGGATAACTAGTGGCTGGATAACCTTTCTTGCCACACCCCGTTGTTAAATTGATATATTCCAGACTGAGTAAATATATTGACTAAATTAACAGTTTGCTTCCAGATTATTCTGCCATAGCATTAACAAAAGTGATATGTATTTATCTTATAAATAATAAACATAGATGTAGCTAATACGTATATAGTATTTTAATACTGCATTGAAGAGCAATTATTAATATATTTAGTGCATCATAGATGTCAGTATATGTTTTACTTTATGAACAAAAGAACTGAAGTTCATAAATTGTCATTTTACATTAATAATTATCTTTCAATCAACTTGACCATATAATAATCACTCAATATTGACAATGAAGAATCTTCATCGCTATAAGAATGATTATTTACTATATTTTTAAAACAATTTATAATAAATAAAGCAAATTACACGTGAATTATAAAAAATCAGCTATTGTATGGAATATTTGGCTTTTCTTTAATAAATGAGCATTAGTGTTTTTTTTTTTAATTTAAAAATAATAAATAAACTTCAATTGTTTACTCTAATTTTTTAATGTCATTTTATAATCAATTGTATAATTTTGCATCAATCTGTTTAAATTTCAGATCATGAATGATGGGATCAAAATGCAGTACCAATGATTTGTGATAAACTTGCTCCATAAGAACAGTAATAAAAAAGGTCACACTATATCGAACAATGTTTCACTCACACCATATAAAGAAAATACTCAATGATGTCCCACAACATATTTATATAAATTGGATGGTCGAAGACAAAAGAGAATATTTTAAATAACAGAAATTAATCCGAAATTATTCAAAGGAATGTATTATAATCGAATATTATCTCTTCACTTTCGATGGATTCGGCAGTAACTTTATGAAAGATTCATTGAAAACTTAATTTTGAAATCGTTGAAAATTCACTGGACAATCCTAACCTCTATTTTGCAATTATAATATAAGAATTTAAAACACTGTTTTACCTCATTAATAAATTAACCTTACATTAGTCCGTCTGAAGATGCTCTTCAATGAGACGAAACACATTTAATTTTTTACTAAATACGTGGAACAATAAAGTTATCAACTTAATTTTATATTATCTAATCACTTTATTAATAATACGGTAAGAAAAATAACAATGTATTTTAGTTCTGATGAGGGCGTAAGCCGAAATAGCTATCAACAAATATATAAAATAATTTATGTAGAACTATAATACATAACCTTATGCTCCACCCACCTTTTTCCTACAGCAATTTCTTCAACAGTGGAGGCAAGCGTGGAAGAAGCCAGCAGCCCTGCCAGCTTCTAAACTAACGCCCTAAGAGATACATTTTAAGCTACGAGCTAGGCTCGTCGATTCAGTAACAGTTAGAGACTGGGTATGTCTACTATAACAACAAGTAAACTCCTCAAGTTTACGTAAACATTACGAGCAATTCCTAGTAAGAATTGAAAATTTTTAATGATTCCAAGACAATCATTCTCGTAAGGGGTTTTTCTTAAGTGTTTTCCCCACACAAAGCCCTCAGCTGACAGAATCTTTTAGAAAGTCAATACTTAGCTAGCTTACATGCGGGAAAGGGAAACAAAGGATTAGTCTGTATCCACGCTAGCAACAAAAATAGCCAGGAAACTAGGAGCCCGCCTAGCGGACTCCACATATAGTTTCAGTAGGAAAGTAAAGGTAGGAAAAAAAAAAAACTAAAATACACTGTTATTTTTCTTACCGTATTATAATGGAGTTCTACCAATTAAATGCCTACTCAATCAATACTTTATTAATAATTATCATTTAACCTATGACTCAATCAATAAATCTTGACTTGTTTATATTTCAGTTTGTTATGTTACTAATATTCAATAATAAACAGCTTCTCTATTTTATTACTTGGCAATTTATTTGTATTTATTTACTTAAATTAATTATCTTTATGTTCCAGACATCCCTCACGGCTATCCTATTTGGAATGACAGCTTGTCAACAATGATTTAAAATCCTAGAATACTAAGTGGTGATGTTAAAATGGACCATTTTGAATTCGGTTTGAACCAATTTTTTTATCTGGTCCTGAAACTCACTCAATACAATCTTGGAAGATAATACTGAAACAAATTCTACATCTGTCGTAAAGGAATCACAGTCAACATGATGGTCACAAAATAATGTTATCTAATGCACTTTGTGCAATATTGTTTACTTTCTGATTACGAATTGTTTTTGTTATTTTCATATTTTTGTTTGCAACATCTTAGATTGTAAAATACTTTTAAATATGTACATTACAATAACCGTCAATTACATTGTAAATAGGTTATGTTATGTAAATAGCGCTATATCTAACGCAAGTTTGATATAGCGCTATTTAAGAATCTAGGATTACAGATGCATTCATTATTGCATACAAATGCACACATTTTTACTTTACCAGGTCCCTGGTGCTGAGGTCAACGTCGCTGGCTGTTGTGGTGGACATTACGGGTTTGAGTGCCAGTACGAGTAGCATTTTTGTCAGATGATTTATGGATTCAGTTTGAAGGCGTGGATGTTTGTGTTGTCTAAAAATTCATTCCTACCTTTCAATCCTATAAGTAGGGCATAGCAAGGGTGACCAGCTAGCTAACCACTAGTACTGTCCTAACTTTATCGTTTCTTATCTTTTCCCTACTCTCAATGAACTGAAGAGAATTTGAGCGACTGAGCAGTTCTCACAGAAAAAGAACATGTTGAGACACGTCTATTAAAATTCCATATGCTTCTCATAGGAAGCGGACATGGATTAAAACAAAATATTTGTTAAAACCAACTTGACCCTTTGTTGAGGCCTATACAAATGACATTGAAGGAAAATGCAATGTTAGAACTGTATGTCAATTTTAAATTGTGCACGCACATTATTGGTGAATTAACTATCCAATGGAACAGCTTTTTACCAGCACTAACCTTTTAACTTAGTGATCTACTTATATTTTTGTATATAAACGATACAAAATGTTTACTATGCGTCTGTTCAAGTACATCCGTGCACTTGGAATGCCTGAAGATGCTGAAAGGCGAAACCCGGGTCGTTAGCGACAAAACTCATGGAAAAGTACAAAATTCAAAAAAAAAATATTAGTTGGTGGGTATTTATTTTATCTAAAGTAATGAAAATACGATTATCTAAGTATACACAGCAAATAGTATAAAAAACGCATTTAATTTGATTAGTTAGGAGGAAAACCAATAAAAGGCTTATTCCTATTGATGGTAAATGGTGTAACTAAAATAGGTTTCAGTTATTCCATAATGTTTCTAAATATATGAGTTATAGTGCTGATAAACAGAATATGTATAATAACCTGACCATTGGTGGGATATTTGTTTTTTCAATGAATTCCAAATGTAAATAAAAATTCTAAAGAAAATATGAAAGACTATCTGTAATATAGCAGTTTGATTTCGACAAATTAATAATAATTATCATAAAATAATGTCCTTATTTGAAATATGGTTTTGTAAACATTGCCATCTATGAATCAATAGTATCAACTGATAGATACAGAAATCTGTAATCTTTTAAAGTTTAAATAACTTTGATTATTCTACGTATTGTGATACTTATCGTGACATCTTCGGACTTACTATCGCAAAGTTTGCTTAAGTGATTAAGCAAAATTGATTCTAATATTTTAAAATTATGTAATTACAAAATGGAGCTCATGATTTTTCTTTTTTATGTGAAGCAAAGATTATAGAATCAACTAATGACGTTAGTATTACAAAATATTTACTCGTAAGATGCAGTCAATTGGGATGGGTTAATCCCATCATTGGAAATAATGTTAGTAGTGGTGAGTACTTTGATTTAGTTTTAAACACAGCGTTGACTTAGAATTAAACACTATTAAACATTTTTTTTCAATATTTTTTTGAAGAACTAGTCCCTTCCTAAGCTTTTTATTATATATGCGACAAGCTAGTACCTACAAGTTCATACATGCATTCCTCAAAGCTTGTCATAATTCAGTAACCTTTTCTTGGAAGATCTCAGGAACGACGAATAAAACTTCTCCTTACATTTTAGTGTGTTTGGGACATTACAAAATATCCATCACTTGCGCCATCGCCTGATTTTGACAAACATAATATTGGCACTGTCCACTGAACATTGTTTAAGGAATTTCAATGACTAAATTGGTATATTTATTTTGATATTGCTTGAATATAAATTGGGGATCAGTGCACTATTGCACCATTACAAGAGCCGTCCCTGCTGGGTAGTTCACACAATCCCATACAGAGGGAGCTGTGGATGCTTAGCCAGCTTTCATTTTTGGTTTTTCCAATAATTTAAGTAGTAAAATAAATGTCCTCATATGTATGTAGCTTACAATTTATCAAGTAATCTGAATGAGTTGGTTTATTTCGATTGATTGAATTTTTAATTATGATATTTATCTCAAAGAATATAATAAAGATGAGTTAGGAAGATTGTGTTGCTCATTTAAAATTGGCAAACTAATCAAGTGCGATTATTGATTTCTAGTATTTCCTGGTAAAATACTTACGATCTATATAGCGCTATTTAATTCAATGCTAACTTTTAAGCCGACTTCCACAGCAACAGAGAGAGTTTCTACTGCGGAAATAAAAAAAACAAAACTTTGAACCAAATTAAAATTTGAGACGTTAAATTCTCTAGTACTTTTGATATATATGTATGTTTCATAAATTGAAATAAATTTATTAATTGAATAAAATAAGCTTATTTATTTATTTATCATCTATTTATGTACACAAATTTGAATTAATAATATATATTTTGGTACATCTGAAACTACTCGAGTATACTCGAGAACTCGAGTATTTTGAAATTTTACTACTCGATACTCGAGTAGTTGAGATGTCGAATAATTGGAGTCTCTATTACAGACTGACCACGCTACGAGAATTTCCTGAATGACGCCGACAAAAAAAAAGATTGCCAGAGTTCGATTTTTTTTAAATTCCCTAATTTGATATAGACTGAACGCGTGGGCTTAGTGCGGTAGGTGGATTGTGTCAGAGAGGACAACATTTATTTAGTATCAACGGCTGCCGCAAACTCGAGTGAACTGTAAAAGAAGTCAGATTGTACCTTCAGTCGAAATCCTCAATTAAATTTTATAGTATCACTTCCAAATATATTCTGATTAATATCAGGACCTGTTTCGTACATCGTGATCATTATTAACTGATCGCGAGTATTATTGATATTAATGCAACTGACTACACTTTTTTTTTAAATATGCAAAGAAATTCAGCGAACGCGACATTTAAATTCAGGTGAATGTCAAATGAATAAAGTCCTTGTATATAAATAAATATTAACAATATGGAAACCTATCCCAATGATGCAAAAGTCAATTAATCACATCGTTATTGTGGTAATCAATAATGAAGACAGTGGCGTCCCAGATCTCCTTCCTATATTGTATAATATTTATTTAAATTCGCCAGAAATGGAACCACCAGTAAAACGTTTGCCCAGTCTGTGGTGGTCAACGTCGTTGGCTTCCGTGACGGACCGGGACCGCCCGGCTTCGAGTCCCTGTACGCGCAAACTTTTCAGTAGATTTAAGGCAATGGGTGTTTTTGTTGTTAAAAATACCTTTCCAGCCTACCGATCCAAAAAAAAGTGACAAGTAGCGAGAGCGATGAGCTAACCACTAGTCCTGCCCTAGTCGTTTTTTTCTTTCAATCCCTACTGTCATAAAAAATGGGAGGTTGGACAAATGAGTAACAAGCAGTTCTCGTAGAAAACACATGTTGAGTTTAACTCCGTGAGGAGTCCTAATGCTCCAAATTGCGTGTGGACATGTTAAAATATTAGGTAATCCCGGTATTAATGTCGTTTTTTACAGTAAAACTCAAATTTGATTTTTTAAATTATTTATTATTTTTTTTAAGCAAAGTAATTACCAGTGTTGTCTATGACTCTTTGCCATCTATTTTCAAGATCTAAAATTCCTCACTCATAAAAGGACTTTGGTTTAGATTCGAAGAACTCCGAGAGACCTGATTTTAGTGCTTCAATATTGTTGAATTTTTTTGTTCCTTAATTGCGTTTCTAAAGAACGAAACAAGTAATAGTCACTTGGTGCCAAGTCCGGTGAATAGGGCGGATGCAATAAAATCAAGGTCTTGTTTTGAAAGAAAATCGCGGCCCTCCATGTACGGATATACTAATTCTTCCAGGCATAGAATCGGTTAAGTTGTCTTTAAAATAAATGAAAAACAGCTAAATGAATCGAAAATTTAAAACACGAATAGTCTTTTTTCGCTGTGGAATACACCTCATTAGAAGAGTGTAAAGCCGTAGCAAGTGGTGGTGTGTACATCTATGAGTAATACATATAGTATTACTAAATCACTTGCCGTTGATTTAACAAATCATTTGGAAAGAATGCTGTGGTAACCGGCTTAGTTTTGCGCAGAAATACGGACGCCATTGTAAAACCTTGTATTAAAAATTCTTAAAATAATTAATGACCAAATACCTAAACACTGTCGACATTGTAACTTGACCAATCTTGAGAAAGGTTAAAAATTTATAACTGCTCATAATTCGATCGAACTTTCCCGAACTGAAATATCGCTGAAGTGAGTGTTTTTTCCGCAGAACCTTTCCAGTTTTCAAGCACGCTTGCTCTTTTAAAGAAACGTCTTAAAGACTTTCGTATTTTGAAAATTGTATTTTGCATTAATTGATTCGACAACGGGGACTAATGGCGAATAATGGTAAGCGAACTATTTTCATTTTTAATCATGGAGCCCAGTTTCTTAAAAGGACTTTTATTTTGAATAGGTGTCCCGATTTTAATTGTAAAACGTCAACCTTTCCCTCTCCTTCCCGCATTCGGAAATCAGCTCATGATGCCGAATATGACTCTTTACAATTTAACACCTTTCTTGCTAGATATGGTTTTATTACTTTTAGAATATCTTGTAAAGAAGACACGTTGACTGTATCTATTAAAGAATAACGTTGGGGTAAGGTCTCAATCAAGTTATTCCTTGATAACCAATAATCTATTTCAAGGAAGTTCCTGCTGTGAAATATTATAGATGACAGTATATCATACATCTGTGGATTGGAAGAAAAGCATGAAGTTTATGAACGTCGATTTATATCAGGGGTGGCGAGACTTTTATGCCTGCGATCGACATTCGTTTGAAATTATTAGCGGCGATCGACCAACATTAAAAGTAGTAAATTAAAGCCTATATTAATCTAATAGCCAACCCTTGCTTGACGCGGGTTTTAGAAAGAGATTTTCGTCAATAATCGGCTAGCTTCGAGATTTTAGCGTGCTGTACCTGTCACACGACTTGTCTCACACGCTTCTTGGGACGGACATCAGAGATTTGTTTAGATCAGATAGGCGATCGACTAGGAATCACTACGCGATCAACGCTTTGGTCACCCCTGATTTTTATGCTGGAAAACTATATCCATGGCTTACTCCTCTTTTCTATAGTCCACTTTTGAATGTTGCAAGAGTAGAAGGAAAGAATGCATCCAGACTTTTTGAGAAAAGTAAGTAAGTAAAAGTTAAAGAAAGTATGTTTAATCAGTCTTTAGGCTATTTTTCAGACAATTGGAATCAGTCATAACCAATTCAAGTATGAAATAAAAACGACGAATTCAACTGAAGATTTAAGTTTATGTTCGGAATATTAATATTTTATTTTATTTCCTAGGTTATCGGGGCGGAGGACGCATGCCGCAAGAGAGATGGGATGGCCAAGAAAGCAGAGGATTTCCTGGCCAGCGCCCTCCCAGCAGGGACAACAGACGGTGGGACAGCTCCATTCCAAGATGGAGCACAGCAACAGGAAATGGAGACAGACTTTGGGACGCCCCACCGCAAAACGGATGGTACACAGAACAGAGCGGAGTGCCAGCATGGCAAGACAATCGCCAGCCTCCGAGATATCAGGACAACATAATCGAAACGGGGGATAAGGGAATGAACTGGCAAGACAAGGGGACGGATTTTGGAGGAGGTCTAGGCTATGATACTGACAGGTGGCGAGAAAGTGATGCAAATGGAATGTTCGAAGCAGAGTTAGGCTCTCTGGCGAAAGCGCGGATTCAAGCTGTCGATAAGCGTGCTCAGCGTCGACGAGATCGACAGCGACTCGATTCTGCCGACGGAGACTCGGTGGAATTGCATGACCAGTTTTACCGAGATCATAAACTGCTGCTCGTGCTGTTCAGGGTGCTAGCTGTTATGCCAATCACACGATCTTCTCCAGGTTTGTTTTTCTAACCTTTTTTTAAGACCTTATTTCGGTCATACTGAGGAGCATCTTGACATAAGTTACTCGATGAGTGGCACAATTTTCCACTTCAAGCAATATTTCCTTTCTTCATATCTATATTTAATTATCTTGTTTTTGCAAGAGAAACAAGTTTTGACAAAATCAACCGAGTGAGTTCTGGCAAGATCAAAATCACGCGAAATTTGTCGATACCGAAGAAATATCGTTAAACATTGTTATAGCTCTCTCTCGTGGTATCCCTTGGAATTGGAAAACTGTTTCTACAAATTGCAAGAACAATCAATTATTCATATCCACGATTTCTCAAAAAATATCAGGAACATGCTTAATATTCTCATTCTGGTAGAAATACTCTTAATAATAATTATTTGCATATGAATGGGATAGTCATAAGCTAATAGCTTCTATAGCAATAGAGCAGTGATGCACAACCTGCGGCCCGCAATGACAAATATCAATCAACTATTTTCTTCAGAACTTTTTACGGACAATTGAAGAATAATATAAAACAATAAAATTTTATATACACTAAAAATATCGATAGTTTCATCCATGTGGCCTTAGAACTATCAGTGAATTGATTATCTGGCCCTTCTCCCAAAAAGGCTGTGCATCACTGCGGTAGAGGAATTATATTGAGCAGAATATCACATAGTTGAGCTTGTCAGTTAAGAGGTTTAAGACAACACGATGCACTCTTTCTAGCTTTTTAGTATATCCTTTATCGAAACCTTTGAATTGGAGGAACCCCGTTAAAAGACACATTTTTTTCTATCAATCTGTTTAGGATATTGCCACAATATATCCGAGAAACGAACCTTTTTGTAGAGCGCCTACATTCTGACTTCTTTTACAGTTCACTCGAGTTTGCGACAGCCGTTGATACAAAATAATTAAGCCCTCGCGTTCAGAATATATCAAACTAGTATTACTACCCGGCGTCGCTCGGACTAAGCGACCAATAATTATTTAATGTTATATCATTCGACATAATTATATCACAAAATCTAACATCCTAAATAGAGTTAAAATAAAATCACAAACTTTATTTAATTTGATGACAGCCCCATTCTCGCCCATTAAAATGTCCAAATTCAAGGAAAAAATCTAATTTGCTGTCAAATAATACCTTCACGTAAATAATAAACATTATTTTATTGCAACAACAATGCAAAAGGGAATTACAGACCCACATACATACTGAGACGACCAGGGTTCCTTCTCCATCTGACTGGCGTCAGACAGCATCCTTCCACGGCGTTCGGAGACGGAACTTAGGGATAGGATGGGAGGAAAGGTATCTCTGTATAGATTTCAATCGGTAGTTTCTCTTGGCCGAAAACTCTATCCTAGAGTCGGCTAATTTATTGTCTTCAAATTATTACATTTTTTTATTCCACACGAATACATTGCAGTAAGAACATTTTTAAACGCGTAAGACCAAATGAATAATGTGACTTCCTCCTGTCCGAGAGAGGGCGATAAAAAAAACTGATGACTTTTGAAAGAAGGATAACGACTGACTGACTTGGCGGTTATTTTATTTGACAGCCACATTTATACTCCGTGATTCTAGTATGAAAAACAGCTCGACCAATCAACGCAACGCATTCTGGCCTGAGCTGAATTCAACCAATCACTGCGAAGCCGTCGCAATGAGTCGGTTACATGAATTTATAACAATTTGAATGCATTTATTCGCGTTATATTACTCGTTTGGTCTTATTATTATTGATTGAGGTGATAAATAAGATCGTCCGAGAGAGTTCTGATACCCTACAACATCATGCGGTATCAATACATACGCCGTTTCGGTTTTATATATAAGATTAGGGAATGTAAAATTTTCAAAATCTGGCGATCTTTTTGGGCGTCATTCAGGACATTCTCACAGCGCCACTCTTTCGAGTGCATAAGTAGAGTGGTCAGTCTGTAGTTGCTGAGGATAAGTTCAACGTAAAGTTATACTTTATTCCCTCGCAGTAATAATGGTAGCGTATTATTTTACACAATTCTCCATTCATTTTTTAATCCAAGTTGATTTATAGCGACGATTAGGAATGTAATTTGATTTAAGCTTTTAAGTGAAAGGTAATCGAATAGTCGCCCACGCGATGAAAACAAAAACCAAAAAGTCGCAGACGTTTGAAATGAAAACGCCTTCTAAAAAGTTGACAATCTGAATGTCGGAAATTACCGCTTGTTCTTAAAAAATAATACCAGGCTTTCGAACAAGTTAGCAACTGTTTCATTCACAAATGCGAATGCTTAAATGTTAAATTGTAATTTAATTTTAAGCATCTCATTCTATTAAAAATTATGGCGTCCTTAAAAATATCGTGTCAAACTTTAGTCGACCACTTAAATATTAAAAAAATAATAAGACATTTTTTGCACTTATTCAAAATTAGATGTATTAGGACCAGGACCAGTTTCGCTCATCGTGAGTATTTTACGCTGTATCAGTCATCAGTTGAAAATCAGTTGCACATGATCACGAAGAGCGAAACCGGTCCTGATCTCAATGAATCTAATCTAGAATAAGTACAAAAAATCTCTTAATATAATGGCATTCCACCAAGTATTGACAGTGAACGACCACTTTTAACTGTCATTATTCAAATTGCCATTTTTAGTTTAGTGACCAAATGTTAGTAAATAATGATAGTGTGCTTAGAAACATGTGCATCTTGTAATTGCAGTGGCTTTACCAACTATGACTACAGCATGGTTGAGCAATTAAAAATATGACCGCGATGAACCTGTTTGCATTCCCTGATATATATAATTTATTATCTGAATCATTTTTACTATTATTTATCACTTTACTATTATGATTTATAGTGTTATGAATAAATGGTGAAATTTCACCAATTAAACACATTCATATGGCTGATCTGAAACCGTTTGTGATCTTACCGGGGAATTCCCATTTTTTTCGATGATATTTATTAAACACTTTAAATGCCAGGCCACCATCGATTTTTCCATGAAAATGCCACGTAATATAGCCGGAAAATTATTGTATACCCAACTTATTTTAGATTTTCAGGAAAAGTGAAAAAAATATCAAAAGTGTAAGATTTAAAAGATATTTCCTGGAATATTTAGTGTGCAAGCCCTAGTGGAATCTGTTAGCTTAACCTCAAATGAAAGGCTTAACATATCGATATTTTAAAAATCACATTGCCTTGAAAAGATGTTTCTACATAAGCTTTCATTTAAAAATACGATATTTATTCATAAATAAACTTGGAGTGGCGTTTGCGTGCCTGCACGCCGTGGCGTATGAAAGGTTAAATTTGTATTTTACTACTTATTTCTGTAATCTCATTCATCTCATTTTCTATAAAAATGCTACGTAACATACCCGGAAAATCGTTTTATATCCGACTTATTTTTGGTTTTCAAAAAAAGAGTATGATTTAAAAAATGTTTCCAAGGATATTTACTTTGATACGGTACAAGCCCTAATGACATCTGTTAGCCTAACCTCAAATAAAATAAAAAATGCTAAACATATCGATATTTTCACAAACACATTGCCTTGAAAAGATGTGTCTACATAAGCTTTCATTTAAAAATACGATATTTATTCATAAATAAACTTGGAGTGGCGTTTGCGTGCCTGCACGCCGTGGCGTATGAAAGGTTAAATTTGTATTTTACTACTTATTTCTGTAATCTCGTAAACCTTTTCTTTGCAGTACTTTCTTTATTATAATACAGTTACCAGTTACCAGCTCCCATCGAGTGCCATATATCGGCTCTTAAGGTTGATAACATGGATGAAACAAAAATGTATTATCCTGTTAGGGGTCGGCTAGGATTATTAAGGCCGTGCACTGAGGGCCGTGATTTTCGAACAAAAAATATAAAGAAACAGTTCTTTTTATAATTGATATATTATAGATTACTAAACAATATCTTTAAAGTTACATCACGTGCCTGCACCCCGTGGCGTATGAACAGTTAAAGGGGTATAACAATGGTGAGTTTGCAAGATTAAGTTGTTCGCTTCAAATCGTCAACTATTTATGCCAAAAGGCAAAACCTGGGTCGTTAGCGATAAACTCATGAAAAAGTACAAAATTCAAACGATTCATAATTGATCAGGGCTGTGGAGTCGGAGTCGGAGTCGTCGCGGCGTTTTGGCCGGAGTCGTACTCGAAGTCGGAAATGTTGAAATGTTTAAACTTTTTATTTTTGCGTATAATATGTCAAATTTGGCTATTGGCCGGAATGGTAGGGTTGATATTTAATTGAATATACATACAAAGGAAAATTAGGTCAAAAAAGTGACTTTTTTTTAGTCGGAGTCGTGTTTTTGACCAATGTTGGAGTCGTGGTTTTGGTAAATGCTGGAGTCGGAGTCGAACTTTGTTTTACCGACTCCACAGCCCTGTATTTGATATTGAAATTACATCAAGCACCTTCAGCTAAAATTCTTTTTTTGTGAAACATTTGGGAAATTGGATTCGATAGAGTGGATATAAATATGAATACAAATCAATTGTCCGCGTGAGGATTACAAATTGTGGACACAGCAACCAAACGGACGATCTATTTTGGCACTTTGCAAAATGTTTATCTAACACACAAAAACACCTGTGCGTAATTTGGTAAAAAAAATATACGTCCATTGTGATTTATCGGGCGTTACAAAAGGATACAACAGAAGAGGAACAATTATTTATCTTGTCACGCCCTTATCATGTTTAGATGTCAATTTCAGTTCGTTTTTTTTCAAATAGTGACGTGAAAGCATCACAGTTTAAAATTGTATCATTTCTAGCCGATAACTATCAATTATTAGGCACAGCCAACTCCATTTATAGCGTTCCCCGCTGGGCCGATTTACGAATATTCTAACAAATAAGAACATTTGAATTGTTTGAATTTTGTACTTTTCCATGAGTTTTGTCGCTAACGATCCGGGTTTCGCCTTTCGGTATCTTCAGGCATTCCAAGTGCACGGATGTACTTGAACTGACGCGTAGTAAACAGTTTGTATCGTTTATATACAAAAATAAAAGTAGATCACTAAGTTAAATTGCTATTAAAGTAGTCAATATGAATTAGCGAAAATTTTATGTAAATGAGTTGCAATTAATTAAGTGGGTTTGTTTAATGCAGTATCGCAAATACTTATTACCAGATAATTGCATAGGAATATTGATAAATTAACGTAGGGTTTTATCCTACCTATTTTTATTGAATTGATTTATCACTTTTAAGGTGTTCACTGTCAATACTTGGTGGAAAGGCATTATAATAAAAATAATAACACATTTTTAGTACTTTTTCCACATGAGATTTATTTCATCAGGACTGGTTTCGCTCATGGCGAGCATTATCAACTGATAAGGAATACAATAAAACAGTGGTATTTATGCAAAAGTTAAGTATGAAAACAAGGTATGACAAACAATTGGTAAATCAACTAAGCAAATAAATTAAAGCAAATTACAAGAAAAATAGACTAAAAATAAAATGTTCAAGACCTCTTAGCAATGCAAAACTAACACATCAAAAATCAATTAAGTATGAATTAACATTAACAAAGTAAAAGCCCAAAATTAAGTGCATTTAATAAAAATAAATAAATCAGGGCTCCTGATTCAGGGGTGTCAATATATGAGACGCAAGCAGGCAATGGGTTGAGAATGCTTTTCTATAGCACGTAAGGCAGCTGTAAAAAATACTTTTAGAATCAGTACCGGTTTCGCTTATCGCCAGCACTTTCAACTGACATCGTGAAAACATAAAAACGTCCTTTACAATTGTGAACTTCAGATTTCAATGTTTGCTTTTAAGCTTCATAAAATATGTAAAATTTGGCTCATGGTCGGATTGATTGGTTGATATTTAATTAAATATAGAAACGTTAGGAAAAAGGCGTGACGTTATTAAGCTTTTTATAGTCGGATTCGGAGTCTTGTTTTGGTCAATGCTAGAGTCGGAGTCGGAATCAGAGTTGTGTTTTTTTTAACCACTCCAGAGCCCTGGTATTAAATATGGTTGAGTCTCAATCCACTTCAAATACGCGTTTTTGTAGTTAGTAAGCTGGGATACTAAGCCCTGTGATATTAATATAAAATTTAAAATTACTTTGATTATTCCACGTATTGTGTAACTAACTGTGACACGTGTTTCGCCTCTTTCATAGGCATCTTCAGACTTACTATCGCAAAGTTTGCTTAAGTAATGAAGCAAGATAAATTCTAACATTTTAACATTTTAAATTATGAAATTACAAAATGGATTACGGGTTTTTTTCCTTCTAAAGGAAACAAGGAAGGGGGTGATAGAATCAAAACAATGCAATAACATAATGATACTAATAAGGTGCAATCAATCAATCAATTAGATTGGGATTTTTCCTTTTTAAGGGACCTGTGATATTAGTTGACGGAATATTCGTCAGTACAGATTACCAGGCGTACCTTATTCTTGAGAATTATTTTAGCCATCCGTATCGTTAGTAAAATTATCCAAAGAGTGACATTGATTAAATTATTGTACTTGTTTTGTTTCAACAAGTTACAGAATGCCAGAAAATTATTTTAGTACTTTAATTTAACGTTGACTTGGTTTTGACACTGAAAACTTCATTGTATAATATTGTCGGAATCTGAAATTCAGGGCGCTTGCGCATTTAGCAAAATATAATAATTGTCTATATTCTATAAGCCAGTGGTTTCCAAACTTTATGCTCCTCCGCCTCCAATAAAGTTACCGTTTGTTTTTGATTAGTAACCTCACTGCTTTACGGTTGCGAGTCATGGCACATCACAAAAGCACAGGGTAACCGTATACTGTGCTTTGAAAACAGATGCCTGCGGCGAATACTAGGAGTACAGTGGTTTGACTTTGTCAAGAATACGGAGGTAAGAGAGCGGACAAACCAGCCCCTTATTACGTCCAAAATTAAAAGGCGACGATGGACCTGGCTTGGACATGTGCTGCGAATGCCCCAGGGGAGCCTGAATCCTGCCTGCCTCTTCTATCAACCTGATGGATCCCGACGCCGCGGAAGGCCTCTGATGACCATCCATAGGATGTTCTCAGGGGAGCTAAGGGACGCCGGGATGACCTGGGAAGATGCGAGGAGGTTGGCGGGAGACAGAGAATCTTGGAGGCACCGTGTGGCGGCCATATGCTCCGAATAGGGAGCGGATATGGAATAATAAAAAAAAAAACCTCATCAAATTTTCTTCGGAGTTTTTAGTTACTATGCAACTAGCGGTCGTTTTGTTCATTGCCAAAACAGAAAGTGTCATTTTTTTTCTTATCCAGAATATTTTTTTTCCTAGGAATTAAATTCAATTTAAAAGAAAAATCTTGCAAGCAAGCATTTGTTCTTAAAGCTCTCACTGCTACGCTGGGATTAGAAGAAGCATTCATTTGCCCTAATCATGTAATGAAAAATACTTTATCACCTTTTCTTTCGCATTTTTTTACTGTTATATTACCTGTTTAATTTTTAATCACAGCAATGTTTGCCTTATTATAGTTTCACTATTTTCTGACCATTTGATTTTGGTGAACCGCATTTTTTTATTGTGATGAAAAGTGCACCTTGACTTCAAAAAGTTTAAGAACCACTAGTACTGTCCTAGACGTACCTTTTCAATCCTTATGTACTCTAACCAAAAACTAAACAGGTTGAGCAACTGAATAACAAACAGTTCTTATAAAAGCTTTGCCTAGATACATCCAGTAGCATACCATATGCTTCTTAACCGTTCATACGCCACGGCCCGCAGGCACGTAAACGCCACTACGAGGTAATTTATGAATAAATATATTTTTTTAAATGAAATCTAACGCAAAAACATCTTTTTAATCACTTTTAAGATGTTCACTGTCAATACTCGGTATACTGGCATTATAATAAAAATTATAAAACATTTTTAGTACTTTTTCCACTTAAAATTTATTGGACCAGGACCGGTTTCGCTCATGGAGAGCATTGTCAACTAATACATCTTTTTAAGGCAATGTGATTGTTTAAATATCAATTTGTTTAGCTGTTTTATATTTTATTTGAGATTAAGCTGACAGATGTCACTAGGGCTTGCACCTTATTATCGTAAATATCCCTGGAATGTTTTTTAATTATTACACTTTTGATTTTTTTTCCACTCCTTAATTTGAAAGCTAAAAATAATTTGGGCACAAAATGATTTTCCAGGTATGTTACGTCGCATTTTCATGTAAAATCGATGATTGAAAATGGTAGCCTGTGGCAAAAATTCATGGAATTGGCTTGGCGTTTAACGGGTTGATGGTTAAATATGTACATACAAAAAGTTTATGTGACGCTTTAATCGCATTGTCCGTTTCAAGGTCTGGTGACATTCCGATGGAGATCATCGGCCATGCTGTATGCGGTCTGCTTCTATATCCTCGCCACGGTGATCGTGCTGATCGTCGGCTACGAGAGGGTCCTCATTCTCCAGACCACGAAACGATTCGACGATAAAATCTACGCCATTATCTTCGTGGTGTTTCTGGTGCCACACTTTTGGATCCCGTTCGTCGGATGGGGCGTCGCTCATCAGGTTGCCATTTACAAAACGGAATGGGGGAAATTTCAGGTGAGCCAACATAGCGAATTGTTAATTCTTAGCAATATGTCGACTGTCACAGTGTTATAAGGGTCTGGTGAGATATGTTTATCATTCTTCATAGAACCATAGGGTGATTGCTGATAATTAACCTTCGAAATACGGTCGCTGAAAAGTAACGTGTGATCCTAAGGAGGGTCTAAAAATACCCCAATGATTTGGCTTTATTGGCATAGATCGCCTTAAAACAATGTTATATTATGCTTTAACGTATATTTATACATCGTTCTAAAAAACATATATTCAATACGATATTACGGTAAGAAAAATAGTTCCGACGAGGGCGTAAGCCGAAATAGCTATCAAAAAATATATAAAACAATTTCTGTAGAATAAAAATACATTGCTATTTTTATTACCGTATTATAATGTAGTTCTACCAAGTAAATGCCTACTCAATCAATCAATTTAAATCGATAGTTTTCCTAAATTTATTCATATTTTAAGTCACGCATGAAAGGACAAGATACTCACGCTGATTTTCATGACAGACTGGCGTTATCAAAACTGTGAGCGTGAGTGATTATCTTCGCCTTTTAATGTAAAAAACATCAATTTTATTTGAAACATACGTTTGAACGAGGGGCGTTTGAGATAAGATAACGTTATATTATCGCGTATGGGCAGTGATGTTTTAATCTTGGAAATTTGTTACGACTATATGAATGATTTTCGGCCAAAAATAATCCGACTTTTTTTTAATTTATTTAAGGCATTATTCCGGTCTAGAGGCTGAAATTTTAGGTGTTTTTGCAAGTGCTATAGAAAAAAAAGTAATAAAATTTTACCGTCTATTTTTTTATCAGATATTTATTAATATTTTAAAAATATTAAAAAAAATATTCAAACCAAAAAACTAATAACCTAAAAAGTTACAGGCTGGTAAAGTAGAGGGTTTTAAAAAAATTACTCTCCATAGTTGCCACGATCCCAACTTTTCTAGTCACATGAAATATAATTGAAAAATATATCCTAAATTGGTAAAGATTTTAGTTTCGCGCATATTAGAAAAATATAAAAATATTTATTTTTCGCAAAATGGCAGAGGTTTGAAAAAAAAATCGTTTTTTTCCTGTTTTTTTTTATATAATCTTAATATGTGCGAAAACTGGATGTATTAAGAAGGTTCACACCAAAGTTCAGTAATATTAAGATAGATATTTAAGAGTAAGTGGCAGTGGTGGTAAACTGTCTTACCCACCGGGAAGGCAATGTTAAAATGAAGATAAATTAGATTCACTGATATAGTAGCATTAATTTAGGACCGCTATTGTCACGATTTTTTTCAAAAAAAGATGAACAGAGGCCTTTCAAAGCAAACCCAGATATGTTCTCGGCAAATTGTAATTCCAATTAAAAACAATAAGCGGGAAGAGCCATTCTAGCAAAATAAATTGGACATATCGGCTTCTGTGACGGACAGAAATGTCAAACATTTTTTTAAATTTGCTTTTGTGAGATTTTTCATCATTAAATAATATCATTAGTTCGGGTCCGTGGTGCAGCGGTAGACGTTGTTGGCTTCCGTGACGGACTTCACATGTTCAAGTCTCGGTACAAGCAGCACTTTATCAATCGTTTGACTGATTATGTTAAAAGACATGAGCGCTCGGGTTGTGTAAAAAATCCCTTTCACCCTACCAATCCTGCAAGCGGGGCGCAGCGAGTGCGACTAGCCAACAAACTAGTCATACTCTCATAAAACTAAGGAGAGGCTGAGCGATTGATTAACAAGCAGTTCTCGTAAAAACATTTTGAGATACCACCATTAGGAGGAAATATACTCAATATTAAAAGCGGACATGGAATCAAAAATATTACGTCAAATGGTTTGTATTGATTTTTTGCTAGATTTTGGCAAAAATGTTGACACATTTTCCCTTCTTTTATTTTAGATGCCTGAAGTGTGTAATATATTAATTTAATTGGATTGATTTACATAATGAGTATAACAGCATTTAATCATATTCATCAATTATTATTCAATTCATAACCATCTTGCCAATGTATTTGCCTGAACAGTTTCAACATGAAAGTTTTACTACAAGTAACAAAGCGAGCGGTATAAAAAAAGCTGCCATTTTTAATTGTATATTGAAGGGCTGTGGAGTCGGTAAAAATATTACGATTCCGACTCCAAAATTGACCAAAAACACGACTCCGACATCATCCTATCAACCAATCCTGCCAATAGGCAAATTTGACATATTTCATTTAAAAATAAAAAGTACTAAAATTTAGAGTACGACTACGGCCAAAACGCCGCGACGATTCCGACTGCGGCCAAAAAGCTCCGACTCCACAGCCCTGGTATATTGTAAATAAATTCTCATAAAATTTAATTAAATATTTCAAGTGCAGTGAACAGAATAATGCTAAAAGTATAAAAGTCCCGATAAAACTTATGTAGCCTACCCCATATTGTAAAAACTACCCCGAGGATTTAACGCACTAAATAGCCTCCAAAACAAACCTATTACCACGTGTATTGAACATTTGCGAGATGTTTTCGTTATTCACAATAGCACAATAATGAAAATCCACTAACGACTCTGTTCATTTAACCGAATGGTTCAATGATAATAAAAATCAATAATTTGGCAATTTTAGCCACGATAAATGTCGTTTATTGCTCATACGAATTGAGTGTTAACTGACAATAATCGATGTACATATTGACACCGCCTTATGTGGTAGGTCATCAGAACTCTCTCGAACGATCTATTGTTCACCTCAGTCAATGAGTCAGTCGATATCAGGAAATAAATTCATTCTTATAATAATCTATATTGCAATCTATAGCGATGCAATGTAGAGTTATTTCAATTTCTAAATTTTAATTTCATTTGTAAGTATATTTTACGGCATTAAATATGGAATATAGCATCAAATGTCTGCCAATATCCATTCATTATAAAATGGGCCATGTCGCTAAAGTTGACATTTTTGACAAATTTGGGTAAACTTCCAACTGCTCCAGAACCCAATCAGGCGTTGTCTGCGGTCGTTTACCTGAAGTTCCTCGGTTAGTTGGATTTTATACGGGTGCAGACATAAGGCCCGATTCAAAATTCGCCAAGTTAAAGTCGCAGAAAAGACAAGTTCTTGTGAACAACGAGAAATAAGCTGCCTTGGGTTTTCCGGTACACTTTCACACACAGCAGCAATGTTTTCACCAGATATTGTGTTTTGATGACGTACAGGTAGGTGTTGGCCGATTATTTATCAAACTGGTTGACTCAAATTTGGCCACTAAGCAATGAATAATCTACTCAGCTGGGCAAAGTAACATATTTTGAGCGTCCCTATTGAAATACCCTTTAGAATTGAAATTGCTACTAATTAAATTGGTGAGTTTTATCCGTCGTATTATAAAAGAATTGCTTTATTTCTATTAGTAATGCATTACATTGTAGTAAATTGTAAATATGTCGAGGATGTGTAGTAAAAATATTGTATCAATGAGTGGTGACTGATAAATACGTAGACACAGTGAGAAGAATGAAATAAAAATGTCTCGAGTGATATTAAAATGTCATAAAACACGTCGCTGTGGCCATAAAACTGCGCAAATAATGATATCAATGGCCAATAACACTATCGGAATGTACATCCGCGAGGCCAATGTGTTAGTTTATGATAAAGAAATTATTGAAATACGTCTCAAAGATAATTCAATGATAATTTCTAATAACTGACTCCCGAATACTAAACATGTAATATTAATGGAATTATATGCATGGATTTGGCTGCCATTTTATAAAATATCATGTTTATTAATTGATAATACTTCATGTAGTGATTTATTAATGATACACTATATACCATAGGTTCTCAACCAATTTCGGGTTGCGACTCCTTTTCATTAAAACCATGTGATCCGATGCAATTCGAAAAAGCATTTTTAATAAATTAATTTTTAAAAAACAACGAAAATGCATATATGTTTTTTAATTGACGGCTTAAGTTGAAGACCCGTGCTCGATACTAAAAATAAACAGTGATATTTCCACTTAGCAATGTTATGTAGATCTTTATTGTTTCGCGCTTAAATTATACGTTTAAGCAAGGTGTCGATATTTCATATCTGTCAAATAATTAAGCTCCAATGTAAGCCAATAATCATTTGACTGTACGCCAATCAAAATTGACCTCGACATTTTTCTCCAGCTAAGATACTACAGGGTGACCGGAGAGTCTCTGCAGTTTCCACGGCTGAAAATCCAGATCGTCATCATCAGCATCGGGTGCTTAGTGTTAGCTGTGATGTTGCTCCTGAGCCTCTCGGCACTGATGGACGGCTTCTACCTGTGGCACACTTCTGCCTACTACCACATCATTACCATGATCAACATGAACTGCGCCCTCTGGTATATCAATTGTAAGGGCATCAAGGTGGCATCACGCAGCCTATCGGAATGTTTCAGAAAGGTAAATATAATAACTTTTTATTTTTTGATTGAATTGTCGACATACGTGATGGAGCAACGGTTAAAAATAGCAAAATATATTATTAGTTCTACAAAAATTAAATAGCATATAGTTTATAGATATGACGGCTTATGTCCCCGTCAGAATTTTGTTTACACTTACATTATAAATATAAGCTATTTTTACTAGCTTAGTAATAAATCATCTCATCTATTTTGACATCCTATTTTTTTATTTAACCTTCGAAAGACTGTCCTTGAAAAATAGCTCGTTAGCCGAAGGGGGTCTAAAAAAGACCCCAGTGGGATGGCCTTATTGGCATAGACTGCAATAAAAAAATGATTGATTATTATTTGACGTATCTTCTATAAAAAAAATTATATGAAAATCGATAATTTTCCTATAATTATTCATATTTTAAGTTGCGTATGAATAAGAAAACCTGATCGTTTTCTTGTTTATTCTAGACTGGCGATGCGAACCGTGAATGTGACTTCTTATCTTCACTTTTTAATGTAAAAAACATCCATTTGATTTGGAATGTTCGTTGAAAGGAGCGCGTTTGAGATAAGATAACGTTTTCTTATCGCGTATGTGCAGTGAAGTTTTAATTTTGGCAATTGGTAGCAACAATATAACTGGTTTTCGGCCAATAATAATCCGACTTATTTTCTTTTCAACTTCGACGAAACTAGTCGATCAAAATCATATCTTTTTACTGCAAAAGATGTAAAAATACAATGACTTAAGAATAGCAAAAGTTTACACATTGTATCACTGATATTAAGATAGATATTTAAGATAAAGTAGCAGTGGTTGTCGACTGTTTCACCCTCAGCCAGGCAAGAGTTAAAACTAAATTATAAAATGTGTGATGGTCTGAGTAACGGTAGCATTTGAACCTGAATTATGAAAGCTGTTTTGCGATGTTTTGAGAAAACTATTTTTATAATCATTTCATATACAAATACACACATAAAAAAATCGCATAAATTATCAGCCTGTTGTACTCTTTGCAACGTTTTATCGTCACGTTTTAGTGGCTAAACTTCCAATTTTAATGTCGCACAGTTAATTAATAAATTGATCAATATATTGCAAAATGAATATATTAATGCTTCTAGCAAAATAATGAATATTTTTTTTATTATCAAATTTTATTCATATGGTTATTAAATATTTTAAAATATCGCTTGGATTCAATCGTCCAAAATATCTAATTTATCCTATAAAGGGTTAAATGGAAAATTTACAGAATTAAATTTCATTGCAATTTTTTCACTTACACTACCTAGTTAGTTGATTGTTTTAAAGAAATGGTTATCTTAATTCACGTGAGAGTAAATAAGTTTTTTTTTAAGTAAATTATCTATCACCGTTATCTCAGATCTCGAGGTATGAGACAATACTAGCAATTCGCTAGTTTCTATAGCTACGCCCCATTTAAGGGTAGAGGCAGTGATTGAGGGTTGATATTAGACATCCATATCTTCAAGCTATGACAATCTATCCGAGGGATTGATTTTAATATGTTTATTGTTCAAGTTACCTTGCAAACTTTAAACGAAATATAGTAATGCACAGTGATGTGCTGTTATAATTCTATCAACAGGCTCGCACCGTTGTAACCGCTCACTAGAGACTCCAATTACTCGACATCTCAACTATTCGAGTATCGAGTAGTAAAATTTTAAAATACTCCAGTATACTCGAGTAGTTTCAGATGTACCAAAATACATATTGTTTATTCGAATTTGTATATATTAATAGATTTTTTTTTCTTTCACTCATATATCTGTAAACTAAGTACCTTTCCTATCAATGTTTTCATCTTTTTCACATTGCAAAAGCAATAAGCTAATAATTTGTAATTTTTGCAATGTACATTTATAAATAAATAAAAATGCTGCGCATTGATAAATAAATAAAGAAGCTTATTTAATTTCATGAATAAATTTATTTCATTCTATACAATATACATTTGAACAATAATTGAGAATCAAATGTCTCAAATTTTAAATTGGTTAAAAGTTTTGTTTTGTATAATTCCCGCAGTAGAAAAAACTCTCGACGATTATTACTAAAACGAATAGTACTCGAGTATTTTGAAAAATACTTGAGTATCGAGTACTTGAAAAACAGATATCGAGTATTCGATACTCGAATTGGAGTCTCTACCATATTCTATTTTCAAATTAAAAAAAAATATCATACTTTACATTAATTCATTCCAAATAGTGTTTTGATTTTCCTTCGAAGCTTTAACCGAGACGGATCTTATTCGTATATCATCTGCTGTATGAGAGTGACTTCTGAGACATATACAAACAAAATAGTACAACAAACGACCGCTAGTTTTTACTTTATCTATATCTGTTCAAGCATTGTGATCGTGTGAAAATTCGATATCGAAATTTTGGTACAAAGCCGTATTTTATAGGCGTATTCTGGTCTAAAGGTAAAAATATATATTCTTAATCAGTAAAGATGTCATTTTGATATTTATACTAGAATGAAATCAAAAAAAGAGTTTCAGAATTTATTAAAAATAGTAAAAATCGTTTTTTTTTATAATCCTAGTATGTACTAAGATGACCGCAGTTTCCGCGCAAAGATTTTACTGGCTTTCCACCACTCGGAAAGCCCCTTCGCAGTTTTCCTCCAAGGAAAACTAGCCCCATAAGAAAATGCAGGCTGCGTTAGGCGCTCATCGCTTAACGCGATCTAAAAAAAACCTTCGTCGCCGGAAATTAAGGCTTCACAAACTTCAGATAAAAAGTCCATTTGTTCTTTAGTTTGCTGTCGAAACAATTCCGACAGCCGTAAATTTATTTATAACAAAACACACATGAAAATACAATATTAAACGTTGGAGCGCAACACGCACTTCATCTCACTTCCCGATGATCGGCGCGCTAGCCTCAAGCGTCATGTAAAGGGCGGTTCCAGTCACGATTTTAGTATTACCGAATAACAAAAACAAACACACGATTCTAGCACCTCGAGAAAACTCCTAAAGACCACCATCCCTCCCCGCGATCCGATCCCGGACATCGTCTGTATCGCTCTGATCCAGGCCTAACATCCAGTCAAACTTTCGAATTTATACCAGGAACGACCACGTGGTGAGACGGATCCCTCCATCGAATTCCCGCGAAGTGCTTCAAAATTAACCCGACTCTACTTGAACCCCCTTTCTCCCACCGCTACCGTTCACAGCTCACAACGTAACTCAAGCTACCGCACCTTCATCGTGAAACATAACAAGTTACAATTTTATTTTTAAACTACGCCTAACATTGGTGGATTTTTGAGGAAAATCGCCTTTGACACTAGTTGGTAAACAGAACATATAAGCGAGACAGATTTATATAGGACACACAGTATAATGGATTAAATGCACTTACCCGAACCACCGAGGAGCCCACGTGGTGCAGCGACGTCACCGCAGTGTCCGCGGGAGCCATAACAACAATGTCCACACGGGATTCTACTAGAAACTTAGCGCAGTCTCTATAAAAAAACTGCGCGCCCTAAACGGGACGTATCTTTAATCTGGGGCTCCCGCCACAGACTCGCCGAGCGTCGCCGCTTCACGTGCCCTCCAAGGGTTCGGGGGGCAACCTCCACCTTCGAAAGCTAACAACTAAGAAGCCATTTTAGATGACGCCGGCTTCCAAGCTCGCCGGACAACCCCCCACTCTTATCTAACTTTTCCATATCCGGGGCGTTAACTTCAGTACAATGTTGCCTTTTTCGAGTTGCCCTATGAACTTTTTTTTTCAGAGTGATACTGGATTATTTAATTTTATATTCCGCGTTTATATTTAATTAAGAGATTTCGATTGCCAGTTTATGTCGCTGTAAATATGAGGTCGTGACAATCGCCCACTCTCTTTTCGACGTACCTGGCTTCTAAAGCTCTCTCTTAAGCCGTGGAAACGCGCTTACCGTTATAAAACTCACAAACAATGTTGTGTACATACATTTTAAGCAGACAAAGCTGTGTTAACCTTAATTCTACGTAACTAACATCTAATGTCATTCTGTAGTTCTTTCACACACGTTTTGACATTTTGCACTCCGTTATACACACAAGCCGCTCACGTAACCGACCCTCTCGATATCTTCGCGGAGACAGTTTTCTCATACCCTTATGTTCTTCGGCGCGGCCGTATAGCGGAAGTTTCCGGAATTGTGCAGTCGTCACTGCTTCTTCCAGAACCCTCCCGTTGACGTCCTGGAGACCGAGGCCACCTGGCGCTGTTTTTACCAGGCCCGCACCTCGATCCTTTTCTGGCGACGAGGCCTTGTTCCTCTCCCGAACTCCTCGCGTCAGCGCCAAGGGTAGAGAGTGTCTCCGTTCAGGTCACGAGAGCCCAGTTCCAGTGGGCGCGTGCTCTTCATCTGCGATCGTCAGGCTCCTTCGGCGTGGGAAGCGACTATCAGCTCCTCACCCATCAGACCTCCGCTCGCTGGCAACCGGCAGGTATCGCCTCCGGATCCGCAAGCGCCTTTCCCTTTGGCTCCAAGGATTCCACTTATCCTGAACATAGAGCCCGCCATGAGAGTCGCATCTCATAGCTGCTCAACTCGAAGGCATCACCCACCCTCGCGTCACTCTTGACACTCACTTTTTTTTTGATTACGTCATCAACACATGGTTATACATAAACACTTTCGTATGACATAATTAGTCTAACTCAATTCCCTTTCAATAACAATTTCTTATTAACTAATTACATAATTTATTAACGCTATCCTTATTCTAAAGCAATATATAAGTTTGTATAAAGGTGCCGACCTGTTTAAGTTAATTCTTATTTTCGCGGATTGACTTTACTTTAGAGACTATTTCCAGTATTAAGTATTATTATTGCCCACGGTAGAAGTTGTTAACACCTTTCGGTGATATCTCACCGTCCCATTCGGGGCATGTATCAAGGCTTAATATTTGGTTCGTAAATAATTGTTTACCGCCTTTCAAAATTAAATTCAAATTTTCGAATCAAAGTTATAGCAAAATCCTTTTTATTCACAATCTAACTTATTCACTGAAATTTTGTTATCCCGTATGAATTTTACTGTGCATCGAGGATGGTTAAATTATTTACTGAATTTCAGAATTAATTCAAATATTCAAATCAATATTTCGTAATTTATTTTATTTTTTTCCTGGGCAACGGTTTCCCTGATTACTCCCCTGGTTGATGCTGTTGTACCGACATTTTTCGTAGCTTCAACCGACGGCTTCCGCCCTTCCCGTTTCAGGTATCAAGACCTTCATGCCTGGCGGCTAATTTCTTAGAATTCCGCTAGTTTGCGATCTTTTTTTGTTTATCGTTAACAACTTTCCCTTTTTCTGTCTTAAGTGATCAAACCTAGTGACATTCCCAGCATTTTTAAAATCGTTTAATATTTAAGGTTACGAAATAATATTTCTTGACTTAGTTACGCGTTTGAAAATATCTCTCGGACATTTGAATTCTACAGTTATTATTTTGGTTCGAATTTAATTTACTTTAAAATTATCATTCGATACAAGATTATTACAGCGTTTTAAAAATTTGAAATGTTTGAACTGACTTATTTTATAATTTCTATTCAACAAAACACTTCTTAATACGTTGATATATCATTATCGCCTCCCGAGGCATTTTTGATATTACTTTTTCTCTCTTTTTACGTATTATAATTAACTTCCAACTACGATTTCTTTATCTCTCCGAATACGTATTTTTACAGTGAATATTACTTGACACCCTTATACATTACATAATTCGCTTATTCTTTATAATCTAACACAATATCCTTACTTAATTATAGTTGGGCGCCAGCTTCACGTTCGATTACTAGTCTTAGTATCGAATGTTAAGCGAACAAATGCACTTTTTATCTTACTATATTCAAATTTAATCTCAGGGTAGGTACGTGGTTTTTATCAAAAAACCAAGCCACACGTTTGGGCGACAATTAAGATGACCGAAGTTTCCGCGCAAAGATTTTACTGGCTTTCCACCACTCGGAAAGCCCCTTCGCAGTTTTCCTCCAAGGAAAACTAGCCCCATAAGAAAATGCGGGCTGCGTTAGGCGCTCATCGCTTAACGCGATCTAAAAAAAACCTTCGTCGCCGGAAATTAAGGCTTCACAAACTTCAGATAAAAAGTCCATTTGTTCTTTAGTTTGCTGTCGAAACAATTCCGACAGCCGTAAATTTATTTATAACAAAACACACATGAAAATACAATATTAAACGTTGGAGCGCAACACGCACTTCATCTCACTTCCCGATGATCGGCGCGCTAGCCTCAAGCGTCATGTAAAGGGCGGTTCCAGTCACGATTTTAGTATTACCGAATAACAAAAACAAACACACGATTCTAGCACCTCGAGAAAACTCCTAAAGACCACCATCCCTCCCCGCGATCCGATCCCGGACATCGTCTGTATCGCTCTGATCCAGGCCTAACATCCAGTCAAACTTTCGAATTTATACCAGGAACGACCACGTGGTGAGACGGATCCCTCCATCGAATTCCCGCGAAGTGCTTCAAAATTAACCCGACTCTACTTGAACCCCCTTTCTCCCACCGCTACCGTTCACAGCTCACAACGTAACTCAAGCTACCGCACCTTCATCGTGAAACATAACAAGTTACAATTTTATTTTTAAACTACGCCTAACATTGGTGGATTTTTGAGGAAAATCGCCTTTGACACTAGTTGGTAAACAGAACATATAAGCGAGACAGATTTATATAGGACACACAGTATAATGGATTAAATGCACTTACCCGAACCACCGAGGAGCCCACGTGGTGCAGCGACGTCACCGCAGTGTCCGCGGGAGCCATAACAACAATGTCCACACGGGATTCTACTAGAAACTTAGCGCAGTCTCTATAAAAAAACTGCGCGCCCTAAACGGGACGTATCTTTAATCTGGGGCTCCCGCCACAGACTCGCCGAGCGTCGCCGCTTCACGTGCCCTCCAAGGGTTCGGGGGGCAACCTCCACCTTCGAAAGCTAACAACTAAGAAGCCATTTTAGATGACGCCGGCTTCCAAGCTCGCCGGACAACCCCCCACTCTTATCTAACTTTTCCATATCCGGGGCGTTAACTTCAGTACAATGTTGCCTTTTTCGAGTTGCCCTATGAACTTTTTTTTTTCAGAGTGATACTGGATTATTTAATTTTATATTCCGCGTTTATATTTAATTAAGAGATTTCGATTGCCAGTTTATGTCGCTGTAAATATGAGGTCGTGACAGTACCATAAAAGAATATGTAAAAAAGGTTCATACCAAATTTCATCTTAATCGGTTTTTTAGAACTTGAGATATCATATAACCATTTTTTAAAAAATCGGAAAAACAAGTTTAAAGTTTCGGGCAAAATTTAAAACCGCACAGATCAGTTAGATTCTTCGTCACTAAAGTAGCTATATCTCTAACAATAATTGGAATTTTAAATAAAACTTTGTAAGGACATACTTTTAAAGGTTTGAAAGTATGTAATAAAAAAACGGCTTTTTAAGAATCCTAGACCAGAATACCCCCTTAAGAACCAGCTCTTCGAACAAAAATTTACTTGTAGTAAACGCTTGACAGAACCGGTGCGAACCCATAGCAGCACATCACTGGTTAAGTATATTGTTGTATAATATATGAATGAAGTCAGAAACTTTAAGGATGTGGCAATCCTGGGATACTTTGAAATTATTAACCCAGGGAAAACTACGAGTTTCAATTAGTTTCTTGTGAACAATAAGCTATGTAGGTGTATTGTTGAAAATATTATGAATGTTTTTAAACGTATGTAAGATTTCTGTCAAATTGTTTTATCATTATAACCTGTAATGTTTTTATTTGCAGAGGAGTTTTAGTACGTAAATAAATTTGCTATCTTGTGGGGTAAATCCGGTTCGAATCGATTGGTAGGAATTAGATTTTAAGATCATTTGACATCCTTAGTATGGGAGTATTGTCAAAAATTGTCATTGAGCGTATATTATGTAACATAAAATCTAGATATAAACGAATATTTATTGAAAGAAAAGGATTTTTTTAATATTTTTTGGTAATTGGGAATACACCAATTTACCACTAAAAATCAACAACAGGTCTTATGAGTTTAAAATCAACATCATAACCTAGATTGAGCTGTTTTGAATTTATAATAAACACATTTAACCTTTTAAGCGCCAAGCCAATTCAATGGATTTTTGCCACACGCCACCATTTTCAACCATCGATTTTTCCATGAAAATGCTACGTAAAATACACGAAAAATCATTTATATCGGACTTATTTTTGGTTTTCAAATAAAAGTGAAAAAAAAGTGTAAGATTTAAAATATGTTTCCAGGAATATTTACTATGATAGTGACATCTGTTAGCTTAACCTCAAATTCAAAAAAAAACGGCTAAACAATTCGATATTTTAAGAAACACATTGCCTTGAAAAGATGTGTCTGCATTAGGTTTCATTTAAAAATACGATATTTATTTATAAATAAACTTGGAGTGGCGTTTGCGTGCCTTCACGCCTTGGCGTATGAACGGGTAAATTTGTATTTTAAAACACTTATTTCTGTGTACGACAGTAAACCTTTCCTTTACAGTACTTTCTTTATAATAATAATGCTACCAGTTACCGGCTTCTGTCGGGCGCCATATATCTCCCCTTAAAGTTAATAACATGGATGAAACAAAAATCTATTAAACATGTTATTTAATTTTATGATTTATTTTCTGTTATAAAAGGAAGTGAACGAAGCCTGTACATCTGGTATGGTGTCCAGCTACAGATACCTTTGGCTTAACCTCAGCGAACTTCTGCAATCCTTAGGAAATGCCTACGCCAGGACATATTCAACATACAGCCTATTCATGTAAGTTTACAGAAAAGATACATAATGAAGCCAATCTTTTTATCTTTGATAACATAGTGACATTTCTAAGTTGTTGATCTTCATTTGACTATAACTGGCCAGTAAGTCAGTCCTCAACTTCTCTATTTGGAGAAAAAGCGTCCATCTTTTAGTACAGTGGTACCTCGATATACGAGTTAAATATCGTTCCGTAACCTTGCTCATATCAATGAGCATTTTTTCGCATTGAAATTAATTGAAATGCCATTAATCCGTTCCAGTCCCCGAAATGCGACCCTAGTTGTACTTGTTACGTGCTTTCGAATAAGAGAAATGTCTTTATACATGGCAAATCTTGTATAAAAACATAATAAAAGAGAATGAGAAGAAAAAACAGGTAATTTATAGTGTATTTTGGTCACTTAAACGCAACTTACACACAGCTTAAATGCGTATGCATGCTTAATTTTAGTCACTGCTTTTCTCTTCACTGGTCGCCGCGTATTATGTTTATCATAGTAGGTCCATAGCGTTTGACAGTCGAAGTAGAATCCAATACCAACACAGATATATGTACATATACGGATTAAGCCACCAATATGCACCATACGCAAAGTCCACACCGATACCCGTCATGAGATATCGGTATCATCTGTGCGTGGGATAATGCGAGACGCACGAGGCGCAGTAAACTGATGGGCCTGTGCAACCGGTCGTTACTCTTACCTCAAATATCTCGTATGTTAGGGCACTCGTATCTCGAGGTACCACTGTATCGGGTGGGGTGGATAAAATAGATAATTAATTCGCAATAATGGATACTTTCGATCAGCGTACTGGGCATCAAATTACGACAAATGGTCAAGATAAATTATTTTTTTCTATATCCGCTCCCTATTCGGAGCATACGGCCGCCACTCTGTACCTCCAAGACTCTACCACCTGCCAACTTCCTCGCTTCTTCCCAGGTCATCCCGGCGTCCCGTAGCTCCCCTGAGAATATCCTATGGATGGTCATCAAATACCTTCCAGGGCGTCGGGATCCATCAGGTTGATAAAAGAGGCAGGCAGGATTCAGGCTCCTCTAGGGCATCCGCAGCACATGTCCAAGCCAGGTCCATCGTCGCCTTTTTATTTTGGACGTAAAATGGGCTGGTTTGTCCGCTCTCTTACCTCCGTATTCCTGACAATTTCAAACCACCATACTCCTAATATTCGCCGCAGGCATCTGTTTTCGAAGCACAGTATACGGTTACCCTGTGCTTTTGTAATGTTCCATGACCCGCAACTGTAAAGCAGCACAGTCTGTATGCATGCGTTGAATAAGTGGCACTTGGTTCTGACCGAGTACAGCCGTGAGTCGCAAACGATAAAAAATTTACGCCTTAAATATTATATTTTACATACATTCAATCCGTCACCGAAACCGTGACACGTTATTAATCCAGGATTCAACTGTACAGACTCGTAACTTAAATACGCATGTTCACTCACTTAATCGAAGGAAGCGCATCTCTTCAGCTTTTGCCGCTCCTCATTTGTCATTCACTCCCATTTCTTACATTTCGTTAGGTGTCGTCCAATATATGTGCATATTAACTGGAGAAGCATCAATCTTTTGTGCAAATTTACCGTTAGGGCATCGAATCTTATCACAGAACAGTTCGCAAAGATTGTTGAGCAACTATTAAATATTTTTGAAAGTACTTAGTACATTTTGAGTGAAAGAGTAACAAGCAATTCGTGGAATACATACGTAGATGTTGCGTTTTTTATTATTGTTAAACCACCATTAAGAGGCCATATGATCCACATTGGGTGCGTACATGGATAAAAAACGTTTTGTTTTTTTTAAATATACTTAATATATTAACTATCAATTCTGGGTGGAAAGGCATTATATTAATTAAAAATAATATATATCCATAATATAATATTTTTTTTTTGATTTTTTTAATATTAGGAATATGTTTCGCTTTCTTAAGTACTATATTCAATGAGATTTTACAATAACTTATATTATAGTTGCTCTAGGACAATTTTTTAAGCCACGTCCGCTTCCAATGTGGAAAATATGCGCACCTTTTCTTACTATGTACGCCGCTCTCAACTAAGTGTTTATTGACTACTCACTAGAGACTCCAATTCGAGTATCGAGTACTCGAGTACTCGAGTATACTCGTCCATTTTTTAAGTACTCGATACTCGAGTATTTAGAAAAGTACTCGAGTAATACTCGTAATTTATAAATGATGACGTATTTCCAAATTTTATTTACTTATTTAAAATATATGTAATTTTTATCGTTGCGTTTAACCGAGTCTTACGCGTGGTTTAACTGTCAGGTAATATTTATTTTTAATGGTTTTGCCGTTGAAAATGCTGCGCGAGAATTTATATTGTTACTTCTGATTTGGGTCCTGCTGACTTATCTTATCAACGACTATCAATGACAAGGGACAAAATAAAATATTGAAAAATAGTCTTTTGATTTTCCGACTATGGATGGCATCTGTGGCATAATCAATTAAATACGTTTATTAATTTATTAATCATTCATTTAAATACACAAATTTGAATTAATAAAAAAAATTGATACGTCTGAAACTACTCGAGTATACTCGAGTATTCTTGAGTATGTTAAATTGAATGTCCCTGATAATTTTTTGAGGAATCGTGAACATGAGTTGTTTGTTCTTCCAAGGGGTAGAACCAGTCTGCCAATGGGAATGTCACTGGGAAGAGCTTTAACAATTTTAAACGGCATTGCTTCGGATGTCGACATATTTCATATTGACGTGAGTGAGTTCAGACGAATACTATATTTTATGAATAAAAGTTGATTTTGTCAGAACTCATTCGGTTGACTGCCTTGAAAATTTCTAATGTGATATTAATAATATTTTTTTCCTCTGTTTTTTATGACTATTGTAATTTTCATCTTATTTTTAATTTTTAATTAATTTGTGATTTTTATTATATATTTACATGTATGTATGTATATATATATATATGCATGTATTTATATTTGTCAAATCCATGGCGCATTGGCGTCAGCTGTAATGCCATGATTTGCTTTTTCTTAAATAAATAAATAAATTTGATAATTTTACTACTCGATACTCGAGTAGTTGAGATGTCGAGTAATTGGAGTCTCTACTACTCACTCTTCTCACGCAGTTTATCTCAACATGTTTTTCCACGAAAAGCTACTTGTTACTCAATTGCTCAACCAAACCCAGGTGATCGGACACGGAAGCAAAGCCAACGACGTTAGCCACTGCACCACGGACCGGGTGCACTCGTATAGTGGAGTTTGTTGACAGAAGATTTTTATGGGAACTGATTGATACTCTCTCTCGCTACGTCTTTATTTCATGATCGAATGATGGGTGTGATTGAGATTTTAAGACAGCATGTCTTCAAACAGATTAATAGTTTAATTTGAAAAGATCCATTAATAAGGGAATCCCGAAGAAACGGCGCGTCTTATTCAACCAGTCGATACGACAATGTCACCAAGTCTGTTCAAATGCTTCAAACAGATCAATAGTCCGATTAAAAAATATGACAGTTACGGGGCCGGGGTTCGAAACCGTTCGCCCCGCACCCAAAACGGACGACATTCACACTCGACCCGACATCCAACGTTCACAAAATGCATGATTAAAATTATTCTTCTCCACATAATATACAGATAGAATATAATACATTATTATTAAAGAATTGAAAAGATCCATTAATAAGCAGTCGATACCACAATGTCACCACCACCTAGTCTGTTCAAATGCTTCAAATGGATCAAGAGTTCGATTAATAAATATGACAGTCATGAGCCGGGATTCGAACTAGATCTTCCCGCATCCAAAACCGACGACATTCGCACTCGACCACGGACTCGGCACGTAATTAATAGTGAGACGACCAGGGTTCCTTCTCCATCTGACTGGCCTCAGACAGCATCCTTCCACGGCGTTCGGAGACGGAACTTAGGGATAGGATGGGAGGAAAGGTATCTCTGTATAGATTTCAATCGGTAATTTATCTTGGCCGAAAACTCTATCCTAGAGTCGGCTAATTTATTGTCTTCAAATTATTACATTTTTTTATTCCACACGAATACATTGCAGTAAGAACATTTTTAAACGCGTAAGACCAAATGAATAATGTCACTACGCCTGCTGTCCGAAGCAAGCGCAAAAAAAACTCATGACTTTTGAAAGAAGGATAACGACTAACTGACTTGGCGGTTATTTTGACTTGACTTTTGTAGGGGCCACTTTAACGGGGACTTGGGCGTTAGCCTAATCCCTTTCATCTGTGTTGTTGTTGGGGTGGTGAGATTGTGTCGATTTCTTGAGGGTGGTCGCCCAGAGCGGTGATGCAATAACCTCGAGTGGAAATTTTTTTGTTTTATAGTTTTAATTGGGGCTATGTTATTTATTATATTTTTTATAAATATTCATGTCAGCTGTGTTATGCAGCTGACATCTATTTTCTTTTTTTTTTGCCCTCTTTTTTTTGTTATTTAGACTCGAGAGGAGGTCAAAAGCTCTGGGTGCCATGTGGTCTGGAAGTTCTCTCTTCTTCTCCGGGAGTCGAGATGAGATCTGTTTCTTTGCTGGTCCGGGTCACGCGACGTCGGCCAGGTTTGGTCGGATGCTGGATGGGAGGGTAAGGGTAAGGCTAGCTAGGGGCGGGTCTCGACGTAGGACGTCGAGAGGCCTAGGGTGATGTATGTGCGAATTTAACGTAATATCGTGAGAGTGCTTTATCGTGGGATTTGGGTGATTTTCAATGTCTGTGGCAAATTTTTGCGCGAGTTTCTGAGTGTGCTCTTCGAGAGAATCTATCTTTAAATCGCGTTCTAGTGTGGTGGTGCGCACATACCACGGGGCGTTTGTTATTTTCCGGAAGTGATCTGCTCTGAATCACGTGAAGCTTAGCGACGTGATTGGGGGTTGGAATGTCCCCAAACTTGGTAGCCGTACGTCATAATCGGGCGTGTAATGGCAGTGTACAAGAGCAGCTTTGCTTTTAAGGCCTAGCTTGCTCTGTCTGCCGATCATAGGGTTTAATCGACCCGAGACCTGGTTTGCCTGGCGGCGCTTGAGTTCAACGTGCGCGGTGAATTCAAGTCTCTTATCGAGCGTAAGGCCAAGATATTTTACCGTGTCGGAAAACGGATTTTCTTGCCGTTTACGCAGATCGGTTTGATTCTAGCTGTATGTCTGTTGGTGCGACGGGAAAACGTAATTGCCGTGCTTTTTTCCGCGTTAAGTTTGATGCGCCAGTCTTTGCACCAAAGGGCGATCTTGCTGCCTGCCAGCTGTGTGATGAGAGAAGCTCTGTTGCGGTTGAGATTGGTGAAAGGATCGCAGTATCGTCGGCATACTGCGCGAGGATACATTGCGATTCTTTCGCAGGAATCGGGATGTCGTGCGTACAGATTGTACAGCAGAGGGAGAGCGCTGCTCCTGAGGAACGCCCGCCGTCGGAATGCGGGTGGATGACTTTTCCCCGTGAAGCTTTTTACGCGGAATTGTCGATCGGTGAGGAACGAGTTGATCAGTTTCAACATCGGTGTGTCGAGGCCGGCCTCGCTAAGTTTGACAACTAATCCTTCTATCCAAACCTTGTCGAAGGCTTTGGATATGTCTAAAAACAGGCCAGAGGTGAACAGTCGGCGGTTAAAGCCTTCTGTGATATAGTCTGCTACCCGGAGCAGCTGGTGGTTGTGAATGAAGCGCTCGGAACTCCGTGCTGCTCATCCGGGATGAGGTTTTTTGTTCCGAACGAATTCTTCTAATCTAGATTTGATGACCCTTTCGAGTAGTTTACTCCATTGACGGGAGTAGACTAATCGGTCTGTGGTTTTCGGGAAGTTGGTGATTTTTGCCCGGTTTAGGGATTAAAATCACGTCCGCCATTTTCCAATCGGATGGGAAATGATGCATTTTCAGGCAAGCGTTGAAAATGTTGGTCAGCTCTAACACCCTTTCAGGTAAGTGTTTGAGCGCCTTATGGGAAATGCCGTCGCAGCCGGGTGCTTTACGGTTTGCCAGGTGTTTTATTCGCGTCTCTATTTCGCCCGTGGTCGCGGGTTCGATAGGTGGGGGAGGGTCGGAATTTCTCAATGATGGTCCTGTATTTTTTCGGTTATGCATTTCACGCGCTTTTGTTAGAGCGCGGTCGTTTGCATCTATCGCGTTAGGTGAGAATTGTTTTTCGATGGAATCTGCGAACGTTTCGCATTTTCATCGAATAAACTGGTCCGTTCGGTCCGATAATCGGAGTGATCGGATTCTTCCGGGTTCTCAGTATCTTACTGAGAATCCAGTAGGATGGCTGCCTTTTTCTAATTCGGCGAGGTAGTCGTTAAAAGATTTCTCTCTGGGCTTTAGTTTCCCGCTTTACTAGCGCGGTTAAGCGAAAGTATTCCGAGCGGGCTGTCGGGTTATAATGGCGCTGCCATTCTTTTTAGCGCGATTTTTCTGAGTGATCAGGTTTCTAATTCTGATCGGGACGTCAGGTCTGTGCCCTACCGTAGGGATGGGGATGAGGCGGACGCTTTCGCGGCGAGTATATAGCGTCCGTCAGGTTTTTTAACTGCGATGTCGATGTCTGCGGGTTAGCGAGACATGGAGTCGGCGTTAAATTATCAGATAAGTGTTGTTCGGAAATCTTCCCAATGAAGTGCGGGAATTGGAGTTATTTTGAACGATCGCGAGTGGGTCCGTTAGGTCTCCTAGGTACAGGAGTACGGGTCGGTGGTCTGAGTTTAATTCGTCGACTACTTTTATCTGCGGGGCGTGTGGGATGTCGAACAACATTGCGAAATCTAGTACGTCCGCCGTTTTGGTTGGGACGTGATATATTGTCGGCTCGAATGGAGCTACTATCGTTGCTTGATTATCGATCGCGAACTGATTGAGAATTTCCCCTTCGGGTTCGTGAGGCGACTGTGCCAGTTCCGGTGTTTGGCGTTGAAGTCTCCAGCGAGGATAGTCGCTGGGAAGTTTACATCCAGCAGGTTGTTTAAGTCTGCTGTTGTCATGGTTGTGGAAGGTGGGGCGTATACCGATACGATGCGGATTAGGCCGGCGTTTGACGATGATATGACGATCGCGGTGGATTCTATGTCGGAAGGTGTTGCGTTTGCGACCGGCAGGGCCGCAATGGTCTATGCAGGATTTTACAAAAAATGGCGGTGCCGCCGCCTTTTTATGGAGTCTATCGTTTCTGTGTGTGGTGTAATTCGCGAGATTGTACGTGTGACATGGCTTAAGGCCCGATTCACTGACAAGGAATACGTCGATGTCGTGGGTTCGTAAGAAATACTCTCTATCTCCGCTCTATCTGAGCGGAGTTGACAGTTGGCGTTCCAGAAAGCTGTCTGAAAGGAAGTTACTTTACGTTTACTTGACATTGTAGGATTCTAGTAAAATCTGGTTAATTAAGAGCAAGCCTTGCTTAAGCCTGGCTTGAGTTGGTGTGTCGGTGTTTGACGCGGTGGTGTCGGCGAGTGTGGGTGTAGTGTGGTGTTGGGAGGGAAGTCGGGGAGTGGTTTCTAACCTTATTGGCGTATGTCTGTGGCCGGTTCAGCTGGTTCTGTTGTTGCGCCTGGTGTTGATGCTGGTCCTGGTAGTTTTGTCGCTGGTGCTGCTGCTGGCACTGTCGCTGGTACTGCTGCTCGTACTGCTGATCGTACTGCTGCTGGTACTGGTACTGCTGCTGGGTGTGGAGGAACTGGTCGTCGTTGTTGGAGCGGGTTCGCCTCGTGAACTCCTCCGATGTTCGCATGTTCCTTTGTGGCCATTTTCGGGTGCTGTAGGTCGGGCGGTTGAAGCCGGGATGCTTCTCGCATCTGATATCAGAGGCTGAGTGGTCTCGGCCGCAGTTGGCACATTTGCGAGGGGCGTCTAGGGAGTTTGGACAGTCGTACGATGCGTGCCTGCTAGCGCACTTCCGGCATTTTGGTTGTGCGTGGCAGGAGCTACTGGAGTGTCCAAATCGCTGGCAGTTGTGGCACTGGCTGGGACCGGTCCTTGGTCGGAGGTTCTCCACTGTCACCTCGTAGTCCATTATCAGGTCTATGTTAAAGAGATCTTGAGATCTCTTCGTTTTCGCCGCGTCAATCAGCACTAGGTTTAGCGGTTCACGTGTTCGGTTACGGTACATCCGCTGTACGTTTTGATCTCGTATTCCATCGAAGTCAATGTTTCGTGGATGTCGCCGACCGCGATTTCGGCGGGCAGTCCACGGATCACAAGCTTTAGCGTCTTGTTCTCCGGCAAGGTGTAGGAGTTAAAGTCCATGTTCCTCTTCTCCATTGCGTACCATGAACCGGTAGTCGTCTATCGATACCGGTTCGATCCGCGTTCCATCGAGGAGGTCCCTCGCACGGACGGGTATTCCGGCAAGGTGGAGATCCTTACGAAGCACTTGGAAGTCTGTTTTGGAGTGGATTATGATCGGTAAGATGGCTGATGAATAAGGTTTTGGAGCGGTGCTGGTCTTGTCGGCAGGTGCGATGGCTGGTGTCAGGTGTGGATCAGGTGCCGTCATGATGAGCTTGGCAGGAGGGATCGCACGTCGTTTTGCAACGGCGATGTCGGCGTCCTTGGTCGCTTCTTTCCTTTGACGGCTGTGAATCCGTCGTCGTCTGTGAAGCGGGTGGCTGATGGTGTCGGTAATGACGGGTAGTGGTCTGCGGTAATGTCGTCGTCGTCTTTCTTCGCTGCTGGGGTGCCAGGGAGTCTGCGGGGTTGCTGTCTTCGGTGTCGAAGTTGATGAAGAGAGCGTCGGGGTTGATGAGGCGGTCGGGTGATGGCGGGGGTCCGTTATCTCCCAGGTTGAACTTCTCAGCGACGAGGTTCTGAAAAATAGTGCACATGATTAAGTACACTCGGTTATCGGCGGCGGCATCGTCAGTTGATTCCGTGATTGTTGTTCGCAAGTCACGGATACACTGCGCGATTTCCGCGGACGGGGGTGGGAAATTTGCCATTGCTGACAATTGTGAGGAGGGTGGGGCGGTTGCTGCGATCCTTAGGCGAGCGGTCACTGGCGTCGGCAACACACTCTCACGTGAGCCCACGGATTGATTCGCGGAAAACTGGCGTCCGATAAAACGTCAGTTAACGTAAAAAACAATTCGGGGCACAATCGAGAAGTGATGCGAACGAACAGGTGCGCTGGCAGAAAGATCGGCTGAGCAGTATTGGAGGGCAGGTGTAGTCTACAGCGGCAGTCAGTGGTTCGCGTTGGCCGGTGTCCAGTGATGAAGTGGTGAGAAATCGTCAACTGAATGCTGGTTATAGCGGTGTCCGGATTGGCTGCAAGCTGAGGGGGCGTGGTCTTCGTGTTTCTCAAATTCGGTGCGATTTAAATATGATAATTAAATCTCGCAGTAGAATTTTCGGCAGTTTCGATGATCTGTGGTTGAAGCGTAATGATAACAGAACGCTTAACCGGTGTGAAGTCAATGGTTAGGTAGAACTTGATCGGCTCCAGAGAGGTGTTAGCAGCACGGGAGTTAGATTGAGTATGGCGGTTATTTTATTTGACAGCCACATTTATATAGCCGTGATTCTAGTATGAAAAACAGCTCGACCAATCAACGCAACGCATTCTGGCCTGAGCTGAATTCAACCAATCACTGCGAAGCCGTCGCAATGAGTCGGTTACATGAATTTATAACAATTTGAATGCATTTATTCGCGTTATATTACTCGTTTGGTCTTATTATTATTGATTGAGGTGATAAATAAGATCGTCCGAGAGAGTTCTGATACCCTACAACATCATGCGGTATCAATAGTATTCTTCTCCACATAATACATTATTATTAAAGAATTGAAAACATCCATTAAAAATAAATCCCGAAGAAACGGCGCGGCGCGTCTTTTTCAACCAGTCAATACGACTATGTCACTAAGTCTGTTCAGATGCTTCAAACAGATCAATAGTTCGATTAAAATCTATGACAGTAAAAGCCTGGGATTTGAACCCGTTCTCCTCGCATCCAAAACCGACGACATTCACACTCGACCGCAGGCCCTATGTGGCATAATGCATGATAAAAAAGTATTCTTCTCCACATAATACTCAGATAGAATATAATACATTCAATAACATTGTTATTAAAGAATTGAAAAGATCCATTAATAAGTAATCCCGAAGAAACGGCGCGTCTTTTTCAACCAGTCGATACCACAATGTCACCAAGTCTGTTCAAATGCGAACCGACACTTAATTATTTCGAGCCGAAAAGCTTTTACGACTTAAGCAAGTTTCGGTGAAATGAAATTGCTATTAGACATCTCGCAGGCTTACCCCCGAAAGAAAGTCTTGCATACAAATAAGGTTGCTTTTCGAAAATCCATTGGGACTACCTTATTATGTGTGATTTTTTTGATAATTTGTTTTATTAAAGTTGACTTTTTCACAAGAATTGTCTTTGAAAGGATCTTTTGGGGCTAATTTACAGTAATTAATTTTAATAAATTTCCGTGGCTTGCGATGGTATCGATGCTTACAGGCTCGTATCCCAGTACGGACAGTCTTATAAATTGATTTTACAATCTTCAGACTTTCAAGCCTAATAAATATTCTTTCCTACCCATCCGATTCTTAAAAAATGGGCCGTTGCAAGAGCAACAAGCTTATCATAATTCTTGTCCAATTCATATTCTCATAAGAAACAAATTAAATGTTCTAAATTTAAATAACCTTTTGAATACAGAATAAAAATATTAATCGTCCAAATAAAATAATTGATGGCTAGTTTAGGTAAGGTTATAATAAAAATAAAATATTATGCTCGTTTTTAAAGTGATCTCGGTAAATGCTTGGTGGAATGATATAATAATAAAAATAATAACACATTTTTAGGACTTATTCCACATTAAATTTATTGGATCAGGACCGGTTTCGCTCGTGACGAGCATTATCATCTGATCAGTTGATCATCAGATATATATGTATATATATATAAATATGACCATTTTATAAAAATTCTGCCCAATGTATTCTGACCAATTCATTATCACCATTTAGTTTAAATTCAGAGCAATTTGAAAATAAAAATATGACCGAAACATTAAAAAACAAACTTAATATAAATATACTTTGTTTTAGTTAGTCCGAAGATGCCTCTGAAAGAGGCGAAACACGTGTCACATTTAGTAGCACAAGTTATTTTAAATTTTATATTAAAATGAACTTCCACAAAGTAACCGCCGAAACAAACGAAAGTATTAAACTTAAACTTACTTAAAATTGGACGGGGAAAATTCGCGCTTTTATCCATACTCTCTCAAAAAGAGAGAAATAATATTCAAAAAGCGATAACAAATTCTAAATTTTCAATTGATTTGGAATACATACATACAGTGACGGCTGGTGACGGGGTGCTGGGGGGTGCAAAAGGAAGATTCAACTATTTTTCCGTACTACGGAAGAGAAACAGTTGGTATTGCGAACATCTGAATTGAAAGTCCATGCTATAGAAGTGTTTTAAAATCCAATGAATAGGAAAGAACTCTTGCAAAAATGGTTGAATTGTCCATTGCACCCCCCAACACACCGTCACCAGCCGTCACTGCATACATATATAGGCAACGAAGTATTGCTGTCTAGGAAAAAAGATTATCTTCTAATAACATCCTTTGTTTCAGGTTCGTGAACATAACTATCGCAGTGTATGGAGCCTTATCGGAAATCGTTGATCATGGATTTGTATTTAATTTCAAGGAGTTTGGTCTGGTTGTTGACACTGTGTACAGCATCAGTCTTTACTACATCTTCTGCGACTGTTCCCACAAAACAACATTAATGGTGAGTGGTAAATCGTCAGAGATTATCGTCAATTCATTGACTTGCTGTTTAGTTAATACAGGAAAATTCTAAATAAAAACATAAATATGTTCACTGTTATAATTAATAAATACATAAACAAGAAATATCTTATATATAAAACCGAAACGGCGTATGTATGTATGTATGTGGGTCTGTAATTCCCTTTGCATTGTTGGTCATAAAGTTGCCATAAAAACGAATATGAAAGAAAATATGTTTGAATTTTTATCGGCGAAGACATTTAGTCAAAATGTAATAAATTAGTCTTCTACTGAACTTTTCCCGGCTTTTATTATTAATAATAATAGTTATCATTTACGTGAAGGTATTATTTGACATTTCTTTGGCAGCAAATTAGATTTTTTCCTTAAATTTGGACATTTTAATGGGCGAGAATGGGGCTGTCATCAAATTAAATAAAGTTTGTGATTTTATTTTAACTCTATTTTGGATGTTAGATTTTGTGATATAATTATGTCGAATGATATAACATTAAATAATTATTGGTCGCTTAGTCCGAGCGACGCCGGGTAGCAATACTAGTACAATATAAAATTAAAAATAACTTTTTGGAAATAATGTAAGTAATGGCGAGCAATCGGTCCTATTAAGAATATTATTTAATAATACTTCTTTTTTGTTAAGAGTTTTATTTAGTATTTCTAAAAATTCTATAACAGTTAACCATGACACAGTTGGTAGCACAATACGTGGAATAATCAAAGTTTTTTTAAATTTTATGTTAAAATGAACTTCAACAATGTTACCGTCGAAACCATCGAAAGTAAGAAAAATATATGTATGTTAATTTTATCAAGAAATTAAAAGGATTCGGCTTAATACTTTGCCAATTTTAAACGAACAACTTAATCTTCCAACCTCATCATTGTTATACCCTTTTAAATAAATATCATTAATTATAAACTCAAACACTTGAAATCAATCAATTCCATAGTAAAAGGTCGGATGAAACCCTCGAATTACTTATCGATATTTCTATGTGTATATTATCTAGTGAAGTATTTGCGATACTACATTCAAAATACCCTATAATTATAAGTAACCCACATAATTCTTTGAAACGTCTAACTTCCCGTAAAAAGGCAAAAAACCCAAACGCCATTTAAAAATATTAAAATTAATTTTGTTTTAGTACTTAAGCAAACTTTGCGATAGTAAGTCCGAAGATGTCTCTGAAAGAGGCGAAACACGTGTCATAATTAGTAACACAAACGTGGAATAATCAAAGTTATTTTATATACTTCATTGAATGTCATTTACATTAAATGTTCGCTAGTTCATATAGATTAGAGGTGGCCAGACGTTTTTGCCCGCGATCGACTTTCGTTTGTAATTATTGGCGACGATCGACCAACATTAAAAATAGTAATTTAAAGCCTATATTAATCTAATTGCCAACCCTTGTTTGACCCGGGTTTTAGAAAGAGATTTTCGCCGATAATCGCCTAAATTCGACATTTTAGCGTGGTGTCCCTGTCAGACGACTTGCCTCGCACGCTTCTTGGAACGGGCACCAGAGATTTGTACAGATCAGATAGGCGATCGACGCTTTGGCCACCCCTGATATAGATTAGTAAATACGATGATACGTTAATAAAAATTTTGTATTTAAACGACACAAACTGTTTACTACGTGTCAGCTCAAGAACGTTCGTGCATTTGAAGTGCCTGTGGAATGTCGAAAGGTGAAACCGGGGTCGTTAGCGACAATTGTCATAGAAAAGTACAAAATTCAAACCATTCAAAAGCAAATATTTACTGTTACATATTTACTTGAATCATTTAACTTTTATTACTCATTGGGTTTTAATTATTCATAAATTAACACTTTAAATGTCACCTGAGAAAAACAACCGCTGATAACCTTTGCTTAAGCCAGGGGTCACCAGACTTTTTTGAAAAACGGGCCGGATTGAAATTTTTAAAAAATTTTGCGGGCCGGATGACAAATAAATTCGTGTTGAAATCCATTTAGAAAATTTATTTATATTTTTTTTTACCATGGCCACTCCCATCTTAGAGCATATGGACTCCTCACGGAGTTTATCTCAACATATATTTTTCTACGTGAACTGCTGATTACTCAGTTTCCCAACCTCTCTTTTTTCGAAGAGAGTAGGAATGGAAAGGATACGAGGACTAGGCAGGACTAGTGATTAGTTAACCGCTGTCACTATGCGTCGCTCTGTGGGATCGGAAAGGTGGGAAGGGATTTTCAACAACACAAACACCCTTGCCTTTGAACAGATTTATCTACTGAAAAAATCCGCTCGTACCGGGAATCGAATCCGGGCGATCCGGCACGCAAGCCAACGCCGTTGACACTGCGCCACGGACATTTATATATATATTAATGTAATTTCTATTGGAATCTACAATGAAAAATATTTATTATATTTTATTGGTTAATACGTTGTTGCATCTTATTGGTACCAATTGGTGAATTGAAATAAATAGTTTTTTATTTACAAATAATTCATAAAATTTTGAAAAAGAATATTTTTCTTAATTGATTAATTTATTTTAAAAATCGAGATTTTTGGAGTTTCGCGGCCGTAGCTTGATAATCTTTGTGCAATATCGATCTTTGAAAAAGCGTAACCTCGAATTCATTATAAATATAATATCACAAACATGAAAAGTCGAAGAATTCGATATTGATTTAATGAATAAAGCTTATTGAATGGTTTCGTGGAGCTTTTGTATTGGAGCTTTAGTTTCTTGTTTCGTGGTGTACCTAGTCTTTTTAAAAAGTTGGCAACTTAATTGCCAAATGATTAATTACCTTATACCTGTCGCATTAAATAAAAAATGCCTTTGAGATTGAGACACTTACAGGAACCAACAGAAATTCTTTTCACAAATTCATCACATTGATATGTCAATGTTTTAGTTGATTGCATCTTAAAGGCTTGAAAATAACTTGGTGGCGAAATGTCGTTAGTAAATATAAACTATTTTTTGGCATAATATTTATTTATTTATTCGGAAAAACTATATAAAATACATGGCATTACAGCAAGCGCCAATGCGCCATGCATTTGAGAAATTAATAAAAATTGCATAACATAATACACAAAAATTTTAAAAATAAGAAACGGAAAATAAACATATTATTTACATAAGAAGATAAAAGTCCGGTCCGTGGCGCAGTGTCAATCGCCCGGGTTTGATTCCCGGTACGAGCGGATTTTTTCAGTCGATAAATCTGTTCAAAGGCACCTTTACGATCCCAAAAAGAGCGACGCATAATGACAGCGATTAACTAATCACTGGTCCTGTCCTACTCCTCGTATCCTTTCCATCCCTACACTCTTCGAAAAAAAAAAGAGAATTTGAGCAACTGAGTAACAAGCAGTTCTCGTAGAAAAAAAACAAATATAATGAGATAAACTCTGTGAGGAGTCCATATGCTCCAAGTTGGGAGCGGACATGGTTAAAAAGAAGACCAAAAAAATGAAATAAGCATCAAGTTCACTGTCGAAGATGTCCAAATCAACAGGCAGCGCATTTATCAGCCGACTTGCCCTTGCAACTGGAGATTCAAAAGACCTACGTGACAAACAATTTTTGACGAAGAAAATTGATTTGTCTTGGTCACGACCACCTATGTAGAAGCTGGGAGCATGCAAACTTAAATTTTCTAGTATATCAGGGTTATTAATATGTAATCTTATATATAAAACCGAAACGGCGTATGTATGTATGTGGGTCTGTAATTCCCTTTTGAATTGTTGTTGCAATTCGAACAAACGAATTGATTTCGCTCGCGAAAGTTTCGACGGTAAATTTGTTCCGTTATCAATGTGTGTGTAGAGACTCCAATTACTCGAGTATCGAGTAGTACATTTTACAAAATACTCGAGTACTCGAGTAGTTTCATATGAACCAAAATATCTTATATATAAAACCGAAACGGCGTATGTATGTCTGTGGGTCTGTAATTCCCTTTTGCATCGTTGGTCATTAAGTTGCCAGTTGTTTCAACTTGGCCCGTCTGAATATGCGCGCCGAGGTGAACATAGCGCCAAACTGGTCCGAGCGAAGCCGGGTTCGAATACTAGTAAATATATATATCATAAGTGAAACACGTAAAAGTCATTGCAGCAAATATGTGCTCCGTGGTTCGTGCGTGGATCGCTGTTACACAGAGAATTAAGTATACCCACTATTCTCGACTACATAAGTTTCTTAATGCAGCAGGCCTTCACTGTAACCCAACAATCTCTTGCCAGCAGTATAATGTTGGGAAAGCATCAGAGAATCGAAATAGAACGAGATCCATTCTTTCCGATGACCCTCCATTAGTAGAAATGAAAAAGTAAGCTGACTTCTTCAACTGTAGCGATCGCGCCCTTCTGTCAGCAGCGATGGGAAGGGAATGTAAGCAAATAAAATGAAAAAACACTCATAAAACTACGGTTGTATCTAAACTAAAACTAGGGTTTGCTATTTTAGATATTCCTATATTATTATCTGGTCATTAGTATTTTCATAAATCCCCATAATTATAACATACCCACTTAATTCATTAAAACTTGATTACATTCAATTTTCGCTAATTATATTTTAATAACAATTTAACTTAGTGATCTACTTCTATTTTTGTATATTAACGATAGAAACTGTTTACTACGCGTCATTTCAAGTACATCTGTGCACTTGAAATGCCTGAAGATGCCGAAAGGCGAAACCCGGTTCGTTAGCGACAAAACTCATGGAATAGTACAAAATTAAAAATCAAAAAAAACCAAGCACCTTCAGTCGAAATCCTTAACTTAACTTATAACTAGAAATTACGTCAAATAGATATCCATAAAAAAACTTGTTACCGTCACACATTGAAGGTTCACCATCTTTAAGACTACAGACGTAGGCTGTCTACGCCATTTTAGATCTGCTACGTCGTAGGCATCGCTACCAACATATGAATAACCACTTTGTCAAAAACTTTACTTGCTTATGGGTTTATTTTACTTATAACAATAAAAGCCAAGTTTCTTTGTTCCTTCAAAAATCCCTTTATCTTTTTGCACTATAAAATCAAGTGAAAATTCAATTTGATTCCAGTGCTTTTGTTGGTACTCAACATGAATCTTAAAATTATTTAGCTTAATTTTGTAAAAAAACCTAGAATTTAAATTGGACAGATATATGCTTAAATTTTAAATGCGAGAGTATGAATAGTATTTTTAAGTATATAAGCCACAATGGGATATTTATAATAAAAGATATTTCCCTTTTTTGTCAAATTTATTTAAGCAAACAAATCTTTATTAAATTATTTCAAATTTAAACAGTGGTGATATATGTAGATACAAGCATTAACTGATTTGATTATGAACAAAAACACATCTTACAAATCATAACATGGACCGATTTCACTTTCTCCAATAAAAATGTTGATAAATACACTAAGTTTTTGTGATGCTAAATTAAATATTATGTTCGGTCCGTGGCGCAGTTGTCAACGTTGTTGGCTTGCGTGCCGGACCGCCCGGGTACGATTCCCGGCACGAGCGGATTTTTTCAGCCGAAAAATCTGCTCAAAGGCATGGGAGTTTGTGTCGTTGAAAATCGCTTTCCACCTTTTCTATCCCAAAGAGCGACGCATAGCGAGAGGGATTAGCTAACCACTAGTTCTGTCATCGTATCCATTCCATCCCTTACTCTCTTCGAAAAAGAGAAGTTGAGCAACTGAGTAACAAGCAGTTCTCGTAGAAAAATATATGTTGAGATAAACTCTGTGAGGAGTCCATATACTCCAAGTTGGGAACGGATATGGTTTTTAAAAAAAGTTGATAAATTTTACAAAATAATAAAATCCTTTTGACGAACGTCCAACGTTTGCCTGTCAATAATCTTGCAACGTGTAATTTTTTGCTTGCTAAAACATTAAAGAATAATAAGTTGAAAATAATCGCGATAAGCGTAACCTGTACTGATCTCAATAAATGAATTGTGGAAAACAGCTTCAAAGCGAACGTTAAAACATGCCAAAATAATGAGTGATATGACTAGAGTAGGGCTTTAGTGTATAATTCGCACTGTTTTTAGAATCAGATATATGGAAATGAATTCTCGAATTCACATCGATTGTTAACCTGCTAGGTGCTGGCTAGAATTAGTATGGACGTGCACGAGGGGCCGTGATTATCTGACAAAAAATAAAACCTAATAAATAAATACTTTTTGGACAAATTTTAATAGTACATCACAAAAACTTACCATATTAATACACGATGTGTCATTTACGCCATCATTAATTCAAAAACCAAACTAACAAACGTTTCACAAACCTTCATGTTATTCACAACACTCACAAAGAAAATACGTGAACGTGACTTTAAATCGGAAATGACTCATAATAAATTTTATCTGAAATGTAAATACATTCAAAGTTCAAGTAAATTAATAGTCTTCCACTGAGTGGTATGCCTCATAACAAGGTTCTACGCATACCCTGCTAGTGACACATTTCAACACAACGAAACAGCTCTTTTTAAAATCGATATATTATAGATTACTATACAATATCTTTAAAATTCAAGTATTATATCACGATGTTACTATATGCAAGATATTTTAAAAGTATTTTAAACGTTGCTTGTGGCTTTTAAGCCACGTCTCAAGTACTGCGTATAAACACGCGCATTTGGCTTGACCGGCCTTACGAGCACGGAATTGTTTGGCGTGTAAACGCGGCCGCGGCATGGAAGAGATTTATAGACTTACGAAACTATCCATACTGGGAATCGAGCTATTGAGCACGGTGACCGAAGCCAACTATGATAAAGGCTCAACACATTGCATGCTATATTTTTTAAATACACTGTTATTTTTTTCTAGGTTGCCCAAGGAGTTCAAGATACCCTTTTGTCAATCAATATGATGAAAATTGATCTCCTAACTCAAAAAGAGGTAAAATATATAACTAACCATTATTTATATCATTTTTGAACTTTAATGTTCTTTCTTAAAAATAAATACAGTTATAAAAATAAAATATCGGTGGCTAAAAGAGAAATGTTGTCAACTTCACTTTTGGCTGAAAATGACTTAATTATGGCATCTTATTGTATCATGCAATGTATATGTCCCCTTAATCTTGTATAACCAAAACTTATTTAAGTGCATCAGAAAAACGTTTTAAGAAAATTTGATATCTCCACTGTCGTTCAAAAACCTACACTGCTTATTATCCAACTCCGCCATTTTGTATTGTCACTTGTCATTTATTCGTTGTTGTTCAGCGGTGGTACAAATAATTCGTTTGATTTATTTTGTTTATAACACAAAATTTTACATTTTCAAAATAATTTGTTTTTACCCTCTCCTGCACAATTGACAGAAAACGAAGATAGCAAATTTTCTTTTTAAGACATCGATATTTCTATAATTGAAAATTAAATTAAAAATGAGTATCTTTAACGGATGGCTGGAGGGTAGTAGTGCATGTGACGGGATACTTTTTGATTCCTTGTGAGGCATTTGAAAATTTTGGATCACATCATCTAAAAGGAGGTTTTTTAGAAGAGTTCGACCCACGCATATTTTAAGAGATAGTTTTCAAATTTGGTCAAATGTTGACAATCTTCGAATATAAGATATTTTCATTCCTTTTTCTCATAAGTTTGTGTTTAATAGCAATTAGAGAATCCAATTCGAGTATCGAATAATCGATACTCGACAAAACTCGTCCATTTTTCAAGTACCCGTAATTCGTAATTTATAAACGAAGGTTTAATTCCAAATTGTATATACTTTTAAATATTTCTATAATGTTTAAACGTTGCGTTTAACTGAGTCTTACGCGTAGATTTTTCTGTCAAGTATTTTTTTTAAAATGGTTTTTTCGTTGACCGTGCTATGCGAGAATTTATTTTGTTACTTTGCTTTGGGTCCTACTTACTTATTTTAATATATGATGACGAGAGACTATCATGACAAGAGATATTTTTTCTATCATCTATTTATATACACACATTTTAATCAATAATGTATATTTTGGTACATCTGAAACTACTCGCTACTAAACGTGTTAAAATGCGAACTATTTCAAATAAAGAAAAAAGCTCTCAAACGCTTAATCTACAATTGGCAAATTGACAAAATACTAATTTTGAATTACTTCCTGATTTGTGATATTAATAAATTTCAAAATATATTCGGTTACTTATTTTGCAGCGTTATCGGTGCGAGCAAAAAGCTGATTACTGAAGCTAATAAAACTGTGTTGAAAGAACGGGTTTAAATTCAAAATGTCTGCCACATGAGTATTAAAAGCTGTAATATAAAATACTTTTTTCAGGTCGATCACTTTATCCAGGCAATCGAGATGAATCCAGCAATTGTCAGTCTAAAAGGATACGCAGATGTTAACAGAGAGATGCTAACATCGGCAAGTATTCAATATTATTTATAATAGTGACGATCATTAATTTCCAATAGATTCAATTGGCATTTACTCGGTAGAACTACCTGACCCATCCACCACCCGCCACGGTCATACGTCTAGTTTTTAGCAGAAATTTCCCGTGGTGTAACAACGTGAGGCGTTATGCAGTTTTTAGCTTTGGAATTGTCCTGGGAGCAGTTACCCTTACTTGATTAGCTTCCACTAAAGTGTGTCTTGTCTTTTTTCCTTTTTTGAGAGTTTCTAAAGAGCACCCCAACAAGTATGCAGAAAACCAATCACTCTGAATAAACCAGTAGCTTTTATATCATTTGATATATTTACTATGCATCATTTGTCGGGTCTATGATTGAGTGTAAATGTCGTTGACTTCAGTTGCGGGGAGAACACGGGATCCAATCCCAGTCCAAGCAGATCAATTTATGAATCGAATTATTGATATCTATTCAGAGACATGTCTGTGTTGTATAAACTCTATCCTTAAAACGTGACTCAGTGCGGGTGATTAACTAACAACTAGTCCTATCTTAGTTTTATTCTTTCTATCTCCCTATTCTCTCGAAAAGGAGAGCTGACGCAATAAAGAAGCTAGTAATTATATTAGGGGTGTGGAGTTTTGACTCTGTCAGGAAGACGGAAGTAAGAAAGCGAAAAAACCAGATCGTTATTACGTCCAAAATAAAAAGGCGATCGATCTGGCTTGGGCATGTGCTGTAGATGCCCCAGGGGAGCCTGAATCCTGCCTATCTCTTTTATCAACCTGATGGATTCCATAGGGCCATGTACTCAGTGGAGCTATGGGACAACCGGAAAACCTGGAAAGAAGCGAGGAAGTTGGCGGGTGATAGAGAATCCTGGAGGCTCCGAATAGGGAGCGAATATTTATATGTATTTTTTTTAACGTAGAACAAAAATCGGTCGATTTAAACTCAAGCCCATGCATTTTTAATCGAATGCAGTATTTTTTGAATTGAAAACACACTGATTTTAACCGGTTTCGACCTATTTATTTTTCAGGCTATCACTACCATCGCAATTTACTTGATAGTGTTGCTGCAGTTCAAGATTTCTCTCCCGAAAGATCCTCAAGTATAAAAATGGATTATTGAAGATTTTCTGTCATATTTAAAACATTAGTGTTTAGTGTTTTTTATAATCAATAAGTTGCAAATAATTGCAAAATTATCACTTTCAAATTGTTCACTGTTGATTGAAACATTCTAGATTTATGAAAATAGTTTTTTATCGTATAGTTTTAGTCCTTTCTTTAAAAACGTTGCAACTCAAATAGAATATAATAAAAATAAACAAAAATTTTCGTAAATTATAATTGTTTGTAATCTATGTTTTAATATACTATATCTGTGTATTAGAGACTCCAATTATTTGACATCTCAACTACTCGAGTATTAAAATCATAAAATACTCGGTAGTTTCAGATGTACCATTTTCTTTTTTTCAATTCAATAAATTGATAAATAAATAAGCGTATTTAATTGATTATGCCACAGCTGCATCCATATTCATAAAATCAAAAGACTATTTTTCAATACTTTATTTTGTCTCTTGTCAGCATAGTCGTTGATAAGATAAGTCAGCAGGACCCAAAGCAAAAGTAACAAAAGAAATTCTCACACAGCATTTTCAACGGCAAAAGCATTAAAAGTAAATATTACCGGACAGTAAAACCACGCGTAAGACTCTGTTAAACGCAACGATAAAAATTATATATATTTTTTTTTAAATAAGTAAATATGTCTTCATTTATAAATTACGAGTATTACTCGAGAATTTTTCAAAATACTCGAGTATCGAGTACTTGAAAAATGGACGAGTATACTCGATACTAGAATTTGAGTCTCTACTGTGTATAATATACTATGCATCAATCTGAAAATAACTTAAGATAGTGTTAATGTGGATTAAACCTTTGTTTGAATTTATTACCCTATAATACTATTAAGATTTTGCACTTTTCCATGAATTTTTCCGCTAACTACAAGGATTTCGTCTTTCTACATCATCAGGTATTTAACTGAAAAAACTCATGAAAAATCACAATATTCAAACGATTAAAATTTTGTATATCAATTTCATAAAACAGCTTAACTCGAAATCCTCAACTCCTTGAAATATTAAAAGAAAGTTTGTAATATTATTTTTTCACTCATTAAAATAAATTATATTTAGAAAAAAAACTCTTTTTTTTTGTGCGCCCATAATGAATCAAGTAATCCAGTGCTCTGCAACATTTTCTTTTCCACGGCACACCAAACGTTTCGCTAGATTTTTCGGGCACACTCAAAGTAAGATATCGTTAGACTTTGTGTTGGTGTACAGCAGGGGCTCGCCACCTAATTGGACCCGAGAGTGCATTTAAAGAAAAATGTGGGGCGGCGGACGCCACCTATTTTATATAAGGATATTATAAAAAGACAATGATTTTTTCAACCATGTCCCAACGTGGAGCATGTGGACTGTTTGCGGCGATTATCTTAACATATGTCAGTCCCTGCGGTCTAGTGTCAAGAGCTTTGTCCTAGCAATCAGGGGACCCGGGTTCAATTCCCGGCAAGGTCAGATTTTTTCAATTGAAAAAAGTTATCTTGGGCTGGGTGTATGTTATTTATCGTTGATTTTGTGCACAACTGATTCATTATTTATCATCGAGTTAATCTCGTATGACTTTCACGATTAAGAATATTTGGCGCGTTGGCGTAAGCTGTAATGCCAAATATATTTTTTTATTCAATTTAAATTAATTTTATAAAAAAAAAAAAAAATATGTTACGGTAAAAAAAATAACAATGTATTTTAATTCTACATAAATTATTTGTATATATTTGTTGATAGTTATTTCGGCTTACGCCCTCGTCAGAACTATGTTTTAAACGTGTATTAGAGATAGCTTATATACCTAGGCTAGACAGGGTACACCATACATCCCCCCTCCGCTCAACCATCCCAACCCCACAAGGAAAAAAAAAAAAAGAATAAGTTATTGATTGTTTCTTACCTACCATTTCCATATTTGGGAAATACACGAGAGACTTCACCTGTCGATGTGGATATCCACAAAACTAATTTTGCAAAAATGGTTTAAGCTTATGTTGGTGGGAGCCATGGCGCCCGCGGTCACAGGGTTGGGAACTCCTCGTGTACAGGTAAGATCTTCACCCTAGCGATCAAATGGTTCTATATTAAGCAGCAAGGTTAATTTTAAATCCATATTTTTCATTTCTACTTGTGGTTATCTTAAGTCTTTAAATATCTTTTAAAATTCTAATAATATAAGAAGATATGAATTCTTTACTGTCAAACTTATTAAATGTGCAGACAAGAAAGGGTCATTATCTTTTGAGATAATGATTTCACACAGTTGAAGAAATTTGCTTTTGCAAAAACAGAAAGTTTCGTACGGGGAGGGGGTCGGTGGGGAGTATTTCATCAGCTAATGGGGCACGAAACGAAATGACAATGTGAGTAAAGATCAAAATACTCGACTTGGAGTAGTTTTTGATTATACCAGCTACAAGACACAATAAAACACAGCCCATGGTAGTGATTCTGCACGGTTATTAAGCCGCAAAAAAATTTTTAAACACATTATTGGACATTATTTAGTACATATTCCACATAAAATTTATTAGGTTTTAGGATGAGGATATAGCAAAAGTGATGATGCAAATACGACCTGCTCATTTGATAAATTAGAGTTAGGTTAGAATTTAAAGATACAGTTTCATTGTATTTCTTTGGCTAATTATGGATGGTCACGGGACAGAATTTTTGTAAAGATTTATGAAAAATGAGCACATTAAATGAAATGTTTTTTTGAAATGTTTCGTCTTTAATTTTTAAATTTATTATAATAGAAGATTCTAAAGAATACTTCGCAATAAGTATGCAATCGAGTTATCTTAATTTACAGGAGCAAAAATGCCACCACAAACTACATAAATAATAATATTATACAGATAAAGACAGTCACATAAGTTTATGATTTGTTTAAAATAAAAAGAATAATTTTATTATAGGCTATTATTAAAAAACATATTCTTCTTTCAGAACTCATACAATAATCAGTAACATTCTTCAGATTTAATCATTTTGACTCCCTATTTTTTCCACAAGAACTCAAAGAGTAAAGTCAAAACATAAAATTATAAGCCAGTATGTATAATTTTTTTGGGCTTAGCTCGAGAGGATTGGGATTCTATGCCGTGACCATATATTCATAATTTACCAAATGTTTTATTATTTTTACTTTTATACATAATTGATGTGTTGTGTGTGTCTTAAAGTTATAAAATAATGTATTTCTACTTAATATTGACTGATAAAACAAGAAAGATGAAAACAGATTACTTTTTATCACTTGTCAATTGACTCAATCGCGATATGCAATCTATTTAAGTATGTCTTTTGTTGTCATAGACAAAAGAAAAAAAGCGCTCATTTTCAAATATCACTAAAAGCTCGCGATTGTATCTTCCCACCTGTGTTTCTTTCAAAACACCTTTCCAGACGATGTCTACTCGATGGCTTTTTAAAAGGCAAGTAAAGCATTTAAGGAAATCGATAAACTTCCTAATTTTCGATAAGTATTTCTCTCATCTCATTTCCTTCCATTAAATGGAATACTAAAGGGCACTGAAATAACTTTGGTCGCCTAATAGCGCAGAGAAATACAAAGGTAAAATTCTCAACAGCGACAACTGCGAAGTATTGCAGTACCGTAAAACTGGCTGAATAGAGATATATTATGTATCGTTAAAAGCTATTTCGGCTTACGCCATCATCAGAACTACATATGTATGTTTAAACATACATTTACTCATAAATATATCATATACTGGTGTAGAAAAGTTACAACATACATCTTCTCTCCTAATATAAAATTTAAAATAACTTTGATTATTGCACGTATTGTGTTACTAACTGTGACACGTGTTTCGCCCCTTTCAGAGGCATCTTCGGACTCACTATCGCAAAGTTTGCTTAAGTAATGAAGCAAGATTGATTCTAACATTTTAAATTATGAAATTACAAAATGGAGTTTGGGTTTTGGGTTTGGAGTTTGGAGTTGATTTGGGTTAAGCAAACTTTGCGATTGTTAGTTTGAAGATGCCAGTACGTGGAATAGCACGAATAGAAGTAGCACAATACGTGAAATAATCATAGTTATTTCAAATTTTATATTAAAATGAACTAACACAAAGTGTCTGCCGAAACCATCGAAAGTATCTTCTCTTTTGTTCTTACATTCTAATTTTATATTGTTCAAAATAATTATTAAATTTGACAAATTGATTTTAAGTTTTCTCGAAGTAATATTTTAAGTTTTTAAGCTAATCTGTGTTTTTGTTGAGTGGGAATAAACGTATGGTAGTATCGTATTAAGTTAATATTTCATCAACTTTCGTAGTAGTCTGAGTTGCGGTGATGGATTAATATTAGTTTGTTCATTAAGAATGTCATTGTATTGACAAATTGATTTTAAGTTTTTTCTCAAGTAATATTTTAAGTTTCAATGTATCTGTGTTTTTTGTTGAGTGGGCAAACGTAAGTTAGTATCGTACAAGTTAATATTTCATCAACTTTCGTACTGGTCCCCAGTTTAGCGATGGATTAATATTAGTTTGTTCATTAAGAATGTCATTGTATATATTAATTTATAAGCTTTTTTCACCGGCACGCGCGTTTTGAAATATCTTTTAGTTGTTAATTTCTGTATGGCTAAAGTTTCTGTTTTTGTTTTTTTTCGCATCTGCTCCTATCCCAGATTAGGCCTTCAATATTATACTAAGCTACGATCATCCAATATCACATGTTTAAAAAGACGTTATATGATTAGTCTTGTAAGATCTTGGTTTAAACGTTTAAGGGTATTGTGTGGGTGAAAGCATAAGTGTGCCAATCCGTTGGCATCTGGGTCAGTCCAAGCGTTATAAACTCTATCTTCAACAAACTCATTCAGTCACGAAAATAAATGGATAAAACTCGATCCCCTTTACAAAGCTCGCTTTAAAATAAATAATGTGAGATAACACTGCAATATTTGTTGCGCCGTATCTGATACTATTATGCCATAGGTTTGTATTTTTCGTAATAAATTGTTACTAATTACACGACTGGATACAACTTTTGGTCGCATATAATATTGATTTTAATGGAATGTGAATACCACTACTGTGCTCTTCCAAATAAGAAGGAAGTTAACTGCATTTTTAAAAAAAAAATAATTTACTCAATATTTTTGAAATTTATATATGGTGCTCACTTTATAGCAGTGCAGTGAGACCCCAGGATTCTACGTTTTATAATGAACCATTAAAAACAAACGATAATTGTGGGAAAGTAAAATATGTATAAAATAAAAAAACTAAAACTTTTAAAAAATAAATATTATTAAATAATATTCTTAATAGGACAGTCTCCTACCTACCTCATTAGTTTATTAGTATTGAGACGACCTCAATCTCGGCCCTCTCGGAAAAGAGGACGAGCCTCCCTCTCGGTCACTCTCAGGATGAGGAAATTGGACTGGGAGGTGAGAAAGGAGGGGTGCTCTGATTAAGAAAACGATCTCAAAGGGTTACACAAGAGCAATTAGCATAGACACTATTTATTTGTCTTTAGAACAGGTTATACAATTACGATTTATATATAGAATTTAATTTAAAGGTTGCAACAATAATGATTCGACCTTCTCGCCTTTACAAAGGCAATATCAGGATTTAAAACGTGTAAGAGAGACGATTAGTGGCTTGAAGGGCGACCTGCGGAACTTATTGTGGAGAGCTAAACTCGATCCGTTCATAAGCATTACCCGACAGGTGTACAATCAATACTCACTCTTCGTCCTCAAACTTTGACTGACTTTTTGAGTAAAAATTACGATGTTATCTGCGCCCCAGCGTCCGCTTGTAGCAGGCGTGTCTCGCTTTGTTCGTGAGGTGAACGTCGCAGCATCCGGTTAAAGATGCGTCACCTGTACCATTTTTTTGGTACAGCGGAGTCTGCGTGTAATACTCCGTATCTCACGCAGCTAGGGCGTAACAGAGACAAGACATTTTAGAACGGGACGTCCGCAGATCCGATCCGGAGTCGTCGCCCTCAAATGTCGGCTTTACAAATTTAGAAATTACTCTAATTAATATTATCATTATCTGATCTATTGTCTTAAACTCATAGACCGTTCGAAGGAGTGCTGACCCTAAATACTATATTGTCAATTTAATAATTTAAAATGTTTAACGAATCAATCTTGTTTCATTGTTTGCTTTGTTTCGATTCTAACATTACCCTTATAAGGGGTGTCCCAATCTGATTGATTGTAGCTTAGTATCATTATCTGATTGTTGCATTGTTTCGATTCTATCACCCCTTCCTTGTTTCCTTTAGAAGGAAAAAACCTGAAATCCAAATTGTAATTTCATAATTTAAAATGTTAGAATCAATCTTGCTTCATTACTTAAGCAAACTTTGCGATATTAAGTCTGAAGATGCCTCTGAAATAAGCGAAACACGTGTCACAGTTAGTAGCACAATACGTGGAATAATCAAAGTTATTTTAAATTTCATATTTTAAAAAACTTATTTATTTCATTTTTCAAAAGTCCTTAACCCATCGCTGCTTCTTTCCAGTTTAGAAATTCAATTTTAACAAAAACCCTACGAATTCGCACATTTTTCTAGCAACAGATTCATTACAAAAGTAGTACAAAAAAAATCGAAGGCCAATTACGCTTCTGTAAAATGTCATTATAGGTTCATTGTTGCGATTTTCGCTATCTTCTTCTACAGAAGACATAGGTGCTCTGTAAATGTTTCATCACTGGAAACAGTATGACCATGAATCGTAAACAATTACACACTTGCAGTGGTCAGTCTTCGGATGGAAAATGTATTCTGTCATTTGAAGGGAAAAGGCAGTAACATTTTTCTACTGTGAAATCTTTTTTAATTTCCATTATTAATTACAACTAATTTTCTCTTTATTTTTTGAATCTTTCAGTGATTTTTTTTATCCATTGAAAACCATATATAGTTTTCAAAAATATTTAGCAAATGGAATTCAAAAATCAATTTCATAAATTTTGCGAGCTACTGCCTTTTTCCTTACAACGGCAGTACAACCGAACTCTTTCCAAATTTACAAGCTTTTAAATGCATTTTCATAAATATACAGTAGAAACTCGATTATCCGGATAGGTCAAAATAAACAGAAATATTACAAATTTACTGATATTGCGATGCAAACGATCCTGGTTTCCAAATTTTAAATGACGACAAAATAATTAAAGAAATATCAACCGCAGAGAAACAAGATCAAGAAGACGTAGAAGAGATTTGTGCGAGGGGAAATATTGGTCCTACACATTCTGGAGCTTTTCAGTGTCTAGATGTCGCCATGAAGTGGCTTGAGAGTCAAGAAAAGTGCTATTCAAGACAATTCATGTGTCTTAAAAGTATTCGTGATTTGACAGCATCGAAAAGAACAGCTAACTTGAAGCAGTAATCGATAGTTAATAATTTATTATTAAAGCTATGTATTAATATAAAGAAATAATCAGGGCTGTAGAGTCGGTCAAAAAAAGTTCGACTCCGACTCCGACTCCAGCATTTACCAAAACTACGACTCCGACAAAAAAAAGTATTATTTTGTCAGGTTTATTTTTCTTCTCCCTCCGAAACAAAAAATAAACGAAAAGAAAATAAAAAAAAACAATAAACAAAACGCACAACAATCGATAAAGATAAAAAACAATGAAAAAATAGGCATAAATAAAAATAAAATAAGTTCAAACCTCAATTATTTGAATTCATTCTTAAAAACAGCATTTCTTCTATCAAATTTGCATTTTGAGAAGCAGGTTCAAAAATATCGGATATTCCTTCAAAACAATGAGAAAGAAAGAGACGAAAACTTTTTTTTAGACTTAAATCTTATATGTTAAATACATTGCAACTTGGTGATTCACTGATTCGGCGCGACACATGAGTCATGACGCCGATGTCGTTCATTTCTATACACAGCTATTTTTAAAAAAATATTTAAAAAAAAAATGGTAAAAAAAGGTGTCGGAGTCGGAGTCGTTGCTCGTTTTACAACTCCGACTCCGGCCAAAAAGCTCCGTCTCCACGACTCCGACTCCGACTCCACAGCCCTGGAAATAATAATGATATATTTGTCTTTTCCTGTGAATTATGATTTTTTCGATTTTCCGGTTTTTTTTATCCGGACTATCTTCATCCCCAATTAGTCCGAATAATCGAGGTTCTACTGTATTAAAATGGTTCGGGGTCTGGGATTCGAAAAAATTGGAGAACCTTTGCCCTATTTATTACTCGAGAGCAATTTCATTTCAAGGAAGCTCTCAATATAGCAAATATTTGCCGTTGATTATATTTTGTATCTTATCTCTATACAATATTAAGTGTCACCAATACGTCATATTACAACGCGATAAGATAAAATACTGAATTATTTATAACGGATAGAATATGGGCTAAAAATACCTCCTCGTGTTTTACGATTCCAGACAACAATCCTGGCTGAAATGTCAACACGTAGGATGAAATGAAAGCGCCCATTGAAACAGCATAATACGATATGAATTTTAAGCCGAAAACCTATGCTCGAATAAACTAAGCGACACATTGTAATAAAAATAATAAAACATTTTTAGTACTTATTCCACATAAAATTTTATCGGATCAGGACTAGGGACTCCAATTACTCGACATCTCAAGTAAAATTTTTAAAATACTCGAGTAGTTTCAGATTTGTACCAAAATATGTTTTATTCAAATTTGTGTCTATAAATAGATGATACATAAATTAATAAGCTAATTTTATTATATTATTACATTTATTTCAAAAATAATAGCGAATTAAACGTCTCAAATTTTAATTTGGTACAAAGTTTTGTTTTTTTATTCCAGCAGTGAAAAAAACTCTCTGTGTTGCTGTGGACCTCGGCTTAAAAGTTAACAATAAATTAAATTGTGCTTTCTAGTTTTTCTGTCCGCTGCTTAAAACAAAATAAATTTGGAATTAAATCTTCATTTATATATTACTCGAGTATTTTTCAAATTACTCGAGTAATACTAGTACTTCAAAAATGGACGAGTATACTCGAGTATCGAGTACTCGATACTCGAATTGGAGTCTCTAATCAGGACCTAGACTATTATTAAAATGTTGAAGACCTCTTAGCAATGCAAGCTATAACATCAATAATCAATTAAATATGAATGATCATTAACAAGGTCAAACCAAAATAAGTGAATTTAATAAATAAATCTTAATGTCTGTAATCCATAATGAGTTGTGGAAAGTCCAGGCTAGAATTCCAACGAAAATATTCTGCGAAAATATTTAACGAGAAAATATCAACTCTTACAACAACAAAAAGATGTTCAGTTGTATTTCTTATTAGTTGATAATTCTCGCCATGAGCGAAACCAGTCCAGATCCGCTAAATTATATGTGTAATAAGTACTAAAAATGTTTTATTATAATGCCATTCCACCAAGTATTGATAGTGAACACCTTAGAAGTGATAGTGAACATTGTATATCAGCCCAGCATGCGGAGTGAACATTTGGTTCAGGGAAAATTGATTGTAAAAGTTGACAATCATTCCCTTATCGGATTTGAAGATTATTTTGATGGCATCAAGTGCTTCGCACAATACCCCGCATAATGCTTTTATCTTTTCTTAATGATGGTCGTTTGGCCAAAGGTAGATTCGTAGTTATCTTTGCTACGTCTTTCCCGAAGCTGTGGATTTATGGGTGATACCAACTACAGAACATTGACGTTAGATAAAAGATGATGGAGTACGGTGAGAAGATAGGATGTTTGTTTTTGATCTAAGTTAAAGTTGTCAGGATAAATATCTTATATATATAATCGAAACGGTGTATGTATCTATGTCTGTAATTCTTTGGGAATGATATAACATTAAATAATTATTGGTCGCCTAATCCGAGCGAAGCATTATCGTTATAAAATAAAAAAGATCAACTCTGCGTCCGAGATTCGAGCCGGGGCCGGGCTATCGCGATGGTTGGAATCTCCGACATCGACCACTACGCCACGATAGTATTGCGTGGAGCTCGCATTCTTTACTTACATATTCCAAATCAACGGAAAAGGAACTTTTGACGTGCGAGTTCTTAATATCTTATATATAAAACCGAAACGGTGTATGTCTGTAGGTATCTAATTCTTTGGGAATGATATAACATTAAATAATTATTGGTCGCTTAGTCCGAGCGGAGCCGGGTAACAATACTAGAAATACCGAAACGGCGTATGTATGTATGTATGTATGCATGCTGTGGGTCTGTAATTCTTTGGGAATGATATGACATTAAATAATTATTGGTCGCTTAGTCCGAGCGAAGCCGGGTAAGAATACTAGTATTTTATAAAAGAGCCTGAATAATTTTCCCGATGTATCTTAGCGGCACCTCGACATTACCGCGCCGACGTTTCCACGCTGACATTTGCGCACGGAACGCTACCGCCCAGTATAGACCCCGAAATTACCGCGCCGACACATGCGCGCAATATAAGATTATTTTTCATTGTTGACTGCTCATTTAAATAAATGTCCTTTCTTAAGATAACTTTTCTACAACAACTGCATCTTATGAACTGAATTGTCATCAGTTGACAATGCTCTACATGAGCGAAACCGGTCCTGATCACATAAATTTTATATGGAAAAAGTACTTAAAATGTATTATTATTTTTATTATAATGGCTTTCCACCAAGTATTGACAGTGAACACCATAAAAGTGAAATATATTATCTTTGGCATACGTAGAATGTTTTAAATATGTCATATTTATAACATCCGGAGTGCAGTAAGAGGAAAATTTATGACTACATAAGTGTATGAAAAATAAATACATGATATTAAATGATTTTTTATGTTTAGAAGTTATTTGATTTGAAAACAGATTACATAAATAAATTAACTGAATCAGTTGATATGCTCACCATGAGCGAAACCGGTTTTGATCCAATAAATTTCATGTGAAATAAGTACCAAAAATATTTTATTAATTTTATCTTAATGATCACCACTTTAATGATGATTATTTTTCCGGTAAGAATGGAGAAGAATCGTCCGAATACTTCTAATAATTATTTGATTTGAAAGCTTTAGTAAATATATTATCACTAAGTACAATATTTTGATTGAAATTGTAATGCATTCAAATAACTTTCATATAAAGGTACTTTTTATAAGGACGCTTAGTTTTGAAAAGTAAATAAAACAAGTTGTTTGTGAGATTTCGACTAAATTTTAATTTCATTTGTAAGTATATTTTACGGCATTAAATATGGAATATAGCATCAAATGTCTGCCAATATCCATTCATTATAAAATGGGCCATGTCGCTAAAGTTGACTTTTTTGACAAATTTGGGTAAACTTCCAACTGCTCCAGAACCCAATCAGGCGTTGTCTGCGGTCGTTTACCTGAAGTTCCTGGGTTAGTTGTAGTTTATACGGGTGCAGACATAAGGCCCGATTCAAAATTCGCCAAGTTGAAGTCGCAGAAAAGCCAAGTTCTTGTGAACAACGAGAAATAAGCTGCCTTGGGTTTTCCTGTACACTTTCACACACAGCAGCAATGTTTTCACCTGATATTGTATTTTGATGACGTACAGGTGGTGTTGGCCGATTATTTACCAAACTGGTTGACTCAAATTTGGCCACTAAACAATGAATAATCTACTCAGCAGGACAAAGTAACATATTTTGAGCGTCCCTATTGAAATACCCTTTATTATGTTTATAGACAAGACACTTCATTTTCCTGTAATTTCTTGTCAATGTTAGCAAAGTCAAACGTTGAAGTCAATACGACAGAGAAATAAAATTGTATTTGAAATGAATGTTATTCACAAGTGCCTCGTTATGTAAAAGTTTCATAACTTTCATGATTTTGTAGGGCTGGTAAAATATAAACTATTTTAAAAATCATAAATCAACATAATTATTATTTTCTAATCATTCTGTTCTGTAGTCAAGCTGTCAAAGCTTTTAGGAACTCAAACTATTCGCAACGGATTAAAGCTCTCGAAAGCATATTTTAATTTTAAGAATACATGATTTTTTTGTTTAATGTGATTTACATATATTTTTAAATATTGTTATTCCTTGCAAAATATGTAATAGACGACATGTAAATATAAACAGCATGTATTTAATGGGTCAGTAACTAATTCAAGTTTTGGTCAGTTAAATAAATAAATGGTCAGTTAATATTATAAACGGTCAGTTGTCATTGTATCAGTGTGAATGTGGTCAGTTATTAAATGAAACGGTCAGTAATATATTTGAATGGTTAGTTATTTATTAAAAACGGTTAGTATTTAATTTAAATGGTCAGTTATGGTCTATGAATAATAAGCGGATGAAAGAAATAATTTCTTAAGTTCAGGTATTTGAAAGCAGATTTCAGTTATTTTAATTTGACCATTTATTATTTTTAACTGACTGTTTATCGAATTAGAAACTGACCAAACAGGGTTAGTTATATCAAATAGTGGAAAATAAAACGAGATATTATAATCGATTGGGGTCAGAAAATTTGTTAACAATTCAAATATGTATGATTTATTGCAAAAGAACGATTGAAAATCATAAACTTACCCGAGATAAAAAAAATATTACGACTACATATAAGAAATGGGAAATTTTACAATAAAACTGAGAACCACCAAAACAACTTCAGTGATTCTACAGGACACTGCAGTGAGTAATATCGATTTCTCCTTGGTCTGGACTGGAGACTCCAATTCGAGTATCGAGTACTCGATACTCGATACCATTTTTAAAGTATTTTGCAAAGTATTCTATACTCGAGTATTTTGCAAAATACTCGAGTAATACTCGTTTTAGTAATTATCGTCGAGAGTTTTTTCTACTGTGGGAATTACAAAAACAAATCTTCGAACCAATCAAAAACTTGAGACGTTTAATTCTCTATCATTGTTGAAATTTATGTTGCATAAATTGAAATAAATAAGCTTTTGTATTTATTTATCATCTATTAGTATACACAAATTCAAATTAATAATATATATTTTAGTACATCTGAAACTACTCGAGTATTTTATAAATTTACTACTCGAGTATCGAGTAGATGAGATGTCGAGTAATTGGAGTCTCTGGTCTAGACTGTCTGGAGCATCTAATGAATATCTGAAACAGTAAAAAAAGTGTTTTATTTATTTAACTTCGGCCAAGAAATGACAGATAACCAGGGCTTTGGAGTCGGTAAAAAATAGTCCGACTCCGACTCCAGCATTTACCAAAACCACGACTCCTACTCCGACATTGACCAAAAACACGACTCCGACTAAAAAAAGGTTAGTATCGTCACTTATGTTTCCTAAATTTCCTATTTATGTGTATTCAATTAAATACCAACCCTATCAATGCGGCTAAAATCCAAATTTGACATATTAATAAAAAGCACAAACTTTTCAAAATTTCCGACTCCGGGTACGACTCCGGCCAAAACGCCGCGACGTCTCCGACTCCGGCCAAAAAACTCCGACTCCACAGCCCTAGAGATAACACATTAAAAATTGATGATGTCATTATTTCCAGCCTCGTACTGTTTAGAAATCAATTTCAAACTAAACTTATGATATCAGTCATGAATATAAGACTTATAGAAAAGAAGTTTTACAAATTGTCAAAGTGAACAAAACAACACTTTTATAAATTATTTTATTTTCGCTGTTTACTCACCACCCCTAAACTTGCAGACGTTTTGTGAAGAAGTAAGAGTAGGAGTGTATGAGTGGCTATATTATATACATATATACAATCAATGAGATGAAATCGGCAACAGGTTGTCCATAAAATTTCTGCACCGTGACCCACACTGTACTTCAATACGGTAGCACTAGTGTGGAGTTCATTATCAGTTTCGTTTGATAAACAGAGTATTGAACTATTTTCCTTGTATGCCCCGCTTAAGCCTTATGGTATCTGATATGACTTATAAATATTATTATTCATTAAAAAAATATGTTGTCGTTTTCATTACATAATTAGATATCTACAAAATATGCGTTCTCGACTTCTTTGTATTAATAACTCTGCAAAAAATACGCCCTTTCGTATATTTCGCACACACAACTGACAGAAGTTATGTATAGCTGTAATATTAAGTAATATAAAATTTTAAATAACTTTGATTATTTGACTGATTTTTATAATTTAGCATGGTATGTAACCGTAAAGCAGTACTATCAATATGCATGTATTGAGTGAGTAGATTTTCAATACAAGAAACAACAGTATTTATCAGGTTTTTTAATTCAATTATTAACTTACAATTTTTAACAATTATTAACCATCTGTTCCTAAATAATCATACTTTTGATATCACTAAAAACTTTAAAATCCTGCATGTTATAAATAAATCTTTAAAACTAGATAAATTAGAAATCCTTGAAATAAACCGACATAAATTTATTCCCAATTCTAATTTGTTAAATGACCAATTAGTCTTCGTTTCTTCGTCTTTGTTATACCCGATCCATTAAACCGAAGCTTATTGTATTTCTTCCTATCTTTATTTCTGATAATTTTTGTTTTCCTTTGTGTGATTTTAATTTGTAAGAATTGATATGGCTTTTATTCTGTTACAGTAACTGACTCAATTGAACTCATTACCGGGATTTCTATCTAATTATGGTTGACAGACATGTAGATTTATTTATTTTTATTAAATGCACTTAATATTGGGCTTTTACTTTGTAAATGTTAATTCATACTTGATTGATTTTTGATATATTAGTTTGTATTGCGAAGGTTGTCTTCAACATTTTATTTATAGTCTATTTTTCTTGTTATTTGCTTCAATTTATTTGCTTAGTTGTTTTACCAATGTTTTGTCATACCTTGCTTTCATACTTAACTTCTGCATAAATACCACTGTTTTATTGTATTCTTTATCAGTTGATAATGCTCGCCATGAGCGAAAACGGTCCTGATGAAATAAATCTCATGTGGAAAAGTACTAAAAATGTGTTATTATTTTTATTATAATGCCTTTCCACCAAGTATTGTGAATGAACTCCTTAAAAGTGATCAATTATTAAGTGTTAACTGTCACTTCTTTATGGAAATTGCATTAACTTTAAATAAATAAAACACATTTAGTACCATTCCCCATATAATTGTAATCAGATAAGGGACCGAATCAGTTGATAATACTCGCGATGAGCGTAAGCGGCTCATCTATGTACAATTAACTGTGGAACTGTAAAGGTGTCCATTTAGTAATTTTATCATTTTAAAATATTAGAATCAACCTTTTTTATTACGTAAGCAAACTTTGCGATAGTAAGTCCGAAGATGCCTCTGAAAGAAGTGAAACACGTGTCACAATTAGTAACACAATACGTGGAATAATCAAAGTTATTTAAGAATTTAATTTTAAAAGGAACCTACACAAAGCTAACCGCCGAATCCATCGAAAGAAGTAATATTGAGTAATTACGTGGCTTTTTTTGTTTTTATTTCATAACGATAATTTTATTTTTTAACTGTTTTTATGTAACATGTTTTTTAATTTAAATATTTGCCATTTTCAATGGAAACGACGATATATAAAATCGCAAGAGATATTTGCTATTATGTATCAGGCACTCAAAAGAACCGTTACAAAGTTAAGTTAAATTTAGGAGTAAAATAATAGCACACGTTTTGTACTTATTCCACAATGGATCTGTTAACATCAGTACCTGCTTTTCTCATCACGAGTATTATCAACTGATGATTAGTTACAAGATTTGTTAATCTCAATAAATCCAATGTGGGATAAGTACTAAAAATGTTTTATTATTTTTATTGAAATGTATTGACAGTGAACACCTTAAAAGTGATGTTAGCAGTGAACAGAGTTTTCTGTTTCACTTCGAAATTATGATATTTATAATACTTATAACATACAAATTTGAATCGATGAATTTTGTATTTTTCTATTAGTTTTGTCGCTAGCGACTGACGCGTCAGTTCAAGTTTATTTGTGCACTTAAATAAACTGAAGATACAGAATGGCGAAACTCGGCTGGTTATCGACTAGGGATTCCAACTATTCGGATATTGAATAGTAAAACTTATGCTATCCGGATATATTCGGATATCCGGATAGTTTTGATATGGCTAAAATTATACATTTTTTAATAAACAAGAAATTGCCAGTTGCATTTGCAAATACAGTGGTCCATCAACGTTCCCTTGTTCACTTTTATACATTTTATAATAATTCAAGACTAAATCTTTTCCCACTTTTGTAAAATCTTAGATATAGACAAAACATATAAAACCACATTTCAATACCGTTCCATTGTAATACAACATTAAAAATTTGCAGCTGTAAAATGAATGAAATTACGGCAATAAAGATTTTTTTTAGACCTGAGTCCTAGCCGGTTTGTTACAATGAAGTAGGATTATGATAAGATATTGATAACACCGCAAAAAAAACCACTACCTGGGACATTCATAAATATTCTTTAAATGAGGATAAATTGTGAATCTTTTCTCAAATACGAATACTATCCGGATATTTTCCCAAATATCCGAATATCGAATAGCTTAAAAGGGGCCGAATATATCCGGTAATCGAATATCATAATTGGAATCCCTATTATCGACAAATCGTCGGTCCCTGTGGTCTAGTGGCAAAAGCTTTGTCCTATCAATCGGGGGGCCCGGGTTCAATCCCCGGCAAGGTTAGATTTTTTCAATTGAAAAAAAAAGATCTTGGGCTGGGTGTTATGTTATTTATCGTTGATTTTGTGCACAACTGATACATTATTTACCATCGAGTTAATCTCGTGTGACTTTCACAACTCAGAATATTTGGCGCATTGGCGCAAGCTGTAATGCCAAATATTTTTTTTAAAAAAAAATTTAAAAAATATAAAAAAAAAATCTCATGGAAAAGTATAAATAAAAAAGATTTAAATTTTACAAATGAAACATTGTTCAGATTACAGACCATGGCGATGGCAAAAAAAACCACTACCTGGGACATTCATAAATATTCTTTAAATGAGGATAAATTGTGAATCTTTTCTCAAATACGAATACTTTCCGGATATTTTCCCAAATATCCGAATATCGAATAGCTTAAAAGGGGCCGAATATATCCGGTAATCGAATATCATAATTGGAATCCCTATTATCGACAAATCTCGTGGAAAAGTATAAATAAAAAAGATTTAAATTTTACAAATGAAATATTGTTCAGATTACAGACCATAATGGGATTGAAATACCACCAACAGTAATCATTTTAATCTCCTTTTGCATTGCGAGTAATATGCCTCATAATGCCATCCCGACGTGATTGTCTGGAATATCTTATTTTATTGGTTTCTAAGAGTTTCATTAAACACATTTGAAATGAAACGACTGCATTGCATCCATTCTGCATTTTGTGGCGTCGTAATGCACTCATAATAGTTTCATTTAAAAACACAGCGTAAATAAAGCGTTTGTAGCTCCACATCTTAGACAAAAGCGTGTTGAGTGAATTCAGTGACATGTGCAGTTTTCCTGAATTTTATTCCTTACTCCAGTAGCTTCATATTCACATCCATCAATCCACAAAACAGTTAATTATGTTTTTAAGGTGTTCACTGTCAATACTTGGTGGAAAAGCATTATAATAAAAATATTTTTAGTACTATTTCCACATAAAATTTATTTGATCAGGACCGGTTTCGCTCATGGCGAGCATTGTCAACTGATAAGGAATACAATAAAACATTGATATTTATACAAAAGTTAAGTATGAAAAACAAGGTATGACAAACAATTGGTAAAACGACTAAGCAAATGAATTGAAGCAATAATTAAGTATTTGTATATAAACGATACAAACTGTTTACTATGCGTCAGTTCAAGTACATCCGTGCACTTGGAATGCCTGAAGATGCCGAAAGGCGAAACCCGGGTCGTTAGCGACAAAACTCATGGAAAAGTACAAAATTCAAAAAATTCAAATTTGATATTGAAATTCCATCAAGCACCCTCAGTCGAAAAACTTAATTATATCAACATTGCTAGTACGGCAAGATTGACTGAACTCTACAGTAAATTAGTGTTGAAGTTTCGTGTTGTTAGCCAAAATGTATGGTTTAATAATAGTTGTTTAAAAAAACAAACCCACTTAAATCATTGAAACTTGTATTCATTCAAATTTCGCTAATTTACATTTTAATAACCTTTTAACTTAGTGACCTACTTATATTTTTGTATATAAACGATACAAACTGTTTACTACGCGTCAGTTCAAGTACATCCGTGCACTTGGAATGCCTGAAGATGCCGAAAGGCGAAACCCGGGTCGTCAGCGACAAAACTCATGGAAAAGTGCAAAATTCAAAAAATTCTAATTTGAATTGAAGCAAAATTACAAGAAAAATAGACTATAAATAAAATGTTTAAGACCTCTTACCAATGCAAACTAATACATCAAAAATCAATTAGATATGAATTATCATTAACAAAGTAAAAGCCCGAAAATGAGTTTCACCAAAAGTTCTCGTTCATAAATCTTTTAAGATTGATTTAATTTAAATGATACAGATGGTGGCAAAAATAAGCGAAATAAAATTGTGCATATCAAAAATGATCTCATCGGTTTCTGTCTGTAATTTCCGTCTATGTGAAATGACTTCATGTAAATATTTTTTTACTAGACTTCGAAAACGTCTGGACTTATCGGTTCTTGATGATAGACACTTTATATATTATAATAGTGTTCATCAGGGCTTTTTTCCATTTAACGCGGTGGAACGGGGTTCCGGCACCTTTTTCACGGTATTCTTTTTTTTAAATTTCAAAATCAATTAGACGAAACAATGTTTGCGCTTACGTTACTAAAATCTATATTTATACTAGCTGACCCGGTGAACTTCGTACCGCCTCAGAATCAATAGATGTGTTAACGTATTAGCTGAATTAAATTTAGTTTTTTATTAAGTCAAAATCAATACTCAAAATGAATATGGAAAATAAATGAGCAAAAATTAAAATGAAGTATTTTAATTACATTGAAATGAATGTAATTCACGTGGCAGCAAGGCATTTGCTTTATTGAAGAGAATCAAAATAATTCGCGTAGCATTCTTGCACTGCTTTCTGATAAACTATTTGCTGGATATATATATAAACTTTGATGTGATATATTTTCATACGATTATGAAAAGCGCCTCTTGCGACTGCTTTGCAAAGCTTAAATTTAATTCGCTGTATGAAATGTCAAACTTCACGCGCGCCCTCTGTGATTTAACAACAAAAATAATAAATAATGACAGATGTCAGAAATATTAAAATACGTCTTGATAGAGACATCCTTCACTTAGCGGTATGAAATATACTTTATAACCTTCTCTCATATCTAAAAAATATACATACAAAATTTCATAATAATCGGCCCAGCCGTTTCAAAGGAGTTTGGCGACAAAGATTTGTTTCGAGATTTTTATATATCTATATTTATATAATTCGTCAAAATGATAAAATATAATTAATAATTACTATTGTAATGAGCTGGATGAGATGTGTTTTTTAATTTAGTAAAAAGCTTGACATGAAGTGAGTGCCGGCACGTTTTTTTTTCAAAAGCCCTGGTGTTTATAGATAGTTTATCATGCATTTTGTTTATGAAATAAGTACCTATATATCCGAAACGAAAGCGTTAACAACAGCATATTTTATTGAAGAGCAAACAGTAGCTTATCAAAAAGATATATCTGATGAGACGGGATTATTGAGCTCTGATTAAATTATTATGACGTCGCTTTTAACACTTTAACTCCGTCCAAAATCAAGGAAAACTATCACGTGTAGGTGGCTTATTTGAAAAGCAAAAGTATTAGTTATTTATAAATTTATAAACGTATTAAGCTAAGGCTGTGGTGTCGGAGTCGTCGTGGGGTTTTGGCCGGAGTTATACTCGGAAATGTAGAAAAGTTTGAACTTCTTATTTTTGCAAATAACATGTAAAATTTGGCTATTAGCTGGATTGGTTGATTGATATATACATAATTGAATACACATAAATAGAAAAAGTAGTAAAAAAAAAAGGTGACGAAATTAAACTTTTTTTCGTCGGAGTCGTGATTTTGGTCAATGCTGGAGTCGAAGTTGTACTTTTATTCAACGACTCCACGGCCCTGACTATAACTATGAAACTACAAATTCAAAGCAAATGCATCATAACTATGTACTATAATTTTTTCACATAGTACAATAATTCAATTTTGTATAGTTTCTTTACCAGTATTTATTTAAACCTTTGACCTCAGGCCATGGATGTGAATGGTCTTCTTTTTCAATGTCGATAGCGTTGTGAAAGGCGGCCATGAAACATTGGCTTCATATACATACAACGGATGGTGGTGGTGAAAACTTATTTGCAAGCAGGTGTTAATGGAAAGCCATTTTGTGACAATGTATTTGAACAGTCCGAATCTTACATTTTTTTTTCTATAATTCTTACTGTCTGTTGTTGCTACTGGAATAAAGACATTTTGATTCATGTACTCTGACGTCTTGCTTTGTGAAATATACAAAGATACAGTTCATGACTTACGACCATTCAGACTTAAAATAAAATAAAAAAAATGGTTGTCTGTAAAGTCGGTTTACGGACGATAGTTTAACGTGACAACGTCATAAGAAAACATTGATGAAATGATTGCATACTTTTATGAATAAAATGGAATCATTTTTATTGAATTATCATTATTTTGTGTGGATACGAAGAAGGAGTGAAATGAAATCTACAATTTTTTATGGATATATTTTATTCGCACTCATTAATTCAAGGATTAATTACCTTTATTGCCGCAATTGTTGTTGTAATATAAACAATGAAAACCACATTAACATTTCACTTCACTTTATAAACAGTTGTAAACAGATCACGTGTAGGTACTGTAGGTGTATAAGTTGTGTGCTGCCGCTGTCTCTTTTCTACTCAGACGCATCGACCAATCAAGTGGAAGAGAGATAGATGCGGCACAATCCGAACGGTAGGCCGATCGTGCCTCTCTATCGCTTATCCGCGCTCTCGCTCGCACGCTTGCCTTCGGCGTAACGCGACAAACGGGACAATGAGTCATGTTTTTTCGTGCGTGCAGCGGGCGTTCATCGATTTATAAGACGTTGTCACGTCAAAATAATTGCTGATTATTGACAACGCTCCGGGTCATCCTCCACACTAAGTCGAATCCTATCCGAACATAAAAGTTATTTATTTACCCCACAACGGCTCTAACACGACACAAGCATTGTCCAGCCGATGGATGATAACTTTAAATTGCATGACTTAAGAATTACTTTTGCTCAAGCAATCAAAGCAATAGAAAACGACCAGACATTGAGAGAATTTTGGAAAACTATAACATCTTTCAAGCAATTTAAAATATCTCAGAAGGGTGGTCAAATGTAACGACATCATGTATGAATGGCATATGAAAAAAACTATTAATAATATGAATTTTAATAGAGAAAATGAAGTAGGAGAAGTAACGACTATCATTGTACCATTTGCCTATTATTATATTATAAATATATTATATGTGTTGAGACGACCTTGATTCGGCTCCCTCGTAAATCGAGAAGGAGCCTCCTATCCGACACTCAGGAGAGGAATTTTGGGACCGGAGTAAGAGAAACATGGTGCTCTTATAAACAAAAGACAATCTCAAAGCGTTATGTGGGTGCGGTTAGCACCCATTATTTAATTGTTACAAATTTTCACAGACTTTACACATGGATTTAACACAGATATATTAACAATACACGTTACGTTCTACAATACATAATACACGACTATTATAATTGCGAAGGCGATATCAGGAATTTACTAGACTTTACCCTTAGGGAGAGGATTAGGAGCTTGCAGGCTACTTCCAGGGCTTACAGTTGGGAGAACCCCTCAACCACGACTGTAAGACTTATCTGGCAAGCAAGTGCACACTCAATGCTCTCCAATCTCTAACTGACTCATTGTATGGAAAAGAAGCGGTTCCTTTAGGTAGCAAATCCGTTAAAAAAACCGTTACACAGTCCGCCCGATAACCCATTATTTATGGTCCATCGAACTTTGCATGAAATACCTTGTATCTCATGCACTCAGGGTGTGAAAGAATCAGAGACATTTAAAGCGAGATGTCCGCAATACCATTCCGGAAACGTCATGCATAAATGTCTCTTTTACAAATTTGAAATCACTCTATATTGAATCGCTATATATTTCAATTTAGAGTATTTTTTGAAAATGATTTTTTTTCCTGATATCGACTTAAACTCATAGACTGAGGTGAAAAATAGATCGTTCGAGAGAGTTGATCTACCATATAGGGCGGTGTCAGTTTATTACTTATAGTACATATTCCGAAATAAATACCACGAGCATTTTATGTCTATCATTTCGTTATTTTGTTGTATGAAATTCGACTTACGTCCTAGGTTGTGGAACGGAAACCCCGTCGTAAGTCGAGAACTGACTGTAATTCAATGTGAATTCAGTGTGGTATTTAAAAGGGCAAGTGGAGCCATCAAATACGTTATGTTTAAATCTATCATATGTCCTTTCTTCATATCTTAAAATAAAGTAATAACTGTTTTTGAATTATTTCAGTAACCGATGTCGTGATCTTTTCCTCAAGAAAATTGCTAAATACAATAACTTCAGTTATATTTGAGTGACTGTAAAATCACTTGAAATCACGTTTCCGGGGATCAAAGTGTTGATAAAAGGCAGTGAGTGCACAAAATGGAAGCTCTGATAAAAGCAGATGCTATTATTAACATTGTTATAATGAATATAATCCATTAATGCAGTCCTCGACCAAAAGCGAATCCACTTCATCAGTTAATTAATCAACCGTATTATCTGTTACAGCAACGATAAGCTATACTTTCATAATATGTCACTATACTTCTAATATTGTCAAAATGAATATCTGTGATTTTTCCACGTGTTGCTGGGACTTCATTATTGATCAAATTATCATTTTTTTTAACCATGTCCGCTCCCAAATTGGAAAATATGGAATCATTACAGAGTTTATCTCAACATATATTTTACTACGAGAACCGATTGTTACTCAGTTGCTCAACCTCTCTTTTTTCGATGAGAGTAGGGATGCAATAGGATCGTTGGAATCACGTGCTGTTGATGTCGTCGGAGAGACTTTTTGACCTTTCTTGTCATTTCTCCCAAGCTGTGGATTTCTGATGTCCTGTAAAGCAGCCGGTTAGGTTTCAAATGATATATGAGCTAACGTGAATGATGCTGGCATTTCATAAAAGAAGCTCATTTGTTTTTTTTACCATGTCCGCTCCCAGCTTGGAGCATTTGTTTTTCTAAGAGAAATGCTTGTTACTCAGTTGCTCAACTTCTCCTTTTCGAAGATAGTAGGAACGGAAAGGATACGAGGACTAGGACAGGACTAGTGATTAGCTAATCGCTGTCACTATGCGTCGCTCTTTGGGATCGGAAAGGTGGGAAGGGATTTTCAACAACACAGACACCCGTGCCTTTGAACAGATTTATCGATTGAAAAAAATAGTACCGGGAATCGAACCCGGGTGGTCCGGCACCCAAGCCAACAACGTTGACACTGCGCCACGGACCGGAAATTATCATTAACCTGGTAGAAAGTTTAATACAAAAAAAATTTTTAGATGCCAATGCGCAAAATATGTTCAATTATGAAACGAAAAAGTTCTCGTTTCTCGAGAAACCGTGTTATACGAGACCCAAGTAAATAGGATAAATTATTGAATTTATAGTCAATTACAAATCAAAAAATTCAATTGTGTAAAACTGTGGAAACTAGGATAATTATTGAATTTAGCAAGGCAGGGTTTGTATCTTCAATTATACTGTTTTTAAACACCGTGTACATAAATACGGTAGAACATAATCGAATCAATGGTTCGTCTGAATTTGCTTTCTACAGTCAAACGTGGTAAAATTGACGTAACTGTACGACATAATTGATCAAAATCAGACTGATGTGACACAAACTACCTTTGAATTTCGTTGATTATTTGTCAATCACTTGTTCAGAAATATAAAATCCCATAGAGCTTAAATGGCCGAGATTTTTTTTCGCAGTTGGAATATAAGTTGGTCAACATTGAAGTTTTGCTTGAAAAGTATTTTTTTACATAAATAAAGTTTGATTTAAAATCAAGTACAAACTTTACCAGCGTGGAATGTGGAATCAACTTGAATAAAAAAAGTCAATCATTGTGTAACGGATATTAAAAAAATTTACCACCTCTTAACTTAAATAAAACTGTATGTCAAAAGATTCGTTTGAATTTTGTGCTTTTCCATGATTTTTGTTGCCAACGACCCAGAATTCTTCTCACGGCATATCCAAACTCAAACTCAAACGATTTGATAATGAATTTCCATCAAGCACCTACAGTCGAAATCCTTATGCGTCATTTATCTTATTTATACTTAATGGGTATTTTTTTGACCTTTAAAAAAGTACAGTGAACACCTAAAGAGTGATATAAAATTTAAAATAACTTTGATTATTCCACGTATTGTGTAACTAACTGTGACACGTGTTTCGCCTCTTTCAGAGGCATCTTCATTACTTAAGCAAACTTTGCGATAGTAAGTCTGAAGATGCCTCTGAAAGAGGCGAAACACGTGTTACAGTTAGTTACACAATACGTGGAATAATCAAAGTTATTTTAAATTTTATATTAAAATGAACTTCCACAAAGTTACCGCCGAAACCGTAAAATAAAAAAAATTATTACTTAAGCAAACTTTGCGATAGTAAGTCTCAAGATGCCTCTGAAAGAGGCGAAACACGTGTCACAGTTAGTAGCACAATACGTGGAATAATCAAAGTTATTTTCAATTTTATATTACCTAAAGAGTGATTTTGGGTTCATATTAATCGTCAAGAAATTATTTAAAAAAATATTCGCCAAGATACATACCGGGAATGTCAGAATAAAATCTGCTGTTTCAGATTTACTCTTCTTTATTCTATAATATAAGTCTAAAACCACAATGGCATAGGTTTTGTGTATCAAACGAAAATGGTGATATATCCTTGCATATATCAATATTTAAAAATTTCAATCAATCATTTAGTATTCAAAAATATCTGGCAGTACAAAGAAAAAACTTTACTTTAAAAAAACTTCAGCTTTTTAGACAAATTAAAGTTTTTGCTACTCCTCAGCCCTTCGACAAGACAACGTGCATGAATCTAAAATGGTTGAAAAGAAAATTACCAAGGATTTCATAACTTGCGATCAAGATGGGAAAACTTTTCAAAACGAGAGCTTTAACTTTAAGTGTCTTTTGTATAAGAAAAAAATCGGCAGGTACGCTATTTTTAGAATCGTTTTAGTAAAAACCCGATAGTGAATCTTTTTTTTAGAACACTTTGTTTTTCACTCTTTCATATATCGTAATTTTGCTTATTCATCTATTTACGATGTTTTTAAGCGATGTCCACTCCTGATATGGATCATATTGACTTTTGGTGGAGCTTATCTCAACAGAATTGTTTATTACACCTATTCAAATACGAATCCATAATAAATATTATGAAACATTTATAGTACTTATTCCACTATGAATTTACTTAGATCGGGACCAATTTCACTCATCGCTATCACTATAAACTGGTCATCAGATGTAATGCTCGCGATGCAAATCTTTATGAAATTCGTAATGCTCGCGAGCATTATTAATTGTCGGTCCCTGTGGTCTAGTGGCAAGAGCTTTGTCCTAGCGATCAGGGGACCCGGGTTCAATTCCCGGCAAGGTCAGATTTTTTCAATTGAAAAAAGAGATCTTGGACTGGGTGTATGTTATTTATCGTTGATTTTGTGCACAGCTGATTCATTATTTATCATCGTGTTAATCTCGTATGACTTTCACAATTAAAAATATTTGGCGAATTCGCGTAAACTGTAATGCCAAATATTTTTTTAATATTCAATATTCAATCAGTTGTAATAAATTCAATGTGGAATATGTACTGAAAATGTTTCATAATAATGCTTATTAATAAATAAAAATAATAACACACTTACTTATTCCACAATGGATTTGTTGAGATCAGAACCGGTTTTGCTCCTCACGAGCATGATCAACTATTGATTAGTTATTATCTCGATAAATCCAATGAGGGATAAGCATTAAAAATATTGTATTATTTTTATTAAATATAATAATAAAATATTATATATGATATAATAATGCCTGTCCACCAAGTATTGTCAGTGAACACCTTAAAAGTGACGAATTCATAAAATCAAGCAAGTGCAAGCTTTGATTACAAGCGGATAAGCTTTTGTTATTCTACTGGTTATGACATGTGTTTCGTCTGTGTGAAAAAACGCTAGATAGTGAACAACAGAAGAAAAGCACGTCATTACATTTGATTCCTTGTCAAAAATGAATCTTTACTTAACTTCCGGCGATAAAATCAAAAAATATTGCATGCTAAAAAAAATAATCTTGCAAGATTATTTTTCATCGTTTATAATCATTAATATGTTTGTTGAAGAACCCCGGAAGTAAATATTCATCCAGCCCCATCGGCCGAGAGAACCAAAACATTTAATCAGAACCCAACAAGAAATAGGTCAGTATTTAGCTCGATGCGGTGAAACTAATCCAAAAAGTTGACTGTTAACAGCGGGACGACAGGATCTTAAGTCTCAACCCTACCGCGCCCTTGTTGTTAACTACCTCGATGTACGCCCTTGGCTATTATTATTTACATCAGGACTTTTTAAACCGTTTGTTTAAAATATTGTTATCAAATTTTTATCTTAACCATCTTCTTATACCTTGGTCCCGCAACTTTAAGTAAAACGTTTATAGATTTCAAGAACAAAATATTGTATGAGCCACAACACAAACAGTCATTTCATCTATGAAGCTTTTTTAAAATAATAATACTATTGATGGATTCGGCGGTAACTTTGTGTAAGTTCATTTTAATATCAAATTTAAAATATCTTTGATTATCCCACGTATTGTGACATGTGTTTTGCCTCTTTCAGACGCATCTTCGAGCTTGCTATCGCAAAGTAATGAAGCAAGATTGATTCTAATATTTTAAAAAGATAAAATTACAAAATGGTATTTGGGATTTTTCCTTTCTACGGGAAACAAAGAGGGGTTATAGAATCAAAAAAAAAGCATACAATTAATTATACCACTAATGACGTTAGCATTGCAAAATATAAAAAAAATGATATGCAATCAATCAGGTAGGGTGGGTTATGTAAGGAAAAATCCCAAAACTCCTTTTTTGTAATTATGTAATAAATCCATAAATAAATAAACAAGCAAAAAACGTTTAACGTAATAAAAAATACGCATTAACAATGAATGCACTTAAAATATATTTCACAGTAAATTTATTGAATTGGTAGAACTCCATTATAACACGGTAAAAAATATAGTGATGTATTTCAGTTGTACAAAAATACATTACGGTTATTGTCGGTCCCTGTGGTCTAGTGGCAAGAGCTTTGTCCTAGCGATCAGGGGACCCGAGTTCAATTCTCGGCAAGGTTAGATTTTTTCAATTGAAAAAAGAGATCATGGGCTGGGTGTATGTTATTTATCGCTGATTTTGTGCAGAACTGATTCATTATTTATCATCGAGTTCATCTCGTATGACTTTCACAATTAAGAATATTTGGCGCATTGGCATAAGCTGTAATGCCAAATATTTTTTTAAATTTAAAAAAAAAATCCAATTACATACAATGGTTTGGAAATTTTATTAATGTTGAACATTTTTAGGTGTTAGAAGAAGAAATCGAATGAATGAAGTTTTAAAGGTTATTGCTTTTTTATGCGACGTTTTTAGGGTAGAAAATCAGGTAGGTACTTTGTAAGGAGTTAAAACATCACAGAGGATTGAAAAAACAGCGTATTTAGGCTTCCATTTGGGGATCTGCACGCTTGACCGTACTCAGAACGAAAGCCTGAAAACATTCATCGACCACTCGCCCACGTGGCCGGTTGTTAAGTTTACAGTTTATTATCTAATAAAGACACATCAACTCTTGAATCTAAAGTTGCAAATATTTAATTACACTTGTCCATTTATTTCTTGCGGTCGGTTCAAGATTTTAATCAAAATAATGTTTTTACGTATTCGCCTGAAACTTGCTTTACAACCCTTAGGAACACAGAGCCGAACAAACACTAAAAACAAAATACTATGTTATTTAAGGGGTGCCACGCATTTTTTTATATATACATTGCAAAAATCCCAAATTATATGTTTGTTGCTTTTGTCAATCCCATGTTGGAAATATTGGAAGAAAAAATAACATAGTTAAAATAACATTGGTAATTGGATAAGAAGTCAGCAGAGTGAGTTCCGACAAAATCAACTATAATACTGATACCGCATGATGTTGTAGGGTATCAGAACTCTCTCGGACGATCTTATAATCACCTCAATCAATGGTAATAAGACCAAACTATTAACTATCGCGAATAAATTCATTAAAATGTTATAAAAAATTTGCAAAACCGACATGCGAACGCATCCCTGGACAGCGAACGCATCCATGCTGTTCTGTTCTCCTCAAAAAAAAAAGCATATACATCTGCGACGAGGAGACGCAAAAGGCGCAGATAACAGCGACTTTGATTTTCAAAGTCGGTCATCAGCCAGTCTTAATTCAGCCCTAATTCAAGTCATTACCGTTCAAGCCGATAGCCGTATCGCCCTCCTGTCTCGGACAGGAGGAAGTCGCAATAATCGTTGGGTCTTACGCGTTTTAAAAAATGTGTTTGTAATAAAAAAAAATGTAATAATTTGAAGAAAATAAACCAGCCGACTCTAGAATAGAGTTTTCGGCCAAGAGAAACTACCGATTGAAATCTATACAGAGATACCTTTCCTCCCATCCTATCCCTAAGTTCCGTCTCCGAACGCCGTGGAAAGATGCTGTCTGACGCCAATCAGATGGAGAAGGAACCCTGGTCGTCTCAATACATAGAAAATAATACTCGTCTGAACTCACTTACGTCCATGTGAAATACGTCGACATCCGAAGTAAGTCCGTTAAAAATCAACAAAACTCTTCCCAATGGCAAACTGGTTCTACTCCTCGGAAGAACAAACAACTCATGTTCACGATTCCTCAAAAAAGTATTAATAGGTTTCCCACAAATATATATTATATTGAAATCATATATCGATAATGCGTATTAAGATTTCAGTTTCTTGGACAATTGTTGATTGTTATAATAAAACATTTTTAGTCTTACTCCACATAAAATTTATTAGATCAGGACCGGTTTCGCTAATAGCGAGCATTATAAACTGATGTTCAAATTTTGTTATTATTTTTATTATAATGCCATAATATAATTGATTGTTATATTGATACCGGCATTGTCGTACTACGTAACAACCCTTTCCCGAATTTATTAAGTTTACAAATAAATTTCCGAGAATTTTTCTACTAAAAACAATAAAGAAAACTACCTGGCATTTTTTTTCCATGTCGTTTCCCAATATGGAGTTATATGTGCTCCTAATAGACGAACATGTTTTTCTACGCGAACTGCTTGTTACTCATTCGCTCAACCTCTACGAATAGTTCTATAAGAGAAGGGATAGAAAGGATAAGACAAGGACAAGAGTAGTGGTTAGCAATCGCTCTCGCTACGCCCTGCTTATAGAATCGGATGGGTTGGAAACTTTTTTTGTATGCAACACAAGCAACCATGCCTTTAAACAGTATTGATGAATCAAATGATTTTTTTTTAGTACTGGGACTCGAACCGATAAGGCCCGCCAAGGATCCAACGACGTTAAGCCACTGCATCACAGATCCGACAATTAATAATTAATATTCTTACTTTATACAATTTTAATGTCGTTCAATAATCTCTTCCTGTTGTGATTTAAAAATAATATAAATTCACATCTTTTTTTTGTGCAGAAAAAAAAATATAAAATTAAACCACAGTTTATATTAATAATCGATCTCTTCCTGATTCGGCCCTGGCCTTATACGACAAACATTTTGGTAATGTATTATACAGCCAAACTTTACCAAATGAAAACTTTTATTTTTTACTACTTAAGTTTGTACTTATGTCGCTATATGTCGATTCAGGAATTAATAAAAAAATATATATATACAGATTAACTCACTAACCATAAAAACATTATTTTGCCATTTTATTTATCGGCGATCGTGTGGTACGACGTAAATTTTGAGGTCAAGTTTTAGAACCACTATTCAGTGCACTTAAATTGTTGTGATCAATTAAGATGCTAACACGTGTCATTGTTGTATATATAAACTTATATTTACTATACTTCTCATGCCATTCTGGGATGATCTGGGAGGAAGCGAGGAGGTTGGTGGGTGAGATAGAGAATCCTGAAAGCACCTGTGGTGGCTATATTCTCCGAATAGGGAGCGGATATGGAAAAAATAATGTTATGCCAATCTAACAAGAATGGCAGTTTAAAGTGGGTAAATATGTATTCGATGAACTCAGCGGTTACTTTATGGAAATTCATTTTATTATAAAATCAAATTGAAAACATTGTTATTCCAAGTATTGCGTAAGAAGCTATGACACGTGTTTCGCATATTCATATTAACAATCACAAAGTTAACTTATTATGCCCAGTTCGTGGTGCAGTGGTTAACGTCGTAGGCTTCCGTAACGGACCCCTCGGGTTCGATTCCCGGTCTGACCAGATTTTTTCAATCAACAAATCGATTCGGTTCGAAGGCAATGGGTGTTTTTATTGTTACAAATCCCTTCTCACCATTCCGATTCAAAAAAAAAGAATAGCGATAGCGATTCCACCCCTTACTCTCTCCGAAAACGAGATGTTGAGCAACTGAGTAACAAGCTGTTCTCATAGAAAATAAATACACATATATGTTGAGATAAACTCCGTGAGGAGTCCATTGGCTCCAAGTTGGGAGCGAACATGGTAAGCATAAATAGTTTGATCTTTGCGGTAATCTAAATATATGCTTTGCGAAAATTATACAAAGAATGACAGTTTTTTACCAATATTGTTTTGTCTATATAAGTATGATCGGCAAACAAAACTCCATGAAATTATGTCAATAAATTTTCCGCCTCACTTTTATAAAACTCGAAATGTCAAAAAAATACGAAATCTTCAATTCCATCTAGCATGAGCTCTTTACTTAATATTTTAATGAAAAAAACAGGGGTGTCAAAAGCTTCTACCCATCAAAAAGCTTTTACTTATTGCTTATTTGCTGTTTTGAAATTCCGAGAATTTTTCTGATCAATTATTTGATATATTTCATGTAGTACTGACGAAACCAGTGCTTGTCCAAACCATTGCTTGTAACTACCGGTAGCTCTTGGCGGTATATTCAAAACATCTTGTGAACAATGCAGAAGCATTCATAAAGTCTGTAAAAAAAAATGAGTGCTATTTTCTGATATCGATTCTTTTGAAATGTAAACTATAAGTTTAAATCATCTGCGGTACAATATAAAAGTATGAGATGGAGAATAAACCTCGTTTTTGGATTAAAACCAACAAAAAAAAACATTTGAAACGGATATAAAATAATTAGAATCATATAACTCTCTCATTTCCGTGGAAAAAAGACTTCAATTTGCGAATCTCACTAATAAATCTATACTTATACAGTCAACCCTGCTATAGCGGACACTTCTAAAGCGCTCTTTGCTATATCGTATGCAGTGGTTTTTCGTACAAGGCACGTGTCGCTTGCTTACAAATTAAACACTTTGAAAACTTAACACTAAACAATTGGAAAAATGTTTAATATGCTTCAAATAACAAAATACAATTGAAAAAACCAAACAAAAAGCAAACTAAAGGCCTCTAAGAACCTCGTCAGGACGATGTCTCAAACCTTATGCTCCACCCACCTTTATCCTACAGCAATTTCTTCAACAGTGGAGGTAAGCGTGGAAGAAGCCAGCAGCCCTGCCAGCTTCCAAATTAACGCCCTAAGAGATACATCTTAAGCTACGAGCCAGGCTCGTCGATTCAGTTACAGTTCGGGACTGGGCATGTCTATTATAGCAACAAGTAAACTCCTCAAGTTTACGTAAACATTACGAGCAGTTCTTGGTAAGAATTGAACATTTTTAATGATTCCAAGACAATCACTCTCGTAAGGGGTTTTTTCCCCACACCTCAGCTGACAGAATCTTTTTGAAAGTCAATACTTGCTAGCTTACATGCGGAAAAGGGAAAGAAAGAGTTAGTCTGTATCCACCCTAGCAATAAAAATAGCCAGGAAACTAGGAGCCCGCCTAGCTGACTCCACATATAGTTTCAACAGGAAAGTAAAGGTAGGAAAAAAAAAAAACCAAACCTCATATTTTGTATGGGTGCCTACGGTTATATAGCATGTATTTGTTATAGCGTACTCCCTACCCTCCCGCTATAGCAGGGCTGACTGTATGTATATAAATATATGTGTAAGTTACAAGTTTATTGCTTTTTCAATGTAAAAAAAGTTTAAAATATTGGAAGAGAGAAAAAATTACATTGGAAATAAGCAAAGAAGTCAACCGAGTGAGTTCCGACAAAATCAACTATACATAGGTAATACATAAAAAATAGTACTCTTCTTAACTCACTTACGTCCATGTGAAATATGTCCGAATCCGAATCAATACCATTTATGATCTGTAAAGCTTTTCCTACAAATAAAACTCATTTGATAATATTGGCCAAGAAAAAAACGATCCCAATCTTTATAAAATACTAGTATTGCTACCCGGCTTCGCTCGGACCAGTTTGGGGTTATGTTCAGCTCGGCGCTTAAATTCAGACGGGCCAAGTTGAAACAACTTTTTTCAAAATTCAAAAGTCTAGGTCAATTAAAATGGAATTAAAATGAACATTTCAGACCGGCATTGACATTTCACAGCCCCTTTCATATATTGACAGCCCCATTCGCGCCCATTAAAATGTCCAAATTCAAGGAAAAAATCTAATTTGCTGTCGAAGAAATGTCAAATAATACCTTCACGTAAATAAAAACATTATTATATTAATAAAAGCCGGGAAAAGTTCAGTAGAAGACTAATTTATTACATTTTGACTAAATGTCTTCGCCGATAAAAATTCAAACATATTTTCTTTCATATTCGTTTTTATGGCAACTTAATGACCAACAATGCAAAAGGAAATTACAAACCCACAGACATACATTCGCCGTTTCGGTTTTATATATAAGAAGATGTGACAAATAAAAATATCAACTATTACAAAACTATGTTTTACAAGTATCTAAAGCGCGTTTCAAGAGACAAAATCATATATGACTGAAAGTGTCTCACAAGTGGTTTAATTAAAAAAATTGGTTGTCTGTAAAGTCGGTTTACGGACGATAGTTTAACGTGACAACGTCATAAGAAAACATTGATGAAATGATTGCATACTTTATTGCCGCAATTGTTGTTGTAATATAAACAATGAAAACCACATTAACATTTCACTTCACTTTATAAACAGTTGTAAACAGATCACGTGTAGGTACTGTAGGTGTATAAGTTGTGTGCTGCCGCTGTCTCTTTTCTACTCAGACGCATCGACCAATCGAGTGGAAGAGAGATAGATGCGGCACAATCCGAACGGTAGGCCGATCGTGCCTCTCTATCGCTTATCCGCGCTCTCGCTCGCACGCTTGCCTTTGGCGTAACGCGACAAACGGGACAATGAGTCATGTTTTTTCGTGCGTGCAGCGGGCGTTCATCGTTTTATAAGACGTTGTCACGTCAAAAAAAAGCTTTTTAATTTTCATCATCTTAGATGACAATGTAGGCAGTAAAACTATCAAAACTGTTAAATTTTTAATGGTAAGTTTTACAGCAGTCTATGAAAATACGTAAAATATAAGAGGTACTTTATTGGCTCATACTTTGGCTATTGGTATAATACTTGCATTCAAATAAATACAGCTTAACACACATTTTATTTTATTTCTCTTCGTGTTTTAAATGATCATAAAACATCATAATTAGTGCATTTAAATATACGTCATACTGACTACACTTCTATTTAATCAATATTATTCAGTCACTTGTAACTGTATTCTTTGTAGAAACTTGTGAAATAAATAAAACATATTTTTTAAGCAATTTCCACATGCCAGTTTCGTTCATCGCAATCATCATCAGAACTGATGAAATATTAATACAAACATTTGTAAAAATAATAATTCATTTTTAGTACTTTTTCCACATAAAATTTATTTGAGCAGGTCCGGTTTCGCTCATGGCGAGCATTGTCAACTGATAAGGAATACAATAACACAGTGATATTTGTACAAAAGTTAAGTATGAAAAACAAGGTATGACAAACAATTGGTAAAACAACTAAGCAAATAAATTAAAGCAAATTACAAGAAAAATAGGCTATAAATAAAATGTTGGAGACCTCTTAGCAATGCAAACTAATACATCAATTAAGTATGAATTATCATTATCAAAGTGAAAGCCCAAAAATGAGTGTATTTAATAAAATAAATAAATCTGCATGTCTGTCAACCATAATTAGATGTGGAAATCCCAGTAATGAGTTCAATTGAGCCAACGAAATTGTTTCCTGTGTAAAGAATAAAGGCCATATCAATTCTTACAATTAAAAACATAGGAAAATAAAATTTTACAGAAATAAAAGTGTACAAGGAAGAAATATTATTATAATGCCTTTCCACCAAGTATTGAGAGTGAACACCTTCAAAGTGAACAAACATTTGTATTTATTGAAATAATGACTTTCCACCAAAAATAACGTTAAACACGTTTAAAACGGTAAATTATCTTATATATAAAACCAAAACGGCGTATGTGGGTCTGTAATTCCCTTTTGCATTGTTGTTGCAAGTTGCCATAAAAACGAATTTGAAAGAAAATATGCTTGGGTGTTTATCTCAACATGTTTTTTTCTACGAGAACTCATTGTTACTCAGTCACTTAACCTCATTGTCGAAGAGAGTATAGATTGAAAGGATACGAAGACTAGGAAAGGACTAGCGGTTAGCTAATCGCTCTCGCTACGTGCCCGGCCTTTTTTGGGATCGGAAAGGGGGGAAGGAATTTTGAATAATACAAACACCTATTGCCTTCAAACAGAATCGATTTATCGACTAAAAAAATCTTCTCGTACCGGGAATCGAGCCCGGGTAGTCCCACACGCAGGCCAACGACGTCGACCGTTGCACACGGACCAGGAAACATTATTTAGTCTTGTAAAACTTCCAAAAATAAAAAAGTCATTACCTAGTTTGGCAGCCCTGAAAAGGTGAACCGTGCTATTTACTCCACGAGTTGGTGACCTCTGAAATGTACATTCGAACCGAATATACTTGTCTGCACCGAAATTTAATTTCAAAAAGATTTCATGCAAATATCATTTTAATATTATTGACATTCAAAAATAGACGCTTTTTTAATTGTAAGTATCAAAGCGATGGGAACATTATTAAAATTCAATTAATTCGGTTTCTTGAAGGGGGAATTTTAAAACCTATGAGTGAAAATGTCAATGGATGTATTCATATTTAAATGGACATAATTTTATTCACTTAGCCTACAGTATGATAGCCTTGCTATGAAACCATAAACCCTATACACCCAAACCTCTTTTGTGCGACTTATTTTGTGTGATTTAAAAGTTATACGGGCTTCATGTAAAAAAAAAAAAATTGGAGCTATATTAACGTACATTTGTCATAATGTAATTAACAGCGCATTGTTTCCATTCTGTACATGCAAAATCCAGTGTTTCACCTGTTTATTACAATGTGACCTTGACATAAATATTAAGGAAAAAACAAACCACTGATTTAACCGATGAAAATGTCCACCTCAATAGTCAGTGCATTGATCAGCCAATCAGCCCTTGAGACAAGTGACCCACATGACCTTTGTGACAAACTAATATGATAGAAAATAAATAGACATATGTCTTTGGCTTTGGATACGGCCACGTAGGTCAGCCCCGAAGAGGAACAACAATGTCAATTCTGGTCAGAGGCAATGGGTGTTTGAGTTGCTAAAAATTCCCTCCCACCTTTCTGCTCTCAAATAGCATCGCATAGTGACAGCAATTAGCTAACCACTAGTCTTGTGCTAGTTCTCGTATCCTTTCCGTTCCTACTATCTTCGAAAAGGGGAAGTTGAGCAACTTAGTAACAAGCAGTTCTCGTAGAAAAACAAATGCTCCAAGCTGGGAGCGGACATGGTAAAATAAAACAAATGAGCTTCCTTTATGAAATGCCAGCATCATTCACGTCAGCTCATATATCATTTGAAACCTAACCGGAAACCTGCTTTACAGAACATCAGAAATCCACAGCTTGGAAGAAATGACAAGAAAGGTTAAAAAGTCTCTCCGACGACATCAACAGCACGTGATTCCAACGATCCTATTGCATTCATTAATCTTGGGATTCCTCCCAAATTCAAACCACTTTACCACATACTAGAGGTCTGCACGGGCTCGGGTTTGGCCCGCAGGCCTTACCCGGCCCAGGCCGGGTAACGAAGGTTTGGATTCGGGCCCGGGCCAGGCTCGGACGCAAGCATACATAAAAATATAACAAAAATCGGGCCATTTCCGAATGAGCTCACTATTATCGTAAATCAAAATTTAATACTATAATAAACTTCACGTACTCGTATTAGTCATCTTTTCGACGCCTTGTTCGTTATTTTAAAACATTCTCTCATGAACACCCATTCGAAAGAACAAGATAAAATGTTCTAAACTTAATGACTTTTGACGCAATTATTTTAGTATTTTTTAATGATGTCTGCTTCATCTGCGTTTGTACAATACGCATAACGAATTTCATAATATGATCCTGACTTTAGTATGTCGTATATTTCGATCTGTCGCAATTCGTTTTGTTAGGATGATTTTAAAGTTGGATACGTTGAGTGTAAAAAATGTAAATGCATTTTCAGCTTTTCTAGTTCAAAAACTTCTCACTTGAGTCGTCATTCCTGTATAACAAACAAAAACTAATTCTAATTATGAAGAAATGTATTTCGCACACATTCAATAGTCAATTTTTAATTTTTATTTGAAAAAAAAAATTCGATTTTTTTCGGGCAAGATTGAAAAATGTCGGGCTCGGGTCGGGTTCGGGTAAGATTTTTGGAAATGAGCCTCCGGCCCGGGCTGGGCCAGGCCGGCAGTTTTCGGGCTCGGGCCGGGTGAAATTTTAAAATTTCTACCCGTGCAGACCACTACCACATACCATCAAATTTAAATAGTACTGAGTTTTAGTATCAATATGGAATGAAGAGCAACGATTTTCAATCCCTATATAACATAAGCACACAGCGCTACTGCACGGCCACGGCGATTATACATTACTAAAACAATCCAATCACAAAAGCATAATTTTACTTTTATTTCATTATCTGTCGTCACTCGTCATGGCTGTCTCAATATTGCAATAGTCTAAGATTCAAGCAGTAATGAATTTTTTATATTCGATTTGGAAGGCAATTCCAGCTTTTATCATCAATTCGACTACACGATATCGTCCAGTTTTTTAATGAAAGTGTACATCTTAAGCGGTATTTCATTTCATCCTGTAGTGTAGCTCTAAAAAAATACCACTTACCGATTAAAAGGTATTAACTTCATCTATTTTAAATAGAAAATAATGACCGAACACTTATTTAGATGCATGCATCTTCTCACTGTGCACTTGCAAAAAAACAATGTTACTGTAATTTTTTTAAATTAAGAACGCAATGATATGCATTTGTTTTGTAGTCATTCAATCGAGAAAAACAATTGAACATATTGGCATTGAATATTGATCGGTTTTTGCGTGTGATTTCCATTGCACGCAAAATAGTTGGAACATTTCTTTCTCGTTTATTTTTTATCGGGCTTTGCAAGTTGCATATACAATGAAATCATTTATAATATATGGACATATTATTTGATATATTTCAACCAAATGAGGACCTTACATCCATAATAATATATTTTTCACAGTCTCTGTGGTCTAGCGCTAAGAAATTTTCGCTAGCAATCGGCTGTGCTGGGCTCAAGTCAAGACATCTTGGACATGGATGTATGTATTTCATTTTTCGTTGAGAGGTTCTCGTATGACTTTCATACTTGCGCATTAGCTTTAGCTGTCATGCCAAATATTTTTGTTATTATCTTAAAAAAAAATTGAACATTCAAAAAATATTGAGTAATATAGTTCATATAAATCTTTTAGTTAACGGATGTCTTTTGTTTTCTGTGTAAAATTTAAAGCTTCTAAGTAATATTCAATATGAAACCACTTCTCACAAGCATTCATAAATAATTATTTGTTTATTTATTCAAAAAAATACAAATCATTGCATTACAGCTGACGCCAATACGCCATGCATTTGACAAATTTAAATACATTTATTTATATATATGTATACATACATACCTGTATATACTATAATAAAAATCACAAATTGCAGTCATAAGAACAGAGAGAAAAAAATAATAAAATCACGTATAGTCAACCGAGTGAGTTCCGACAAAATCAACTTTCATTCATAAAAAATAGTATTCGTCTTGAGAAGACCTTTATTCCGGCTCCCTCGTAAATCGAGAAGGAGCCTCCTATCCGACACTCAGGAAGAGGGATTTTGGGGACGGAGTAGGAGAAACATGGTACTCTTATAAAGAAAACACGATCTCAAAGCGTTATGTGATTTAATTTAACCATTAAAAATTTACACAGACGTTATACAACACACAAATATTACGATAGAGAAGAAGATATCAGGAATTTGACGCGAATTTAATTCTTAGGGAGAGGATTAGGCGCGTGCATTCTCAATGCAGTCCAATCTCTCACTACTGTATGAAAACAAACGGTTACTTTAGAAAGAAAAAACAATGGCCGTTTCAAAAATCGTTAACACATGCGCCCGCTGATAAGGGATGATTTATCGCCTTATGAACTTTTTTATGAAGCACATGCATTGTCGGGCGTCAAGAGATAAGAGAAATTGAAATAACTCTACATTGCACCGCTATAGATTGCAATATAGATTATTATAAGAATGAATTTATTTCCTGATATCGACTGACTCATCGACTGACGTGAACAATAGATCGTTCGAGAGAGTTCTGATGACCTACCACATAAGGCGGTGTCAGTCTGAACTCACTCACGTCACTATGAAATATGTCGACATCCGACGCAATGCCGCTTAAAATTGCTAAAACTCTTCCCAGTGGCATCCCCATTGGCAGACTGGTTCTACTCCTTGTATGAACAAACAACTCATGTTCACGATTCCTCAAAAAATTATCAGGGACACTCAATTTAACATTCTCAAGAATCACTTTTAAGGTGTTCACTGTCAATACTTGGTGGAATTGCATTATAATAAAAATAATAAAACATTTTTTTTTCAGTTGACAATGCTCGCCATGATCGAAATCGGTCCTGAAAAAGTATTAAAATTTTTTTATTATTTTTATTCTTAAGAATGGTGGACATCTCATTTTGGCCTCGGATAAGCCGAAATAAATCCTTAATTGAAGTAATATCAGCATTTTTATGGTAAACAAAACGAGAATGTGAGATATTTTCATTACTTGTTCCTCATAAATTTATGTTAACTATCAATATTTGAAAAATATGTTTTAAATTAAAGAATTACAGATAATGTGTACAAATTCAAACTTTTCCATGTGAATATAAAAGGTCTAAAAAGTTTAATCTCAAACTGGCAGTTGAAAAAAAATATTTTGGAATTTACCACTTTTGAAAATTACCTCCTGAAATATGTACTTGATTCTATTTATTGGAAATGAAAATGTATTTAAAAAAAAATTTACCTAGGTACCGGAAGTTTGTTTGATAAGCTTTTGGCATGAGCATACTGATCGCAATATAAGCACAGTTCAAAGGCTTTAGAGGAATATTTCCATGAACGAAAATTCTTATTGCAGTGACCAAGGGTAGATTCATCAAACAATTGCATCGAGGTTGCGCCGTATAATAAGAGGAATGTGTTCAAGGAAAGCTCTCACTCAGAAATTCTTATACTTTATTTATTAATAATACAGCACAATGAAAGCACACTGTAAAAGCTCGCCTGATATACAAATCATAAGTACGACCTACATGCATGACATTAAATTAAAATTTGCGTACTCTAAATTCGATATTCATAACACTTAACATCTAGAACGGTGGTCACTAGAGGATTTGGCTGCTCATATTAAATGGGCGCTTAGTCACCAAAAGCATCTGAAGACTCTCCAGGTTGTTCAGAATAAGTCATTGAGACAATTATGTGATGCTCCATGGTTCGTGCGCGGTTCGCTGTTACACAGAGATTTAAGTGTGCCCACTATTCGCGAATTCGTTCGTGAAACCTCTAAAAAGTTTCATAAGGCTGTGGGCCTTCACGATAACCCAACAATCTCTTGCTTGCAGAATTATGACGAGAAGGCCTCAGAGAATCGATATAAGCCGAGAGCTATTCTTCTCGATGACCCTCCCTAGGTAGAGATGCAATATTAAAATGACTTCTCAACTGTAGCGATCGCGCCCTCCTGTCGGAAGCGATGGGAAGGGAATGTCAACAAATAAAATTCAAGAGTTAAAACATTTAGAGACGAAGGAGACTGGAAGAACTTTGGCGCTTACACGCCTTAGAACTTGATGCTCCATCAAACTGATATTTTGCAAAGCTTTTCATAAAGCATTTCGTTGCAATTAATACTAATAGTTAATCGTCAAACATGTCTTGGCCAATTTGACAAAACACAAAACAAAAATGTGGTGCGGCCACCAGACATATCCGTAGGACTGCTGTCGTTAACGATGCGGCCACAGTAAAATTTTATGTGAGAACCACTGAATTCTAGAAACACTGCCCACGTCAAATCATAGTAATATAACATGATAATATTAAAAAATAAAAACACATTTTTTGTACTTATTCCACATAAAACTTATAAGGATCAGGACCAGTTGATTTCGTTAAATTTAAGTTTTTCATGACCGTTGGACTGAAACATCTTCCCACTTTGCCCGCCAACGATTTTATTACTAAAATTTCCCATTTGATAATATATTTCTTTGATACCTAACCAACCTAACCAACCTACCAATAAATGCCAACTCAATCAATATATTTCATTGATTTTATTTTGTTAATAATCATTATTACAAAACTGGTTTTTATTGTAGTAGCTTATATCTGTAAGACACCTGAAAAGTTACTATCGTCAATTTGATATCAATTATTATTATATAATTTATTTTCATGAAAATAATTTATTTTTTATTTCTTATCCGCTGAAAATGCTTGCGATGAATGAAACCGGCCCTGATCTTAATTAAATTTAAAAAGTATAAAAAAATGTTTTATCATGTCATGCCATCAAGTTCTAGCAGTGAACACCTTAAAATCAACAAAGTGGCTGAGCAAGTCACATTTTCTTTTTTTTGCCTTTCTATTTTTCTTCTCTTTAAGCACCTTAGTGCATGGTTAAAAGATCAGTCCAATGCAGCTCTGTCTCGGGTCAAGCAAGTGAGGAGTAAATTCGTTTCTTTTCTTGATTATATAGCGTTATGGAAGGCGGCTGTGAAAAACGGCTGCTCACACACAACGGAAGGGTGGTGGGAGTAGGGCTTGCATTACCGGTTTACCGGTAAATAGGCCAAAATACACCATCGGTAATTATTTTATCGGAAATGATTTTATCGCGAATTAAGGACAGATACAGGCATATTATAACGAAGGTTTATTGTGATATGCATGCGGAATCGGGAGTTTTGTTTTTCGACTCGATATATTACATTCTTGTTTATATTCAATTTGTCACTTACAGGAAAATAACCGGTAAACCGGTAATGGGTGAAATTATTTACCTTTTACCGGTTATTGGAATTTGACGGTAAATTGCAAGCCCTAGGTGGGAGAACCAACTTGTTCACCCAAATATATATATTAATAATTGAAATAATTAAATACGATACTTATTAGGTCTCATGTCCGTATGCAAATGGTTGTGATTTGATGCTGCCAGACCTATTTACATTCGCATATTATCCGCCGTCTATTCACATATCGAATGTTAGAAATCACAATTATCAATGTATATAATTATCAATATCTTGATTACAAGTTAGATGGCATTGAGACGTTGGGCTGAATTGAACATTTCGCCTTTCATTCCAATAATGACAACTAATTATCGACCCACTTGTAACTTGTTAGAATGGTTTGTGTTGTTGAATATGTCAAATGAATCTATGGTGCCCTAGGAAAGGGTTGAACGTAAGTCTACTTGAGTAATTTATATATGGCATGTATTTAATGGGTCAGTAACTTATTCAAGTTTTGGTCAGTTAAATAAATAAATGGTCAGTTAAAAATCAAAATGGTCAGTTAATATTATAAACGGTCAGTTGTCATTGTATCAGTGTGAATGTGGTCAGTTATTAAATAAAACGGTCAGTAATATATTTTAATGGTTAGCTATTTATTAAAAATGGTTAGTATTTAATTTAAATTGTCAGCTATTTAAAAAAAATGATAAGTTTTAGTTTAACTGACCACTTATTATTTTAACTGACCATTTATAATTTTTAACTGACCCTTTTAAGTATTTATTACTGACCGTTTTAAGTATTTATAACTGACCATTTATCGAATTAGAAACTGACCAAATAATTAGTAGCCTTTATATATTGTAAACTGGATAGTACCCGACATGCGACGCAATGCCACTCAAAGAATGAAAGTGATTGTGTTTTAATTCTGTTTTGAATGCACATTTTTTTGTAAATAATTAAATAGCAATCGTACGCGTCCACACAACAAATCACCAAAGTTTTATCGCAATCGGATGATCAGTATAGAAAAACAAAAACTTTCTTGGGCGTACACAAAACAATGCGGTGAGAAAAATAACAACGTATTTAATTCTACGGAATTTATTTTATATATTTGTTGATAGCATTTCGGCTTACGCCCTCGTCAGAACTATGTTTAAACGTGCATTTAATCAAGTATATGTAGCTATTAAACATTGTACATCAATACAGTACACAAAACAAATCACTTAAGTTCTATCGCAATCGAATGAATGGTATAGGGACGCATACGGGACAAACAAACAAACAATCATTTTTGTATATATACAAAGATAACGTAGACCAAAAAACTAGTATTAAAAAAACTTCTGACGAGGGCGTAAATCAAAATAGCTGTCAACTACATATTATATATTTTTTTTAGAACAAAAATAAATTGATATTTTTCCAGTGTTATAATGGAGTTCTAACAAATGAAATATCAATTCAATCAATAACACAAATAAAGATTTCGATTCCTTGCTATTCAGCAAATAAATCACAAGTTATTCTACGGCAAGTGTTGTTAAAGAAGCATGCTTTCTCATTGTTTCGAACCCAATTATATATGATTTGATATCCATATACTGATTATGGATACGACAAGTTCTGATAATGGCGTAAGCCGAAATAGATATCAACAAATACATAAAATAATTTCTGTAGAACTACAATATATTGCTATTTTGTACACCGTTTTATAGTGGAGTTCTACCAAGTAAATGCCAATTAAATCAATTAACGTATGAATATACAAATGAATCTAAAAGAAGCATTGATAATATCACTTTCAAAATATTACTTAATATTTTACGGTTATATGTGATCTGATTACGAAGAATTTTCGGTTGTATCATTAATATTTGAGATAAGGGATCTAAAAGCATCGAACCTTACTCAAAACATTCATATTTGTAGTTAGACCCCTGTGATGCTAACCCCATTCGTATTATCTTGTTGAGTAAAGCATATTTTCAACACTAATAATTATTATACGGTAAGAAAAATAACAATGTATTTTAATTCTACAATTTATGTAGAATTAAAATACATTGTTATTTTTCTTACCGTATTATAATGGAGTTCTACCAAGTAAATGCCTACTTAATCAATTAATAATTATTGATACTTTTGGATTGAATTTTCAGTTATTTAAATAATTTATAGCGGAATTCATGCCATGATAGATTTATAATCAGGGCTGTGGAGTTAATAAAAAGAAGTCCGACTCCGACTCCAGCATTTACCAAAACCACGACTCCGACTCCGACTAAACAAAGGTTAATATCGTCACTTTTTTCCCCTAATTTTCCTATTTATGTGTATTTAATCAAATAGCTACCCTATCAATGCGGCCAAAAGCCAAATTTTACATATTAAATGCAAAAATAAAAAGTTCAAACTTTTCAAAATTTCCGACTCCGAGTACGACTCCGGTCAAAACGACGCGCCGACTCTGACTCCGACTCCACAGCCCTGTTTATAATGTTTACAAAAGTAATTGCTCAGTTGTTCAACAATGAATGAAAATAAATTAAGCACATCTTTCTGAAACTAATTTACTATTCAATTAAAATAGTGGATAGGCTTGCAATATTTGCAGTAATAAAACATACTTGAAATTGTTGGCTGGATCACTTAAAAATAAATCTTATTCTGAAGTCTTATTTAATTCAAACTGAATCGAAGCGTTGCAAATGGATAAGGCTAAAACACTTTCAAACATCTTTGATATTTGACTTGTATACACACAAAAAATAACGTAATATTGTTTCAGACATTTTTTTTCTACGGCAACATCAACAAATTTGAATCTTTAGTATAAATATAGCACTGCATAAAAATGAAAGAAATATTTGAAAAAATTTCAGGTAAGATATATAGGATCGTTGAAAAGTATTTGCAATTTGTTTTTTGCAACAAGCTTTGTATATTTCTTTGCGTTTTGTCACTTACGATCCCGGTATTGTCTTTCATCTTCTTCAGCTTTGCAAGTACACAGATGAACAGAAGCTGGCGCTTAGTAAATAGTATATATCATGTATATATACAAATAACTATGTTTAAAAGTAATGGATGCCAATCTGAATTAATTTACTAATGGTATGATAAACATGACGTGAAATGACGATGAAAAAAAAAAAAAAAAAAAAAAATGACATTCAATCAATTGGATAAGTGGCATAGACAATAACAATTTATGTATTTCTTTGAAATAAAATGTGACAGCGTTAAAAATTAATTGTAATCTTATATATAAAACCGAAACGGCGTATGTATGTATGTGGGTCTGTAATTCCCTTTTGCATTGTTGTTGCAAGTTCAAACAAACGAATTGATTTCGCTCGCGAAAGTTTCGACGGTTAATTTGTTTCGTTATCAATGTGTGTGTAGAGACTCCAATTACTCGAGAATCGAGTAGTACATTTTACAAAATAATCGAGTACTCGAGTAGTTTCATATGAACCAAAATATCTTATATATAAAACCGAAACGGCGTATGTTTGTCTGTGGGTCTGTAATTCCCTTTTGCATTGTTGGTCATTAAGTTGTCAGTTGTTTCAACTTGGCCCGTCTGAATTTACGCGCCGAGGTGAACATAACCCCAAACTGGTCCGAGCGAAGCCGGGTTCGAATACTGGTAACATATAGAAAGCGATTTTAAATCTTCAATATCGAAGAAGAAACATTTTTAAGTAATTCCACACCTCAATTTTATCTCAGCATAGTCGAACTTATGAATTTTTTGTAACAATGTCCACTTCCATAAAGATTTCTAGTGTCGCAAACCTCAACACAATTTCTCATACGAGTAGATACCGATTATTACTGATTCGCAAAATGTATTGTTTCTCCCGTTTTGACGCCCAATATTTCTCTAAGCCGCTTTTGCCTGCATCTTGTCAATACTCTGATGTTTCACAGTGGGCAAAACAGGCAAATTTGAGTTTCATAATGCATTATGTTGAAATTAAGACGAATCCTGCATTTATATATATTATATTTCGTACATTCATTTCAAAAATTCAAATCTCTCAAATAAATAGAACATTCACCGTAGCGTAAGTTACTTCTTTTAAAAATTGGGTTTCAGGCTAACAAAAATTGATCAGTCTGTAATGTCTATTATTCTGAAATGAAAGTCAATACCCACGGCTTGGCTAAAATAAATCCCCCATATATCATATTTATTTTCAACGTCAATTTTGTACCACAAGTAACCATAACGTGTGCTGACATTCTTCTTGATTTATTGATAAAGTGAATCGGAATTAATTATTGCCAATTCAATCTAAGGGGTGTTCTTGAAAGGTTATTACAGCCTCACAAAGGATCTTATGATATCCGCACAAAACCTTATGGGTCTGACAGTTGTACAGAACCAATATTTTTGACACTTATTTTCGCACCACCATTTGACACGAGGATGTCTCAACAAATATACTATATTTAACGTTTTTTGCCACCCATCCCATTTATAAATTTGGAGACGAAAAGTTATACTAATAATTTCCAAGCTAGAGCCATTTGTAAATTTGCAATATCATGAGTCTTTATAATCGTCAAAATTACATACGAGGTATTTTCAAAATTATGTTTCACCTTCAATTATATATTCGTCATTGCTCGCCACTGCTTTCATTATTTCCAATAAATAGGGTAAACCCAAACCCATCTGATTGATTGCAACTCATTAGATTATATTTTGTAATGCCAACATCATTAGTAGTATAATTAATTGTTTGATTTGTTTCGATTCTATAACCCCCTCCGCGATTCTCGTAAAAGGGAAAAATTCCCAAACTCCGTTTTGTAACGTAGTTTTGTAATTTTTAAACGTTTTTATCTGAAAAAAATATATTAACTCCAGTAGCAATGAACGCACCTTCAACAAAGGTTTAATTTTTTTCTTGACTACATCTTTTAGTAAAGATATTTCTGATTATTCAATTCGGTATGCAAGACAAGTTTATTCACCATCATATTTGAATAAATGATACACTGTTTTCTTGCATTACTTCCACATATATTTTTTAAGGTCAGAACCGGTTCCTTTTATCACGACAATATTTAACTGACATATAAATAGAAACAGAGCTGTTCATAAGAGGGTTTATGCAGTGGGAAACAATGTGCATTATTCACCAATAATAGACAGTACACCGGTTAAAAGTGATTTACCCTTAAATATAATTATATTTAACCGTAGTACAAACAATCAAATACAATAATAAAAATATAAAACAATATGGAATAGTCATTTACTATGGATCGTCACCATTATGGTTTAAATATAATAAATATGGTGTAAAGGAAACAATATACTCCATTTTGCAACAAAAATTTGTGTTCATTAGGGCGTTACTACTCGGCCACAGCGCCATTGTGATTTAATCACTTCGAAATATAGCTGGAATTGATTATAAAAAATAATTAAAAATTTTTAGGTCAAAGATAATAGTTTTTGTAATGAAAATACAAATATCATTACAACAGATGTATTATTAAAAAACTCACAAATTAACAATGTATGAATATGAATGGTATAGCATTTGTGGTCAAATATAAAACTCCTGTATAATTATCCAAATTTACTAATGCATTTAGCTAATAATAAAACAGAAAATACGAATAGATATAACAGGATTGTTTACATCAAAATAAGAATGACAAGACATGGTATAATATAATATAAAGGGTCTTTTTATAAGGACGCTTAGTTTTGAAATGTAAATAAAACAAGTTGTTTGTGAGATTTCGACTAAATTTTAATTTCATTTGTAAGTATATTTTACGGCATTAAATATGGAATATAGCATCAAATGTCTGCCAATATCCATTAATTATAAAATGGGCCATGTCGCTAAACTTGACTTTTTTGACAAATTTGGGTAAACTTCCAACTGCTCCAGAACCCAATCAGGCGTTGTCTGCGGTCGTTTACCTGAAGTTCCTTGGTTAGTTGGATTTTATACGGGTGCAGACATAAGGCCCGATTCAAAATTCGCTAAGTTGAAGTCGCAGAAAAGCCAAGTTCTTGTGAACGACGAGAAATAAGCTGCCTTGGGTTTTCCTGTACACTTTCACACACAGCAGCAATGTTTTCACCAGATATTGTATTTTGATGACGTACAGGTAGGTGTTGGCCGATTATTTACCAAACTGGTTGACTCAAATTTGGCCACTAAACAATGAATAATCTACTCAGCAGGACAAAGTAACATATTTTGAGTGTCCCTATTGAAATACCCTACTATACTATCAGTAAAAATGATATATTATGTGCAAAAGAAAATTGTTTTATTCATTGAAATATAATACCTTTCCACCAAAAATCGGCAGTTAAAACATTTAAAGTGACCAAGGAATAAAATTATACATGGTCCTTTGGCCGAATGGTCAACGCTCTCTTTATGACTTGCTATAATAGCAAACAAACTATGTCTTGTATTACAATAGTAAGAGAAAGACGTGTATTGTTAAATTATAGTGGTATAGCATTTATTCAAACTCATTTGTTATTTTACAGTGTTTCCCAAACTTTCATTAGACAAATGTGTCTTTCTGGCGAATATTGATTTATCACTTTTAAGGTGTTCACTGTCAATACTTGGTGGAAAGGCATTATAATAAAAATAATAACACATTTTTTAGTACTTTTTCCACATCTGAAAAAAATTATAGACGAAGTGTTCACTACACGTTTAGCAAAAGTAATTTTATCAACATCAACAACGGTAATTTCAGTATTTTTAGAATTTTCAACGCAAACTAACCGAATTAATTTTTGTTTCTGATTCAAAAAAGTTTTATGCACAAGGAATTAAACATCATATCTAATATTACGGTCTAAATAATCAAATTCTAAGGGGTGAAGTTTACTGGTTAATAAAGAATGTATATGGAACAAGTAAACACTCACCGAATCTCTGACGTTGTACCATTTCTTCATTTCCAGTTTGATCCATGTCAACTGGGCCACCTTGAGGGCTTTAATCGCGGCTGGAGATCTGGATCAGATGTGGAAAAAGTACTAAAAAATGTGTTATTATTTTTATGAATATTGATTTAAAACAAAAATGATAGGAATCCGTTACATCCACAACATTACTTTTAAAACAATATTTAAAATTTAATGTGTTTAAACAGTGTGATTTTTCATGATTTTTGTCACTTACGCCTGGGGTTTCGTCTTTCGGCATATTCATGCATTCCAAATACACGAGCTCACAACAAGCAACCCTTCACTTGTTAGAGACAAAACTATTGGATATGTACAATATTTAAAAGATTCAAATTAGATTTTGAAATCTCGAGATTACTATTTTCTTGCGACTTTTCATAATTAGTCCACAGACTGACATAACACTCTTATTTTTAATTCAAATAACAATTAGTATAGATTTTCCATCATAACTTGACCGCCGCTCAAATTCGGAACTAAAATTGTCAACATATAGTAGATACATTTAAAAGCCTTCGAAGTTATTTGTTTAAATACAAATATAATTACATGAAGATTTTGTTTCATTTATAGCTTGCATATAAAAATGTGTTAGTAAATAAACAAATTTGATTGAGTATTGTACAACACTCACGCGATGGTGGCGCCCTCGCAACCGGTACATCTATAGTTTGTGGAGTTTTTCCTACACTATTGATTTGTTTATCACATAAACAAATAACCTAAATTCAGCCTATAATCGTCTTTGTGATAATTCCACATATTTTATATGTAGATCATCAATAATATTCTCGATGAGTGAAACCGGTACTGATCTTTAAAAAATAATTGGAAATTTTACAAAAAAAAAGTACAAAGCAATAGAAAATGGATGCGTTGATGTACGGACTATTTTTGTCAGTGAAGAAACCCCTTCAAGCATGATGGCAGTTTGAGAAGCGCGCCTTATAGAAAATGGATAAACAACGACTAATCCTTTCTTTACGAGCAGGTGGTGATGAAAAGCCGAATACCAGTGGATAATTAGGTAATTTAATTATGCTAATAAATAAATTAGACTCTGAATAAATGATGCGACATTTTGCTTAGTGAATTACCCAACATTTATATATACTTGAACAACTGTAAGCTGTCATTTTGGCCAATGTCAATAGCGCACGAATGTTTCAATAATGCAAATGATATAACTCCATGTCGATTGTTCTGACCGATTCGTTCGTTTGAGTTCATATCAAAAGCCACTGAAGCACCTAAGAGAATCCTTTAGAAAGCATGAATATTAAAATCAAATGAATCACTAAATAAAAATGGGATAAGATTTGAATTTTTTGAATTTTGTACTTTTCCATGAGTTTTGTCGCTAACGACCCGGGTTTCGCCTTCCGGCATCTTCAGGCATTCCAATTGCACGGATGTACTTGAACTGACTTCAAATTTATCACTTTTCCATAAGTTTTGTTGCTAACGATCCGGGCTACATCTTTCGATATCTTCGGACATTTTGGTAGTGCTTCAAGTACATCCGTGCACTTGGAATGCCTGAAGATTCCGAAAGGGGAAACCCGGGTCGTTAGCGACAAAACTCATGGAAAAGTACAAAATTAAAAAAAACTCAAATTTGATATTGAAATTCCATCAAGCACCCTCAGTCGAAATACTTAAAAATGGGATAGTTTTGCTGCTTGGTCAATATAAAACGATAGTAAAAATAATAATATTAAACATTAGTATTTATTCCACATTTAAATTTATTAGATCAGAACCGGTTTCTCTGATGATGTCAGTTTTTATCACTATCGGTTGATAATACTCTCTTTAAGCGAAACCTGTCCTGATCTAATAAATTAAATTTTGAATAAGTAAAAAAAAATATTTTATTATTTATTTATTTAAGAAAAAGCAAATCATGGCATTACAGCTGACGCCAATGCGCCATGCATTTGACAAATATAAATACATGTATTTATATTTACATACATACATGTAAATACATAATAAAAATCACTAATTAATTAAAAACAAGATGAAAACAAAATCATATTAGAAATTTTCAAAGATGTCAACCGAGTGAGTTCTGACAAAATCAACTTTTTTCATAAAATATAGTATTCGTCTGAACTCACTCACGTCAATATGAAATATGTCGACATCCTAAGCAATGCCGTTTAAAATTGTTTAAGCTCTTCCCGGTGGCATCCCCATTGGCAAACTGGTTCTACCCCTTGGAAGAACATTTATTAAGCCATTCCACCAATAATTGACAGTGAACACCTTAAAAGTCATAAAATGATTGTTAAAAATAAGTATTTTTTAATGGAGTTAATGGAGTTCTACCAAGTAAATTCCAAAACAATCAACAAACTGATAATTTAAATACAATGATTTAAAATTAAAAATAGCTGTGATTAGTCCACGTATTGTGTATGTATGACACGTGTTTCTTCTTTTTCAGAGGCATCTTCAGACTATCTTACTATCACAAAGTTTGTTTCAGTAATTTAACTCTAATAGTCTGAAGATGCCTTTCAAATGGGTGAAACATGTATAACACAATGCGTAGAACAATCAAATGTATCTTTAATTTTATATTAAACTGAACTTCCACAAAGGGATCGCCGAATCCATTGAAAGTATTATTATTCATTTATGGTTTCCTCGCACGTATATTTATATTACTTTTACATAAGCACGCCACTGGTAGGTTAATGTCCAGTTATTTTTTTAAATAAAATTGCGAACTGTAGGGGCTATGTGGGAACAAGACTAATTCTATTCTAATTCGAACAATTATCCAAGACAAATTGCTTCATCATTAATTACTACACCTTTCAAAGTTCATTAAACTGGCAAAAATATAATGCAGTATCCGTATTTTTGAACTCTTATGAAATACTAGTATTGCTACCCGGCGTCGCTCGGACTAAGCGACCAATAATTATTTAATGTTATATCATTCGACATAATTATATCACAAAATCTAACATTCAAAATAGAGTTAAAATAAAATCACAAACTTTATTTAATTTGATGACAGCCCCGCCCCATCTCGCCCATTAAAATGTCCAAATTCAAGGAAAAAATCTAATTTGCTGTCAAATAATACCTTCACGTAAATAATAAACATTATTATATTTATTAATAAAAGCCGGGAAACGTACAGTAGAAGACTAATTTATTACATTTTGACTAAATGTCTTCGCCGATAAAAATTCAAACATATTTTCTTTCATATTCGTTTTTATGGCAACTTAATGACCAACAATGCAAAAGGGAATTACAGACCCACAGACATACATACGCCGTTTCGGTTTTATATATGTACTACTCGATACTCGAGTAATTGGAGTCTCTACACACACATTGATAACGAAACAAATTTACCGTCGAAACTTTCGCGAGCGAAATCAATTCGTTTGTTTGAACTTGCAACAACAATGCAAAAGGGAATTATAGACATACATCCCCCGTTTCGGTTTTATATATAAGATATGTTTCAAAGGAAGAGAATTAAACGTTTCAAAATTAGTTTTATTTTTCAATATTCTATTTTGTCTCTTGTCATCATAAACTTATCATTCATAAGATAAGTCAGCAGGACCTTAAGCAAAACTAACAAAAAAAAAGTATTTTTATAATTTTTCTAGTATCGAGTACTTCAAAAATGGACGAGTATTCTCGAGTATTGAATACTAAGATAAGCGCTTCTTCTACAAATAGAGAAGTGGAGAACTGACTTACTGGCCAGTCATAGTCAAATGAATATCAACATATAAGAAATGTTGTGTTGTGTCATTATGTTATCAAAATTTTTTCATTCATATTCGTTTGTATAGCAACTTAATGACCAACGATGCAAAAGGGAATTACACACCCACAGACATACATACGCCGTTTCGGTTTTATATATTAGATAATTTCACGACCGTATTATAGTAGATATATTAGCAGAAAAAAATATATATTGCAACTAAAAAAAATAATCATTTCATTCAACATATCCATTGACTGTTTATTAGAAGAATCCACAGACTTTTTTTATTCTGTTTCTTAAAACTAATTTTCGAAAACCTCATAAATTTAATACAGTAATATTGTACGGAAAAATAAGTTAAATGTATTTATTTTTTATTTTTAGAATGATGGATATATATTATATCAGCATATTAAATAAATTATACTAACCGTATATTATAAATTTACCAATTTTTCAATTATTTTTTATTCGATCACTTAAAACGAAAGGGTGTGTTCAAAGTTCACTTTAAATGTTAACTGTCAATTTTTAATGGGCAGTCATAATATTCATTTATAAAAATAACGAAAAATATTGTCTATAACACCTAGTATAACATTTTAAATTATGAAATTACAAAATGGATTTCGGGTTTTTTTCCTTCTAAAGCAAGGGTGGCCAACGCGGGGCCCGCGGAGTATATGCAAACATTTTTTTCTTTTAGTGTACATAAAACCAATTTTCTATAAAAGTAAATTTCTCAAAAATAAGCCTGTATCGTCAAACTATGACTAGGCGTGTCGACGACATTAGAAACCATATTGAAGATAATTGGAGAAGATAATCCAAGTTCATATGTTATGTTCTAGCACCTAATGGCGATTTTTATCAGGGGTGTTGATGGTTATCTGAACAAAATAGAAGAATTAGCGGCACTGTATCCACTTAAGGACACAACCTGTTCAGGAGCTTTTACAAAACACGAATCGCTGATGAGCATTTGGAAAACTGTTTGCGTGTAGCAACAACATCAATAGTTATGAACATTAATGAACTTAGTTCTGACAAACAAAATCAGACGACTCACAAAAATTTATTATATTTTTTTTATTGCGTAACTCTAATATAATAAATATGTTTGACTCTCATTTTTGTAATATCTTCTTAAAAAAAAATATTTTGTTGTGTGGCCCGGTAGGAAATCTCATTTCTAAAATTTGGCCCGGCTGCTGAAAAGGTTGGCCACCCATGTTCTAAAGGAACCAAGGAAGGGGTGATAGAATCGAAACAATGCAATCAGATAATGATACTGATACTAAAGAGCTGAAATCAATCAGATTGGGATTTTTCCCTTATAAGGGACGCAAGAGAGGGGGTTATAGAATCGACCATATGTGAATCGTTCAAATGCTAATCCAAATATTCGATTCAATATATAACTAGACAAAACAAATATCATCTATAATTTAGCGATATGATTGTAACTAGAGATTCCTACTCGGATACTCAAATATTCGATATCTTATCATAATACTTAATTTTAACGAACCGGCTTGGAGTCGGGTCTAAAAAAACCTTACTGCCTTATTGCCTTAATTTCGTTTATTATGCAGCTGCAAATTTTAAATATTGTAATACACTGGAACGGTATTGAAATGTGTACCTATATATTTTTTCTCTATCTAAGATTTTACAAAATTGGGAAAAGAATTAGTCTTAAATTATTATAAAATGTATATAAGTGAACAAGGAAACGTTGATCGTTCAACATCTCTATTTGCGTGCAAGTTATACGACTATTTATTAAAAACTTAGAAATCGAGACCATTGTCGGCTTGCAAAATTTACTGTCAACTTCTTGTTATTTAAAATAAGTTTTTTAAATCATAATTTTCAACATTTTAGCCATGTCAAAATCCGCGAAAAAATTTATCCCGCGTGATACGTTCAATTTTTATAGTCCCTGCATTTAGTTAATATTTAAAAAATTCCTGCATTTATCGTTTCCCGCATTAATCGTTTGTTTTATACGGTCCCTTGAAAAACGTAGAATCGGGGATTGATTGTATATCCAGATAGCTTATGTTTTACTATTCGATATCCGAATACTAGTTGATTTTGACGAATAGTTGGAATCCCTTATTGTATCTCCTCATAATAATTGTCATCACAAGTAACTCGATATATATTTTAAATTGTTTATTTTATTTATCAATTAAACCATCCGATGGCGGCTTAGCTTCTGCAAGCGCCCGTCCTGCGTTTTCCGGGACGCCTTGTGGAAAAGCGCGGGGGAGGAGGCGCCTATAAAAGCTCGACGCCTCTACAGAGTCGATCATAACACACGCGGCGTCCAAAGTAACTCGAAAGCTTCAGCCACTTGCTGCTCATCTGCTTCAGTTCACAACTTCGACACCCTCCAGCCACACCGCAGTCGGTAATCTTTGGATCCGAGGCACTTTTGCAAGTAATTATTCAGTCTTTTTACCAGTGAAAATTTCTAGGCGAAGTGAAATAAACATTTTTGTAGTGTTAAAATATAGCGAGATATAAAGAATAGATTTTTAAAACATTTCTTCCACTTATTATAGAGACCTTTATATTAAATAATTGAGTATATCTTCGTAACTAAACACTTGATTATATATATTCAAAGTCGACTATGCGTATGTAACTATCACCTGTTATGACTTATTCATCAGGAAAATGTGCTAGGCTTAAATCATTGTTTTATGCACAAAATGTCGTAGTGGAACTAAACTACGATATATATCGTTGAATAGTTTATTTTTTTTAGTAGCTTGTTCAATGAAAAACCATTTTTTTCGTTCATTGAGTTCTTATTAACAAATACAGTATTTTTTTAAAATAAAGCAGCGTTAACAAATACAATGTATTTTTTTAAAAATAATATATTTGTTGATAGCTATTTCGGCTTACGCCTTCGTCAGAACTAGAATGTAGAATTAAAATACATTGCTATAATGGAGTTCAATTCATTTGCTTTTTTTTCATAAATAAATACAAATTATTACCATACATAATTTTACATGTTTCCGTGAAATTCAGTGTAAAATAACATGTTCCATCGCTTGGAAAAATGTCTCATAGTTCATTCATCAAAATAAATGGAAATATGTGGTATTTTTTACATTAATTCGCTGAACTAAAATTCTACTAAGAACAATGCAGTATAATTTTGCTCCATTTTCATGCCATTATTTGAATTAAGTAAATTGATATAAATAATAAAATAACTGTAGAACTGTATTTGTAATAAACTATATTAATTATCATAGTTTTATATGTAGAATATAAAGCTCTTATTAATGTTTCAACACTATCGCTGTTAAATAAAGTAAATTTTAATATCATCTCGCGATCCCCAAAACTGTTAATGCAATATATTGAAATATGTATTCGGTTCATCTACAGTCATAGTTGAAATGAAAGCGTGAACAGCAAAACAAGTAATATTTCAAAGCGTAGCTCTTTTTCCGTTGAGACACTCCATATTAGATCCATATACTTGACACCGAGGTTATTAACAATACTAAAGCTTTTGTAATTAATACGATTATGAATAAAGCATTTATCATTTTATATAAAATCATCACAAATTGACCAGGCTTAATTCTTACGATTACAATTATAAAATACACAGTCATATTATCTTTAAAATATCGTACTATAATCTGAAAATTTGTCCATAATTATTATTGCTTGTTATAGCCAATTTAAAGGCTTCTTACATTTACATACCGTTGATAAAATATACAGTTTTTTTTAAACTTAATCCCCCAGTTGATATGCTAAATTGTCTTTATTTATTTATTGTATTCTCTTTAAAACTCGCTAAAGCCATTCAACAGTCAATTAAGTTTATTCAAATTAACAATAAGTTAAAAATGATTCCGAACACACTAATTATATTAACTTCTATTTTGTATCTTCTTCTTAAATGGGTTTCAACAAAAGTCAATATTTTTAACAATAAGTTGAAAATGATTTGCAAGGGCTTATGTTAATGCGCAAACTTTAAACTACATATTTAATTTGCTTAATCCAATTATTTCAATTTAGAAGCCAGTGCAATGAACTGTTATTAAAAGTCGCTTTGCCATTAAATATGACAAAAAAATTCAACATATAGTATATCAACGTTTCATACAGAAATTAAATATTCATATAACAATTTCACTTCAATAAATATACCTACAACACAAGAGTTGGAATGTTTCTTCGCTATTTTTTCATTGGATTTTCCAAGATTATTATGTTTTGAAAGTGACTCTTAAAATACAAACTCGTCCCTTTATCTAGATAACTTGTACAAGTCCTATAATACTACGAAGATTTTTTGTGTGGTAATATGTCTGCTGTTGAATGTTACCAGTCCCCCTTACCCAATACCCTTTTAACAACACATAAGCAAATCGTATTGCCTTTTGTTATAAATTATGTATATCTTATATATAAAACCGAAACGGCGTATGTATGTCTGTGGGTCTGTAATTCCCTTTTGCATTGTTGGTCATTAAGTTGCCATAAAAACGAATATGAAAAAAAATATGTTTGAATTTTTATCGGCGAAGACATTTAGTCAAAATGTAATAAATTAGTCTTCTACTGACCTTTTCCCGGCTTTTATTATTAATAATAATGTTTATTATTTACTTGAAGGTATTAGATTTTTTGAAGAAATTAGATTTTTTCCTTGAATTTGGACATTTTAATGGGCAAGAATGGGGCTGTCATCAAATTAAATAAAGTTTGTGATTTTATTTAAACTCTATTTTGAATGTTAGATTTTGTGATATAATTATGTCGAATGATATAACATTAAATAATTATTGGTCGCTTATACGAGCGACGCCGGGTAGCAATACTAGTATTATATTTATAAGAGATGTCCAGCTTATTTAGAAAATAACAATTTTGCACTATCTTAGAATTGTTCGCGGACTGCAGAGGATAAAAGTTGTTTCTCTGTTGTTATTTAATTGTCATAATTAATGAATTATAATTGTTATTTTAACAGAAACTTCAGTCAATCTCCTGAAAATTTTGTACATATTTCAATTCGTAAGTTATTAAGAGCTTTAGTTAGAACACTGACAAGAAAAACTTCATGCTTATAAGCTTAGTTTCAACAAAAGCTAACAACGATTCGTTAAAAGACAATTAACATGTAGATATTCTAAATTAAAGATTTCGACTTAGGGTGCTTGGTTGAATTTCAATATCAAATTTGTTTCTTTGAATTTTGTACTTTTCCATGAGTTTTAACGAATTTTGACTCAGGCATTGGTTTAGTACATATGTGCTAACAGGGGCGAATTTAAATTATTTTACCAAGAAATCTTGGAAATAAATCGAACTCTGCTTAACAATTTGCCGATTTTGAACGAGCAACATCAGCTACCTAGTTCACCATTGTTGTACCCTTTTAAACAATTATCGTTTATTAATATGTCAAGCACTTGATTACATATTAATTTAAAGATTTGGAAACAATCAACTCATTAGTAATAGGTCGGATAAAACCCTAGATTTATTTTAGATATACCTATGTCTGATCATTAATATTTTCAAAAATCCCCATAATTATAACACACCCACTTAATTCATTGAAACTTGTATACATTCAATTTTCGCTAGTTTACATATTGATAGCAATTTAACTTAGTGATCTACTTCTATTACGTATATAAACGATAAAAACTGTTCACTACGCGTCAGTTCAGGTATATTCGTGCACTTGAAATGCCTGAAGATGCCGAAAGGCGAAACCCGGGTCGTAAGCGACAAAACTCATGGAAAAGTACAAAATTCAAATTTTCACAAAAATGTAGATATTCTTTTTCAAATGTCTAAGGAAACTAAATATTTTATCGATGAGTATCTATTATTTAATTTTTGTCTCTCATGCCGCGAATTTTTATCAATAGTTTAACCCACTCACAGCTGCGCTGATAAAACCAAACGCCACCTGTTGCATTTACTGTAATCTGAATAGGTTTTTTGTAGATTTTGTTCATGTAAATGGTCTGCCATGTATTGTATATGATACTTTAAATAAACTGTTATAATAAGTGGCATTTGATTCTTGAAACTCTATCATGATACGGTAAAAGAATAATAGTGTTAGTTCGACAAGATTTATTAAAAAAATGTTAGCTATTTCGTCCATCGTCAACAAGAGCTTACCTTAACTGTCAGTTGGTTTTGCGATCAAGTCCCTGCAAGAACAATATAAAATGTAGAGCATGTGCACGAGTACTCGTGATATCTTTCCTCGTAGAATTGACTATAAGAAACTTTAAAAATACTTCAAAAGAACTCAAAATATCTGATGCTTTGGCTACAATTTGTAGCCCATATTTGTTTGCTATTTTCATACATTATTCGTTAATTTTAAAATCATTGAACAATTCATATATTTTAACGAATATTACTATTCTGTTTTCTATATAATTCTATCAAGCACTTTCAGTCGAAATCTTCAATTACTTTCTTTTTTAATGATTGCATTGGCATTTACTTGGTAGAACTCCATTGTGACACAGTGTAAAAAATAGAAATGTATTTTAATTTTACAAAATTTATGTACATATATCGGCTTACGCCATCGTCAGAACTATTTTACTACTACCATCTCTTTTAATGAATTCTTAAATTTTATCATATTATCAATAATATTGTTTTCTCATTTTGGACATTTTTACTTTTATAGAGATAAAAAAAACTCAACAATAATGTTTAATTGTACTTACTTACTTCAATACTCATGATTTCTCAACCAAGCAATTTTCTTTTCATACAATATCAAAAGCAACAGAATACTTTATGCTTAAGAGGATGAAAATTAATAATTTAATATAATGTATTTTTTTCTACAGGACAAATCTTCCATCATGGGTTCCATCGCCTTCATCCACCTCGTAGTGATCTTCGCATCAGTCATTGTCCTCAGCCATGCTATGCCAGCCAGGGTATGTGGAAACTATCCTCATTTATAATAAATATACCTTTACACTAATCCGTCCGTACTGGGACATGCACCCGTTCTGATCGTTCAGTGTAGATGTAACTTCTCATTAATAGTTTAACTTATACATTTTCTATTTGACGGCAATTTTTATAAATAGTGGTTAAATTTTGACGCTTTATAACAATGAAGCTTTGTTAATACTCAAAAGCGAATGAAATTAAAAACATCTGATCTTACCGGGAATCAAACCCGGGTAGTCCGTCACGGAAGCCAACTACGTTAACCACTGCTCCGCGAACCAGTCAATGAATTGAAAATTATTAATTATTATCTTATATAATAATAATTTAATCCTGGATTTATTTTTGGGATTGAGATTTTCTGATAGTCAAAATATTGTTAACAATTCAATGTATTATGAATAAAATGTTTATTTGATTCCTTTGAAACAAAGGTAAATACTACTTGCAAGGTCCGTGTATTATTATGCGACCAAACAAAAGAGCGAAAAGTACAAAAAACTTTTTGACTACTTTAAAAAATCATTTGACCCGCCAAAACCATGTAAGCCCACATCATGTAGAATTATTTTATATTATGTCTACATGCTTGTTTATCTGCCTACATATGAACTTTCGAAACTTCAACATCAATAAAAGTGTAATACGTCAAAATATTGGTATATTATACTACACGGAAACAAATGAAAATGAAAATCTGAATACGAAATGTTAAATTGAATTTCTCTAAGCTTGAATAACATTTTTCTTCGGCTTTGTAATCATGTTTAATCGATTTTCACTTGTTAAGCCATGCAAACATGGGATATTGCTTCATTTTGAGATTTCACTTAGCCCAAAATATAACTAATCTCGTTTTAGCTTTAGATTTATAAAAAACTTATCACCCGTTTTATGACAGTAATAATAAATATGTTATTAAAGATAACAAAACAAATTATAAACAGTTGACAATCGATAAAATATTAACTGTCACTTACATTTGAAAATTAGAACAGTGACAAACAAAATTAATAGCAAAACTTACATCATACAAAAAAGTTAACTGGTAACTTTAATAACATATGTGTAAGAAACGGTGTTTTATGATATAAAAGTGACTGCCTGTAATAAACGCTGTCGACAACCAGGAAGGTCTCATCTAGGGATTCCAAATCGTCAAAATCAACTATTCGGATATCGAATAGTAAAACTTAAGCTATCCGGATATACTTAGATATCCGAATAGTTTTGACGTGGCTAAAATGCTGTACAATAGTATTAAAATTATGATTTAAAAGACAAATTTTAATAAACAAGAAAATTACAGTTCTTTTGCAAGCCGACAGTGGTCTCGATTTCTAAGTTTTTAAATAATAGTATAACTCGCACGCAAATAGAGATGTTGAACGATCAATGTTTCCTTGTTCACTTTTATAAATTTAATAATAATTTAAGACTAAATCTTTTCCCACATTTGTAAAATCTTAGATAGAGACAAAACATATAAATACACATTACAATACCCTTCCATTGTATTTAATACTTAAAATTTGCAGCTGCATAATAAATGAAAACAAGGCAATTATTTTTTTTTTAAGACCCGGGTCCTAGACTGTTCGTTAAAATAAAGTCTTATGATAAGATATTTATAGCACCCGAGTTGGGCGAAGCAAAAAAAACACAACCTGGATAATCATAATTATTCTGTAAATGTGGAGAAATTGTATGCGAATACTATCCGGATATTTTCCCAAATATACGAATATCGAATAGTTTAAAAAGGGTCGAATATATCCGTATATTGAATATTCAAAAATCCGAATTGGAATCCCTAGACTCTCATCCCAATATATCACACGATATAGCCATAAATCGTAAACGGAATGAACACTCGTTTTTGTTTTTACTGAAACAATATTGTGAATTCAAACGATTAAAATTTCAATCAATGGAGGCCATAATTATAGGCGTTCAAATAATGTCAAGTATTCATTTGGTTTCACCTTCGAAACGTTCCGGTGGGTGGAATTTTCATGCAACCCTGACCAGCCTGAAGGGATGAAATGCCTCAAAAACGATTTGTTAAATAAAAATTCGGAACCGCGTTCGATTGACTGATCTTCGGTCGGCTGTAAACTTAATCGGTCCCGCCAAATTGCGGGCTGATTTTAAACCATGCTTAAATTTTTCACGTAAATTATTATCAGAACGTTTCTGATTAATTTCTCATTGTCTGTACTGATGAATTTATAATCTTTGATTACTTTCAATGATTGCAAAATAATTTGCCAACAGTTGCGTAAGAAATTTTGTGCTAAATCATAAATGCGGTACTAAGAAATATTTCGGTCACTTGAACTTTTATAAAGACAAAACTCATTTTTTCGCACTTATTCCAAAATTTCAAATTTTAAAAGTACTAGTTATACTTTTCCAAAAAAACCGTTGTATAATATACGGGGAATTAAAAGTACCTCATTCATTTGTTTTAATATTGAAAACTGCAGTCAAATAATAATTTTACACCAATCACTAGCAAACATTAAATATAAAATAAGTATATTTCTACATTTCATCATAAATAATTTTATTTATTTATTTGATTATATATTTTGCATTACAAATATCACAAATTAATGGTTAACTGCTTTTGCAAAGTGAAAAAAAAAAAAAATTAAAATAACTTTGATTATTCCACGTATTGCTTCGCCTCTCAGAGGCATCTTCAGACTTACTATCGCAAATATTGATTACTCAAGATGAAGTTATGAAATTGCAAAATGGATTACGGGTTTTTTTCCTTCCAAAGGAAACAAGGAAGGGGTGATAGAATCAAAACAATGTAATAACATAATGATACTAATAAGGTGCAATCAATCAGATTGGGATTTTTCCTTTATAAGGGACGCAAGAGAGTTTGTAATTTCATAATTTAAAATGTTAGAATCAATCTTGCTTCATTACTCAAGCAAACTTTGCGATAGTAAGTCTGAAGATGCCTCTGAAAGAGGCGAAACACGTGTCACAGTTAGTTACACAATACGTGGAATAATCAAATTTATTTTAAATTTTATATTAAAATGAACTGCCACAAAGTTACCGCCAAAACCATCGAAAATATGAAAAAAAAATGTTTGAAATGTTTGTTCCGACAAAATCAACTATAAAACATTAAAAATATAGTATTCGTCTGAACATCCGTAACAATATCACTTAAAATGTTTAAAGCTCCTTCTAGTGGCATCCTCATTGGCAGACTAATGACAATAAGTTCTTAGTACCATTTTTTTTATATATACTAAATTCGTTGCTTATTGATATCAATATTTTTGAAGAAAAATCATTTATATCATTCATTTACCTTGTTAGTAGTTCTTTTTAGTAAATACTCATTGAATCGATCTATATTCACGATTTTCGTGTCCATTAAATAGTTGAAGTTATATATCGTAAGTAATTTATCTGATCACATTAATGTTGGTTTAGTTCATTTGGTTTATTAAAATAATATACAAAATCCTCGTCTGTAGTGCAGTTATATAGTGTAATTAGTATATAATACGTGAGAAATTCTATACGTATTTTGTCGAGAGATTATCCAGTAATCCCCATTAGTTTCCACCAACCTTTCCCAGAAGGGTAGTTTATTTAATAGTATTGTTATTTTAGTGAATATTATTATCGTGGAAATCTTGCATAATTTTGTATAAAGGTAAATAATTGACCTGGAGGAATTCAGATTAAGGTAACGAACAAACAAGATTATTTTCATAGATATTTAAAAGAAAGCAATCCATTTCTATTCAAAGTAGACTCTTTTATTGTATCTATGAAACTATGGTAAATATATGATGAGTATTGTACTAGTAAATGTGTATAAACAAATCAATGCCTTAAGATGGGCCCAGATTCAAACTGATCAAATGGTCCCAGTTAGAGACTCCAATTACTCGACATCTCAACTACTCGAGTATCGAGTAGTAAAATTTAAAATACTCCAACTTATTTATGTATATGTTACAGTGAAACTGTATTCTCAGTGAAAATATATTCTTCTCCAAGCGGTCATTGAAATTTAATTTGACCGCCCTATGTTTGTCTGTGTTTTTCTTTGTTTATCTTTTAATGAAAGGGACTAGGTACTTGCTGATTTTGTTTCATTGAAGCAAACTAAAATTGTATGCTGGCAAATCATCGACTTGGGCCAATAACTTCAATGATCGTGACCAGTGAAATCATGTTGTCATACAAATCTTTTACTTTTTAATTGATGAAACATATATTTCAAATAGAGAATTAATCGCTTCAAGTTTTAATTTGGTTCGAAGTTTTGTTTTTTTCTTCTCGCGGTAGAAAAACTCTCTCTGTTGCTGTGGACGTCGGCTTAAAAGTTAAATGACTTTAAAGATAGTCAAAAAATTAAATTTGGAAATAAATCTTTATTCATCAATTACGAGTATTACTCGAGTATTTTTCAAATAAATGAATAATGCACGATTAAACTCGAGTAACGAATTGGAGTCCCAGTATCAATTGAATTAATGTTAAAATAATAAATACATGAAATTGTCTCACTTCTTTTTTACATAACACCTTCTACTTCTGCCATTTTATAAACTAATTACTTAAATTTAAATGTTAGTTAGTGTACGTAGAAAATTAAATTGTTATTACTCTCGCAAGTATGACATGAAAATCTTCTTAACGTAATCACTTCATTAGTCATACCTATTTGAAGTTTTCTTGCAAATAAATGGCGTCATCGTCATGTATTTGATAATGCTCGACAAGTTTGTATATCATTTTAATTCCTGCGTGTAAAATTCATATCCAAGATGTCACTCAGGACGCTAATCACATTCTATGGAACTGCACCAAAATGAATTCCAATCGATCCAGAACTGTTTGCTGTGGCCCGTCCTCACACGGGCCCAATAGGCCACGCCGACATGATTGCAACTAAGGCTAAATTCATTGCATTTGAAAAATATGCAAATTTATTCGGGAATCGACATAATCTCCGATTCTTCACTAGAGTCAATATACTCGTCTAACACGTCGGGCTCTCAGTATACGGATTATCCACAGAATACTCTGTATCAAAATGATTTCAGTGGCTGAGCTAGTCACTCCAATTTATTTAATTATTTTTATTTTATTTTCTATTTAAAACACTTTAGTGCATGGTTAAAAATCATTCCTGTGCAGATCTGCTCGGGCCATGAATGTGAGAGGTAAATTCCTTTTTCTAAGTCGATAGCGTTGTGAAAGGCGGCCATGAAACATTGGCTGCATATACACTACGGGTGGTGGTGGGAAAAACCAATTATATATTGTTTACAATGTTATTTGTTAACAGGTGTCTATATTTCTTATACTACATCTTGTGTACCGATGTTTGGATTATATCAAGCAATGATCAACCAAATAAATTGGTCTACCCATATCAATTTAAAGAATTTGAACGACGTCGCTCTTACATAGATTGCTTTTTAAATTTCCGTATAGGAAAAGTTCATTTTTACTAGAAACAAACCTTAACTGGAAGATATTCTCAATTTTGACAGGCCAATTCGAATGAATTGACTCTATTGAATCGATATGCTATCTAAGCCATTTGTTCTGTTTACTATTTTTCTTTAAGTTGTTTTACTATCATTAAAGCATCTAAAATCTAAAGCACAACATTACTATTACAGAATTAATGCACTTATTTATATCTTTTTATCTGTTACTCTTTAAATGAAATATGATCATAAGAACATGCGCATTTTTTTACATGAATTATAAACCAGAAATTTCCATTGAGTAAAAAAAGCATTAGAAAGTATATTTTAAAAATGCCTATAACGCTTTAGTAAATCATATCAAACAAATAAGTGCGAAGTAATTAAATAAATTCGATATAATTAAGGAGTTCGACTGAGGGAGCTTGATGGATTTGAATTGTTTGAATTTTGTACTTTTCCATGAGTTTTGTTGCTAACGACCCGGGTTTCGTCTTTCGGCTTTTTCAGGCATTTCAAGTGCACGGATGTACTTGAACTGACACGTAGTAAACAGTTTGTATCGTTTTTTCTACAAAAATATAAGTAGATCACTAAGTTAAATTGCTAAAAATGTAAATTAGCTAAAATTGAATGTACACAAGTTTCAATGAACTAATTGGGTTTTTTATAATTATGGGGATTTTTGAAAATATTAATGACCAGATAAAACCTAGGAATATCTAAAATAAATTTAGGGTTTTATCCAACCTATTATTAATGAGTCTTTGAATTAATATTTAATGATAGCAAGTGCTTGAATTATTAATAAATAAAAAATATTTAAAAGGTTACAACAATGGTGAGCTTGGTAGCTTAATTTTTCATATTTAAATTTGGCAAACTGTTAAGTGGAGTTCGATTAATTTCCAAGATTTCTTGGTAAAATAATTTAAATTCGCCCCTGTTAGCATGTAACAAATTCGATTAAATCAAAAACTTTTATCAAAAATAGTAGAGAATTATTAGATATCGTTTGATTGGGTAAAAATCATGAATGGCATAAACAGAATATGTAAATCATGTAACTCTTTCGATTCGAGTGAATTATTCAAATAAATAAGAACTCCACCTCCTTGTTAAAAATGCATTGTTTTCTTGCAATAACGTCAAATTGCGGGCATATTTAACTTTAATATGCAGGATAAAATGGCGAAGGTTACTTGAATTATGAACACAGTTTGCATAGGTATGCCAGGACCCCACGAGCGGCCATCCAGTCTATTTTCTTTGTAGGAACTTGTGAATAATTACAAGAATTATTTCAGCGTGTTTGTAGTTCAAATTACCATCATGAATCCTTATTTCACGCTTGAGAGCTTCCCAGAATACAGTATTAATCCAAGAATATTTAAGAAGTGTAAAACCAACAAGCGTGGAAAATTTCTACTCTCAAATTGGAAAATTGTTCTTTTCGCGCATTCATATACAACCTCATTCAAACAATAACGATTATTGTATATCTATTGTAGAGCTTTTGACTATATCTACATAATATAATGCGTATTTCGTTTAATCCAACTAAACATTTAAGATTCCCCAAAATTATCATTTGCAATAGATTAAAAAAATAAACCATATTTCATAGATTTTTAGACACATATGTATTTATCAGTCACAACATATTTGGTTATTACAGTGAATATCAAATGCATCCAAAATATTAATTGAAAAGATTGATATTTTCTTAACAGAACAGAACTAAAGCTATAAAATAACGATGTTTTTAATTCGAGTAATAAATATTTATGTAGAATTAAAATACATTGCTATTTTTCTTTCCGTATTATAATGGAGTTCTACCAAGTAAATGCCTACTCAATCAATAAATCGATGGATATTATTCCATAGTTGAGAATGTCGATTCAATGCGCTTGATGGCGAATTTCAATATCAAATTTTATCTTTATTGATTGAATAGGCATTTACTTGGTAGAACTCTACTAACTAGGGCGTAAGCCGAAATAGCTATCAACAAATATATAAAATAATTTCTGTAGAATTAAAATACATTGCTATTTTTCTTACCGTATCAAATTTTAACTGTTTAAAGAAACATTGGTGCACTTGAAATTCCTGAAGATGCCGAAAGGTGAAACCCGGGCCGTAAGCGACAAAACTCATGTAAATGTACAAAATTCAAACGATTCAAAATTAACCCATAGTTTTTGATGATGTTTAATGATTCATGTAGAACTGAATACAGTACTATTTACTGCAATATAATACAGTTTTACTTTCGAAAATACAGTACAAAAAAATGTATTAAATTAAAAATGACTTTGTTTATTACACGTATTGTGTAACAAATAGTGACACGTCTAACCTTTTTTAAGATGCATCTTCAGAATTGCTCTAGTGGTTTCTTAAAGAGACGAAACACGTGTCACAATTAGTAACACAATACGTGGAATAATCAAAGTTATTTTATATTTTATCAATATTACTAAACATAAATTTACTTCATGCTTTATGTATACATAAATTGTCTCAGTTAAAACTACCGTTAGTTTATAGTGTGTTTTTAGAATATTGTGTTAAAATCTAATTAACATTGTAATCTTGTTTACTTCGATAAAACGGTGTCCATGTGATGTTCAATATACATAGATATTCCATCAAATATACACGCTTATGGCTACCTTCTGCGGCAGCGATTTTCCACTCGACGGGATGCAAAACTGGAGGCAAAATGTAATTACCTTGATGATCCACTGGACTTGACGATGATAATAATTATTGTCTTCCACAATAATAGCCGCAATATCGTTTCAGACGCTAAAGAAACCTTGTCTGGTTTTGACAGTGATTTTAAACATTATACTCTACCGTTACCTTATATATTATATGAAGATTCAATCGTCAAGAACTATCGATTAATTTGGGTGATATATTAATAAAATTCATTTTATAAACAAAATTATAACCGTGTGAAAGGTTATGTTTTTAATCCATTTTCGCTTCCCGTGTTGATCATATGATCTCCTAATAGAAGTATTTTAACATCTTAATCCTGCGGAGACTGCTTGTTAGTCGGTCACTCAAAATCTCTTTCGTTTGATGAGAGTAAGGATACGAAGGATAAGGCTGAGACGCAACTAATGGTTAGCTAGTAGTTTTCACATCCCCGTTTTTAGGATCAGGTGTATGTGGAGAAAATCAGACAACACAAACACCCAAGCCTTCAAACAAAATCAAAAAAAATGCTGCTCGCGCTGGGACATGTTTTTTAGTATCATTAATTGTTAATTCAAGCAATTAACATGAACTATTCTTTAATAACACGTCAGATTAAACCCACTTCTAGAATCAGTAGGCATTTCCTTGCTATAAATTGGTAATTTAATCTTAACGATAATCACATTTTAAAAACCTGAAAAGGTGATTTACTCATACATAAATGCATAGTTTAGTTTTACTATAATTATATTCTAAAACAACTTGATAATGCAGGAAAGGTAAGAAACCATTTCATCTTCATATTCATAACGTCATGGAATGGTAAATCCTTAGAATCAAAATCCACACCTTACTTTGAAAAATTTCTAACTGTTCTTGACACTGTTTTGAGATATGAGCTTTTGAAGTTTCGATTGATTAAAATTATCTTGTTACAATGGCAAGTAAAAAATTTTCAAAATACTTATTTTAAGCATATTTTTTCACAAATCTTGCTGAAAAATAATGATCTTAAAGATCTAATGATGGAAATAATGATAACAATCTTAGAACTTTGTCAAATAAATGTGGTAAAGAAAGTGTGCAGATGCAGTGTAACTCCGTTATTCAATCATAGAGAATTCTGAAATTCATATATTCGATAGAAAGCGGTAAATACAAGCTTTTCCGACCAAAAGATCATCTTAGGCAAAAATGTCAATAAGAACCTTTTCAAGATAACGAAATATCAAATAATTTAAATAATAACAATGTTGATCTTACGAAATGATAAAAAATTACACTACAGTGACTTTTATCCTCAACGCAAACAAACATCAGCAATTTATGTCTGGACAATTATTTATTAAGTCCATTTCAATTAAAAAATGTTGCCAGTTGACGTTTGCCTTTCTGTTCCTGCTGCTTATTGACACACGCCTAAAAGCTAAGGAATTTCGTAACTTAAAAAGGACAGAAAAACAATAAAATTACACGCTTCTTATATTGAAAATAAGTCTTGTATATCTGAGATTTTTTAAATTGGAACACAGCAAATATTTATTCTTCTTTCTGAAATTTTTCGTCCCGAAAAACATGTTTCATCTTTTGAATTTAAAAATCAAATAAAAAATCCCACTTGCTTTTACCAGTCAAATGAGTTTACCAGTCGTTAATTGTATATTTACTGTTGTTGGCAGCAATTAATATAATATTTTTATCTTTAAAAAGTGTAAATACTCAACTGTTTAAAGCTTAAAAAAAATCTATTGATATTAATTTAAAAAACGTCTTATAGCTTGGCAAAAATCTCCATTCAAACAATGTTATGTTCAGTTAATACTTTAAAAGATGCCCTAACTTATAAATACATTAAGGTTAATCAATTATTTTATTACCAAAACTTATTTGCGTTGCGCCAAAAACAATTTGAATCAGTGAAAGAATGTATTGATATTTCGCAATATTGTTATTTTTTTAAATAATGTTCGAATTTTGAAATTTAAATAAAACAAAATAGCAATAATAATCTGTTGAATCATTTTTCAGATACGTTCTTCATTCTACTTTTCATATGTATTCATTTTTATAATCAAAACATATCAAGCGCAAATTTATTATACATATTAAACAAAAAAAAAAGAAACAGTTGGGCATAGTTTGAAATGATTATCAAATGCAATAGATTTTAAAGTTAGATATTAACAGGAAGAAATCACAACACATCTTTATGTGTATATTTTTATTGCTCGATGACTATTCATAATAAATCTTATATATAAAACCGAAACGGCGTATCTATGTATGTGGGTCTGTAATTCCCTTTTGCATTGTTGGTCATTAAGTTGCCATAAAAACGAATATGAAAGAAAAAATGTTTGAATTTTTATCGGCGAAGACATTTAGTCAAAATGTAATAAATTAGTCTTCTACTGAACGTTTCCCGGCTTTTATTAATATAATAATGTTTATTATTTACGTGAAGGTATTATTTGACATTTCTTTGACTAGATTACTTTGCATAGATTACTTTGCAAATTAGATTTTTTCCTTGAATTTGGACATTTTAATGGGCGAGAATAGGGCGGGGCTGTCATCAAATTAAAGTTTGTGATTTTATTTTAAGTCTATTTTGGATGTTAGATTTTGTGATATAATTATGTCGAATGATATAACATTAAATAATTATTGGTCGCTTAGTCCGAGCGACGCCGGGTAGCAATACTAGTATTTTATAATATTTTCATTTCTGTTTCAGTGTTTAAAACACTTGTTACCTTAACTAATCACAACAACACTTAACAACTATTTTATATAATCGAATTTTGTTCATGACACATTTCCCACTAAGATAGATATTAACTTCACCATAGATATTGTTTCCTTTGATCATTTCTCGAAGCAAATATATTATATTATGTCATAGTTAAGATATTACGACAATTTAAATATTATGACGTATTGAACTGTGAGATATTTTCAGACAAAATTATATAATCACCTCATTCGGCAAAGATATATGAAATACAAATCGTGTTATACTTATAACATTAGATACCGGTAAAACGGGGTGAATAGAGTGCCAGTCTCTGAATAGAGAAAAAAACAAGGATTGAACTTTAGCACAACTTTACCAAGTATCCAATGTTTTTTTACTACTTATATATAATTCTTTACAATGACTTTAATATTATCTCTCGAATGACAAAACCAAGCCAACTAAATGATTGGCCAAAATTGAAACAAACGTGTTAAGTTCGATGCCTGTACATCCTTACTTTTTGACCCCTTATAAACTTCTCTTTTATTGCATGAAAATTAAAATCAATCATGTTTTTTTCTGTTAATAAGTACCGTAAAACGGAATGAATAGGAATTGTATAAAATAGAGGTTCATATATTCCAATCATTACAATCTGTATGTTTTTCTCTATTCACCTGCCAAGATTCCATTTACCCTCTCGTCTCTATTCACCCCGATTCAATGTGAATAGAGACATTGAACAAAATTGACTGTGTTTTAATTACGACAGTGAATATTTGAAAAATATTGTTATGAATGCGTAGTAGTACCATAGAAAGAAGTTTCAAGCCATTCATATTTGAATTATGTGGTGCAGGTATGAAGAGTAAAAAGTGTCTCTATTGACCCCGTTTTAGTCTGCATTACTGACACTGACTTAAACTTGCAATCATGAAAAGATTTCCTTTTTATAATAATATTATCAATTTCCAATAAAATATGACATAATATTCATTTATTCAACAATCTCTTTCGAAATTTATGTTTGTTATTTAATAGATACACACAGCTTTCTCAAAATATAATTCAGGCAAATAGTACAATTCTGCATACCTGAATAATAAATTCCATAAGAATTGAAGAACCTTTTTTCATTTTGAGTGTAGTATATATAATAATACAATTTATCATAAAATTGAGGTTAAATTCATTGTATATTTAATGCAAAATTCAGATTGACGAATTCTTAGAAACAAAATGTATTCCTGAGTGCGCAAACCTCTCAAATAATTCACTTGAATCTTGATCCAATATGTTCTATGAAAGCTTTTTTTATATAACCCAAAAAATCTGGACCATGCGACTAATACTAAATACATTAAACGTATTTTTCGAGACTACTCGAGAACTTCCTGTTACCTTCATTTTGACGAATGAACATTTTCCATCCCCGTTTTCTAAAAATAAATAATAGAATCATACTTCATCCGGTGTACAAAAATGTCAGCTTTACTCATTAATAATGAAACAAAAATTATTAACATACTTCTCTATCTTGTAAAAATGTAATATTTTGACGGGTTTTCGTTTTTCTTAGTTTTGCGGATAAATATTTATAACTAAACTACTGCTTTTACTACTTATTTTTTTAACCATGGACTCCTCGCGTAGTTTATCTCAACATATATTATTCTCTACGACAACTGCTCAATCTCTCTTTTTCGAAGAGAGTAGAGAATGGAAAGGATACGAGGAATCGGACGAGACTAGTGGTTAGCTAATCGCTCTCGCTATGCGTCGCTCTTTGGGATAGTAAAGGAGGGAAAGGATTTAACCAACACAAACATCCATGCCTTTTTTGGACAGATTTATCGACTTAAAAAGTCCGATCGTACCGGGAATCGAACCCGGGCGGTCCGGCACGCAAGCCAACAATGTTGACACTGCTCATTCATTATCAAAATAACACTTTTTTTATACGACTTAATTGGTCTTGTTTAATGACGAAGTGATGTATACATTTTATATTATTGCTTCCTTTTTCAAAAAAATATGTGAAACAATGTCTATGGTATATAAGATATCAATTAATCAATTATCTATGATATGTGATACATTTCAAAGAATTTTACTTGCAGAAAAATTAACTACATATAGCACAACTGAAAAATCAACCTTTATCAAACGGCAATAATTGTATGCTTACGAATGTAAGACTCAATGTTCTGACTCCACGTATCGAGAAAAGAATTTCGTATAGACAGCACACAAAATTATTTATTCACTTTCCAATTTTCGATTTCGCTTTCAATCCATTTTTAATCTTGCTACTTGAAAAAGCCTCGAGGACAACCGGTACCCCACGAACAATGGCTTGGAGACCACTGTTCAAATAATGCGTGGGCTTTAAATTCTTTCATTTAATATTGTAGTTTTTTTACTACATCGATTGCTACTCATCAAATATCACTGAAATCAATTTTGAATCAGCTGACATATCATGAATATGTTAACCTGCAAAACTTTTGTAAAAAAATATTAAACCAAATCCAATTTCAAAAAATTAAACTCCGTTGATTTTCTTCTCAAATGATTATTTCGTGTCTTTTTGGCCAAAATCTTTTAACATAAAACCGTATAATGAAAGATTATATCTTCAAAAGTAAACTCCTCGCTTGCATTCTTCTAAATAAGTGTTCAACCAAATATTATACACTATCAATAAAAAGTCCTTGCGAATCTTATATATAAAACCGAAACGGCGTATGTATGTATGTGGGGCTGTAATTCCCTTTTGCATTGTTGTTGCAAGTTCAAACAAACGAATTGATTTCGCTCGCGAAAGTTTCGACGGTAAATTTGTTTCGTTATCAATGTGTGTGTAGAGACTCCAATTACTCGAGTATCGAGTAGTACATTTTACAAAATACTCGAATACCCGAGTAGTTTCATATGAACCAAAATATCTCATATATAAAACCGAAACGGCGTATGTATGTCTGTGGGTCTGTAATTCCCTTTTGCATTGTTGGTCATTAAGTTGCCAGTTGTTTCAACTTGGCCCGTCTGAATTTACGCGCCGAGGTGAACATAACTCCAAACTGGTCCGAGCGAAGCCGGGTTCGAATACTAGTACTGTATATAAAATTCAATGATGATAAGCTGACTTCAGCTTGCCTATTTTCCGATTGACTTTCCATATCCACTTGAAGGCGATCGAATGTTAGGATCAACATCTATTCTTAAATCTCTAGAATGGTATTTGGTGAAGCATTTATTAGTTTTTTGATTGAAACAAGAAAGATGGCGTGAATAGAAAACTAGCGTTTTCAACGTGAAAGCCTTTCTATAACTTCATTAATTTATAATAAACTCAATGGAAAATAATAGCATTTAAATTTGTGACAATTGCTACATAAATTAATAAATGAATGTTCATCACATTTTTCATGTAAACTCCAGTCCGTTCCTATTCAGTTTCCTCTGCTTTCACATAAATAAGCAGTGCATGAAAATTTTCAACGTAACAGATTTCCCTAGTCTATATTTACGTCAATGGGTGTTCATTTAAACTTTTTAGCTGTAAACCAGGAAAATGCCGATTTCGTTATCACCACCTACTTTTAAAAGTTTAATAAAGTAACTTTGCAAAGTGATTATCAATGAAGCCAACAGAACTTTGATTATTTAAATTACTTACAATATGCCAAAAAGGACCATAATTCAAATGATTCATTTTTGGCATTGAAACTCCATCGACATTGTACTAAAATAATTATAACTATTCATTGTTTGAATGAGTTACCCATCACTGATCTAGAGATGGTGAAACTGACAAGATATGTCCGCAAGTGGAACCTTTTTGGGAATATAATAACGTTATGTGCCCAATTTCAACAGAGATGTAACACTGACAATGATAGAAATCAAATACATATACAGTCTACCCAGGTTATAGATATTGTATACACTCTGCTATTATTAATATTAATAGGAATTGGGATTTCATGCTCAACTTCCTCTAATCAATATGTCTGAAATATTCATGATATTTTTAGTAATTCATACTTCAGAATAATGGAAACAGAATTTCTCTTTTGTGAATTCGAGACATAATATCTTATTAAAATAACTGCAAAACTCTCACAGTCAGATAAGAAGACATCGGATAAATTACATGATAACTAAATTACACTTAATTTAATAAAAAAATTTACCGTTTAAAACGGCACTAAAGATCTGATTTTGTCATCAGAACTATGTAGACAATAATGGTGCCATATTGAAAAAGCTATATGGTGTATTGTCAAATTCTTGTAGATCTGTCTGGCCGATCATTTTTATATTTCGATATCATCAGCAGTTACTTGAATACATTTTTATTAAAGATATTTTAACAATTATATAACAATTAAAATCGTTCTGCAGTCGATATCGTTTCTATTTTTAACACAAAAGTGTTAGCTCAGTTGGTAATCCTATCCTTCTATTATCGAGAACAATAGGAATAATTAGAGAGAAATTAAAATGAAAAAGTTCACTCTAAATATCTATTTCGATAGAAATGGTTGCAATTATTAGGTAATTATCGATTGGCTTCCAATTTTACTAGAGTATTTTTTTTAATCAAGATATGCTTTGCATATGACGTTCATCTGATTAAAAATGGACACGCCCACATTAAATATTTGTTTAAATTCCCTAGTAATTGATGAACAATTCAAAAGTTTGAATGAATTTAAATGCATCCTTGATGAGAAAATTTCCGTAGAAGAAAGTGGGTTATAATTCATTTGCAGTTAGAAGTTTGAAAAACACTTTATAAACTTAACTTTGGTCAAAACAATTCACTTGCTCTTAAATGCATAGAAATGGTGGTATGTACCCGAAAGGCTTATTTTTAAATTTTTTAAAGCCTAACGGAACAAAAATAAAAAGTAAAAATTACTTTTAAATGAAAATATCTCGATTGTAAATTAAAGGAATTTTCTAAAAGGCAATCGCTGTTATTAGAATCGTTGAATATGATATAATAAATTTTATAACGTTAGTGGTTTATACAGTTATCGCAGAAATAGTTCGTATCATTTTTTAAAGAGAACTGATTGGAGCCATTAGCTTACATCAGTTTTTGGAGTAAACAAATTATGAAGGAAGGAATATATTTTATGATGAAAATGGCAAACATTGTTTTTGGAATTTTTATCCCGTTTTAGATTGAAGTAAAATATGAATCGAATATAGTTGATAATACTCGTGATAAACTGGTTCAGTGTCGAATAAGTACTTAAAATGTATTATTATTTTTATTATAATTTCATTCCACCAAGTATTGACAGTGAACATCTTAAAATTGACGAAGTATACTCTAATAAAAACATTTAATTTTCAAATATCTACGTGACGTTGTCTCCTGTTTTAAGTGTATTCATCAAACATTTACTATCGGAGTAGACGATGCATTAAATTTCTTTTTCAAATATAAAAAAAAAATCTCCAATTCCAGTAGCTGGTCATCCAAATATATATTGGCATATTTCATATTGACGTGAGTGAGTTCAGGCGAATACTATATTTTATGAATAAAAGTTGATTTTGTCAGAACTCACTCGGTTGACATCTTTGAAAATTTCTAATGTGATTTTATAAATTTTTTTTCTCTCTGTTTTTATGATTACAATGTTTTCATCTTGTTTTTAATTAATTAATGATTAAAATTATGTATTTACATGTATGTATATATATAAATACATACACGTATTTATATTTGTCAAATACATGGCGCATTGGCATTAGCTGTAATGCCATGATTTGCTTTTTTTCTTAAATAAATAAATAAATAAATAAATAAATAAATAAATAAATCACCACTCTTAGTGGAAATTGTCCTGCCTGAAGCATATCCGTTTCGAACGCCACAGTTTACGATGACAGTCATTGACAACCATTTCATACGTTCCCTGTGTTTGTTTATACTGTATTTTTTGTTTCATCAGAGACATTCTACCATAGATTTTGATGTCTCTGTCCAAACTAATAATTTGAGCCAACGTGTCGGTTGAAGCGAAATAAGCCTTTTTATTACGCTCATTTATTTGAAATGCATGGCCGTTACTCAGTGATTTCACAAATAGGTCATTTGGCACCCTTTGGAACAAGATAAATAGAATCGATATTTTACGAACAGGCTAGCCGAAGACAGTCGAGTATTTTCCAAATTCAAATCCTTTAATCAATCATAGCAGGAATTGAGATGTTTAGTTCACAGCGTCTTATCAATTGGTTTCAGTCTTTTATAAAATAATGGAAATGCATTCCGGATGCGGCCTTGTAAAAAATAGGTGCTGCCCTCTTGGCATGAAGCTTAATAACTTACGACTTGTTTCCCCTTTGCTGCGTCACTCTCGAATTAACTATTCGTAATAATAAGCATATTAGAATATGTTCTGTTAGAGAATATGTGTATTTATAAATTATAAAGTACATAGAGCGAAACTGGTCCTGATCTTTATCAGAATATATGCAGAAAATGTGCTATATAATGTGTATTATTTATTTTAATAATGAACTTCTTTCAAGGACACATCGAAACCAACACGACAAAATATTCTAAATAATCCTGGATATATACAGTTAAACAGTTCAGTATTTAAATTTTATGGTACTTATGACATTGCAATTGGATTCTAACTGATAATCTTTGTATTTTATCTGAATATTGCTTACCTTTTCTTTTACGTTTCATCAAAGTTATTACAAACTGTTCTGTCATTTTGAAGCATCTTAAAACGGGAAAACATAAGCTAGCTGTCACTACAAATTTGAAATTGGAATAGGTAATGTGTGTTCGAATAAAACAAACAAGGGAGTTTATTTATACATATATCTAGTATAAGGTAACATCTATATAGTTATTTTTTCAAGCATAAATTAATTTAACGAATTCTTTGAATACAAATTGCATTTAAAATATAGAGTACTGTACTCTCATCTTTGGATTATGGAAAATATCATCATTTCAGACTGTGTAATAAAAAATTTAAAACTGTACTCACCATAAATTCACTGTGTTTGAAAGGGGTAAAGGGAATACATTAACAAATAATAACGAAATGGAGGCCGAACAGAAATGTTTGAGAGAAAAAAATGTCAGTCTAAAATAGATAAGTTTAATATTTTATTTGAAAAAAAACAAGGTCAAATACTCGAGCTCGTGTGGAAATTAGATATTTATACTTCCTTGAATTTACTCACAAAAAAATACGTGCTGATTAAATTGGCATTTACTTGGTAGAGGTCATTTATGACAATGAAAAAAATACAAATTAATAAAGTATCCAGTAAGTGCAATAATGTTACTATTTGTTGTTGACTGCGTGGAAAATTCAAATAATGAGCTGACCAATCCAACAAATGCGTGGCATAATTTCAATCATTGGTAAACTTCTGTTAACTTCGTTAAAAAGCCATATGCTCTCCATTGGAGCGAGCATGGATGAAAAAATAAATGTTTTCTATTTCGTGTTTCTATTAAGCAATATTTATCAATCAGCGCGTTATATTCTACTACTATCTACTACTTAAGCGCACGCAACCTGGGACCAGTGCGCGGAGGTTTTCAAACTGCTGGGCGGGTTAGAGGGAACATTGAATTCTATATAGTTATTCAATAGAAAATTATTCATTGCTGCTTAAAACTCAGAATGTTTCCTATTTACTTTGAGACATTCCATAATAATAAGGGTTTTTACTCGATTATGTTAAACTAAAACCATTTATTTCTCTTTTTTTCAGCAGGAAGAGGTCGAACGTCTTCTCTCCAGATTACAACAACAAGACGCACCTGTGAGATACGATGACATTGGTGAGTTGGAAATCAAATTGATTTCCATTGAAATAAATATATATATGAAAAAAAATTATTCATGTTTGAGTGCATACTTCCAGCACTGTAATATACCACACTCAAATTATTCTTGTAAATATTTCGTTATTTAAATGTTTTCGATAACGGTTGATAATCTTGATTCGTATTCGGTCAGTTAAATAAACTTTCTTTTTCGGCGATTTTACCATAAACAATAATGTACTAAAAGAATAAAACAAAATTTTAAAATGTTGTTTTCCCGTTCTCATTCGCGCTTGAAAAAACGCCATTTTAAATCAATAAATTTGACGTTTATTTATATATCGTCAGAAGCAATTTACCTCCAGTTAAATAAACTTAATTCCATCGGATTATTTTCTGCACGGTGCAGCTTGAAATAACTTTTGACATTTTCTCGATTTCCAATCGAATACAAGACATTTGAATCACATAACCAATGCAATTCAGTTGTTTTATGTTGAATTAAGATGGTATTTTCTCTTCCGTTTCTTCACCGAGTAACTGTGACTTGAGATTTTAACCGAATGTGCTTGATTTAATATCAATATCAAACATTGACCGTTAGAATTATTGTGTTCAAGATGTACAAAAATTAAAAAATTCAAACGAAACGAACTATCAAATTTCATTGTTTTTATATTCACTTCTTTTACGTTATAAACCAGTTTTTGAATTAAGAATGTCTGTAAACAATTTATTTTTATTTAAATTTTCAGAGGTAAATTTATTTTCAGCATCATGTTGGTATTATTCAGTGCTTTCGTAAAAAGCTTTTGTAATTGCAATATTACAAACACAATGTCCATAAGATAACTAAATTGTCCCCAGCATTTTATTAAGCCAAAAAGCTTTTTTGATAAATTTGGTTTTCGTCGTGATTTTCCACATCCACCTGTAATACGATTTTCACGTCCTTCAACAAATTCTCGCACATCTTATTGAATTATGGCATAAACGTTCATTTTACGCTAATAGCAAAATTTGATTCGCGCCAACTCTTAAAAATCACTTCGACAAGATTTCGATTTTTTTGGGTGGCAACTTTTTCAGTCTGAATACATACCGACAGAAGTTTTTGAATTTGGAATCATAAAAAAAATATTGTAATGCTCAAATCTTCTTACTGAAGAAGACATGATTTTTAATTTAAGCACACATTTCTATCTGACAAGCAAAATGGTGGTCATTTTCAAAACAAAGAACACAAAATTAATTTAATCTTTCACATATGTATGTAAATCATTTGATATTTATACAATGTTATTTAACGTAAAGCATTGTTTACTTATTTGCCAAAGCATTATCCAATCACCATATTTGCCATTTTTTCCAAAGAATGTCTATATATGGAATAAGACTAATTATCATTTTAATTTTTCTACTGAATCAAAAATTTTAAACCGTTAAATAAGTACATTATTTGCACAACATTTCATATACTTTATCTTATATAGGGTGTAGTATTATATTAATGTTTTATTGTAAACAATCTTCAAATATAATTCCAGGAGTCTTATAAAATATGCTTACCTAAGTAATTTACAAGATATAAACTGACATTTCTTGATAGAAAAAAGTCATATATAAATAATTTCAACTATTGTTTTATGTACTAATTTCAAATGTATCATGTTAGGTTAAGACTGGTTTCGATTAGTTGAAAATGCTCGCGTTAAAAATTTATATAGTTTGTAATACAGCACTTTTAACTGTAAATTTTTTTATTGCAGTTTTCATTATTTATTTTTTAATATACAATACTAAAATAAAATTTAGAAATATATCACATTGAATTACTTTCAAAGCAGGATTCAAAAAATGTCAAAAAAGCTTGTAAAATACTCATTTAATGAACACGTAGAAATTTTCGCTCAGGTTGGCAGACTGTCTTGATTTGAAACTTTATTAGTTTTGAATAAACATGGCTCTGATTCTGGCCGAAAGACTTTAATATTTCAATTCTCTTCTACTAAATAAATAGCACTCGAAAAGTATCGAAAATTCCAAAGAGAATAATAATTCTGAGTGCTTTTTGCATTCTTTACCATAGATAAAAAGGTAACACAGGAATGAGATTATTTGATTTAAAAAAAGAATACTTTGTCACAGATTGCATTTAACTGATTTTAAATTTCGTTTCTTACATAAGTTTACGATGATATAATATGTCTTCTCATAACTTCGAAATAAACTCCAGAACATGGAAAACATCATTGGCTATATTAACTTTTATTTTATCAAATACAATATATGGTTGAATTCTCTTGAAGATAATTTTAAGATGAAGATAAAAAATATTATTTGTATCGGACGCATTCTTTCTCTTCTTTTTTTGATCCCAATATTGAGGACATGGACTGCTTGTTGCTCAGTAACTTAACCTCTATATTTTGAAGTGAGTGGAGATATCGATATAGGACGACCAGGACAGGAGTAGTGGTTAGCTTAGCGCTCTTAAAACGTCCCGTTTAAAAGATCAAACGTGTGTAGGAGTAAAACAATAATTCGATTGGAAAATTAATCGTTTATTTAGTAAATTTTGATACATAGCAATCAATTTTTGAGTATCTGCTTTTGATACACTCCTAGAAGAAATTTAAACACTTTTTATGTGTTCACGCTGCAGAAAATAACTGAATGGTAAGATGTAACAGTATTAGTTTCAGGGCTGAACTTTGAGTAATCTAGGATTTGTTTCAAAAGTTATATATATGTTATTCCTCTTTAAAGATAGATAAATGTAAACTCTCATCTGCAACTATGGCGTGGTGCCGAAACAACTATCTTAGACTACAACTTGTTAGATTGAATTCTTTACTTTGTTGTACCAAATATTGACATACATTGTTTTACACAACAAAACACAGTATCAGTAACCGCCTCCTTGCTCCCCGTAAAAAGGAAAAATCCCAAACTCCATTTTGTAATTTTATCATTTTAAAATATCAGAATCAATCTTGCTTCATTATTTAAGCAAACTTTGCGATAGTAAGTCCAAAGATGTCTCTGAATGAGGCGAAACAAGTGCCACAGTTAGTGGCACATCACGTGGAATAATCAAAGTTATTTTAAATGTTATATTATTAATCTAGGATTTGTTTAAACTGTTAAAAAGGCTCTTTAAAGATAGATAATATTAATTTAAACTCTCATCTATAACATAGCGTGATGCCGAAACAACTATCTTGGACTACAACCTGTTATATCGAATTCTTTCCTTTGTTGTACCAAATATTGAAAAACATTTTTTTTACTCAACAAAACACAGTATCAGTTATTCAATATCATTATTTTGAATTCTCCACGATTCACTTCAAAATTGTACTCATTCTTTGTATATGAAAATAATCAGGGGGTAGAAAAATCATCCCCCCATTCCCTCACGCTCGGTAGTCGACGGGAATTTCATCTGGATCGCAATAAATGAAGCGATGGTCGGCTGGTACGATTCCATAAAAGCTGGCAGCCAATCCTTTTATTAATTTTAAAACCAAACAATGCAGTCAGGCAGAACGCACCCAAAGGGATTTGATCGTCTCAAATTAATACGTAGTGAGGTCATTTTGTCACGGGCATCTGTTTGTTTTATTATTTTCTTACCACATACTTGTGGATGGAGAGTAAATTATTTTAGTAATAAATATACTATTGAATTGCGACATATATTTCTGTAATTATAAGCATACAATTAGAATCAATATACATATATGTAAACGCAATATCCAAAGAAATTAATTGTTGCATTTTTTACATTATAATAAGACAGACAGAAAAGTTGCGTGTAAAAATAAATATTTGAAAGCTCTACATCTCTACTGACCTATGAGCTTTATACCTGAACTGGATTGATTATGTAGCGATTTAAGTCACACAGTTTAAATTAAAGTACATAATTTTATGAACAAGTACTTAAATTTGATTTCAATTTCCATATCTAATATAATATTAATTCACAACATGTTCAAACATCAATATGTACATATAAGTACTCGTTTATATGTTCTCATAAAACAAATTTCGAAACATTATGGAATCATACTTAATAGATATGAAATGATATTTGACAAAATTTAATTTGCACAAATTCATTGTGTAAATATTAGAAACACGTTGAAAAAATAGCAATTTAGAAGTCAGTTCTGACGAGGGCGTAAGCCGAAATAGCTATAAACTTTTTTAGAACTAAAATACAACGTATTATAATGGAGTTCTGCCAAGTAAATGCCAGTTCAATTAATAAATGTTATAAACGTATACATCATCGTCGGTCCCTGTGGTCTAGTGGCAGGAGCTTTGTCCTAGCGATCTGGAGACTCGGGTTCAATTCCCGGCAAGGTCAGATTTTTTTCAATTGAAAAAAAGAGATCTTGGGCTGGGTGTATGTTGTTTGTCGTTGATTTTGTGCACAACTGATTTATTACTTATCATCGAGTCGATCTCGTATGACTTTCACAGTTAGGGAGTATTTGGCGCATTGGCGTGGGCTGTAATGCCGAATATTTAATTTAATTTAAATAAACAATGAAATAAACAATGATCAATTTAATACAGTATTCATAAAGTGATTATTACAAGTTGGTGTTTCCCACCACCACCCGTTGTGGATATGCAACCAATGTTTCATGGCCGCCTTTCATAACGCTATCGACTTATAAAAAGGAATTTACCCCTCACATTCATGGCCCGAGCAGATCTGCACGGGACTGATTTTGAACCATGCACTTGTGTGCTTTAAAATAGAAAATAATAATTAAAATAAATTGAAGTGACTAGCTCAGCCACTGAAATCAGTTAGATACAGAGTATCCTGTGTATAATCCGTATACTGAGAGCCCGTCGTGTTAGACGAGTTTATTCACTCTTGTGAAGAATCGAGATGATGTCGATCCTCGAATAAATTTGCAAATTTTTCAAATGCAATGAAGTTAGCCTTAGTTGCAATCAATGCAGAGTGGCCTATTGGGCCCGTGTGAGGACGGACCACCGCATCAACAGTTCTGCTCGTTTGGAATTCATTGGGCAGTCCAAGTTGATTATTAGCGAGATTATTTCTATATATACAGTTTACCATGAAGAACTATGTATAAAAACAAATAGATTTTCAAAATTCTCTTAGCCATGAATAAGGTTTGCAAGAATAAGCTATCAGGCAACAAAAACTCATTTATTTTTAAAAGCTATCTAACACATTTTTCATTTGTCGGTTCTTCAGAAAATATTTTAATTAAAAAATACATCGAATACTGTGACAAATAATGACAAACAATTTTAAATGAATTTATAGAACGAATTAAATATTGAAAATTCTCCCACTGACAGCTTATAAATTAAACTACATTGAAAACCATATGAGCAGTTCTTCTCAATCTTTTCAAACTAACTATTTTTTTACACAATTTATTCTGCACATTATTATGCTATGATGGAAATATATTCATTCATTTTGTGTATATTTTAGTTTACTAAGTTAAGTCGGACATGGAGCATGTGGACTCTTCTCGGAGTTTATTTCAATAGGCTTTTTTTCTACGAGTACTGCTTGTTACTCAGTTACTCAACCTCACTTTTTCGAAGAGAGTAGGTATTGAAAATATTCGAGGACTAGAAAGGGGCTAGTGATTAGCTAATCGCTTTCGCTATGTGTCTCGCTTTTTTGGGATCGGAAAGGTAGGAAGGGATTTTTAGCACAAACACCCGATTGCCTTCGAACAAAATCGATGTATCGCGGTCCGTCACGGAAACCAACGACGTTGACCATTTCACCATAGACCGGGCTATATGCTGCCGGTTTATATACTCCATTTCAATTTTAAATACTAGAATAAAGAATAATTAGTATTTATTTTTTTATACTTAGAAAAAAAGCTCTTTTTTGCTAAAATATGCGCATAATTTGAGTTATCTTTTAATATATTTATCTTGCGATGTTTCACTCTACCTTGCCTACTCTTACTGATAAATTTAATTCGTAGAAATTATGAACACACATTTTTTCAAAAAAAGAATTGTAACCTGTTCAAAGAAGTCTATAATTCAGTTCATGGAATAAATCAAAATTTGAAAATAGAATTAATTACTCGATATCATGACTACCATGAGAAGTGTCTCAAATAAATAAACTGTTTCATCGAAAACAGTTGGTAGCACTGTTTGTAAAACACATGCAGTACCCAAATCCTATCATTCCGTTGAATACCCCTGTACAATCAGACTATTTCTACAAATACTTTTTAATTACATTCGATACAAATTGTAAATGAATATTGTTATATTGTTGAAATGTAGATTGATAAAATCTTTTAAAAAGCACGTTCCCAAGAGATATGCAATGGGGATTTAATCGTCGACGTTTTGTAAACTAGCAACACCGTACAATAATAAAGCTATTTGTCCACGTTTTTTTTTTTAACTAAGTTGCATTTATCAATTCATACAATCCTATTTTTTTTACATAAACTAGATAAAAACATTAAACAAAATGTCTCAAATTTCAACGAAATTTCCATAAAACTTTTTCATTTATCAACAATTTTAAATAGAAAATATTGGTTTTCCTCGGCGATTCAAAATAATTAAATCATCTTGAAGTTATGAACAGCCATAAACAAGAGACAAACTCTATGATCTCTCTGTAGAAATATTATGTAATATGGTCATCATAACATTTCCATATTATAATTGCTCACGTTAAGTGGTCTCTTGGTTCACTCTATGCATTTTGATCGCTGCATAAATGTATATCAAACATTTAATTCATTATTATACAGAAACATATAGCGTATCACCAAATACATTATTTGAATAATGTTATGAATCCAAATATCTATTAACCTTCGCTGCACGGTGATATGTATTTACTACAACTCGACTCTAATAATGAGAATATTTCTATTAAATATAATAGATACTGATCTGAGAATTTTTGTATTCCTCAGTAATGTTATTACGTATTAAATAAAATTACAGTTATGTATGGTTATTCATTTGCAGCGATGGAAATAAATAATTAGTGGAAGAATCGGGCAAAGAATCACCCATACACACAAACGTATTCCAATTTATGCGCGTGTGTAAGCGCGAGTGCGAGCGTACTCTTGCAGGTGTTCAGCTCCGGCGCGAAAGCGCATGCGTAGAAGTGATCGACTTCGAACTAGCCATTCATTTCGTCATTACGAATTCGACTGCCGACGGGTGAAGACGTCGGAGCGGCAGCTAATTGCGATGTTTTTTTCTTCTTTTCAGACACTTAGATTACAAAAATTGTTATATTTCAACTTCAACCATAGTCAATCAAAGCAATGTCTAGAAATATTCACATTTTTCCGGTTTTTAAATAACTTTTTCATATGGTGTAGTAAATACATATCACCGGAGCTCGCGGAAGTTTTTAGCACAGTATGGGGAGGGTTAAATTCGTTGTAAAGTAACAAAATGTGCAATATAAATTCATTAATTGCTTTGAAACTGACTAACACACATAGAAATCGTTTCAAGTGATGAATCTTACCACATTGTCAAACGCATTCTAGCCAATACGTCAAACAACCAAAGCAATGTGACAATAGCAAGCCGCCCGAATACCGTAGAAGTGTAGAAGAACATTGCTAATGTTAATACAATATATTTTGTCTATTTATTAAAGCACGGCATTGCAGCCGTTCATGTCTCAGTTATTTTGAATGAGCGAAATCAAGTAAAGGGTTCAAAGCGATCTTCAGCTTTCACCTTTTTGATAATGTCTGTCTGTACACCTAAGTAAACGTTTCCATAATCGTCTTTTCCACATGATGGCAGCACCTCTGTGACAGAATTTCAAATGGATTCTTAAATGGCGGAAAGAATTCACCCGAAGCTATACAATGCTTAACAGGGGCATAAATTTCTCGATACTCATTCTATTTAAAAAATAAAATAACGTAGGAGGCTATCTCAATTTAAAATCAGCAATTTATTTAACATTTACATTTCTACGACAAAAAGTGATAAAAGTAATGAATAGTGTATTCCTTTTTTTTGATATTTCACTTCTTTAAATCAATATGAATTTTTCAATTCGTCAGAATATTCTAAAAAAATGGTCAAACCATTAGAGAGTCGATATTTTCCACAATTTTGTATACCGTAAAACGGAGTGAATAGAGACACTGTTTACCCCTTCACGACTATGTATCTTCATACCTGCGCCACATAATTCAAATATAAATGGCTTGAAACTTAATATTTTCGATGGTTTCGGCGGTAACTTTGTGGAAGTTCATTTTAATATAATGAAACTTGTTTCTATGGTCCTACTACTCATTTATGAAAATATTTTTCAAATATTCACTGTCGTTATTAAAACACAGTCAATTTTGTTCAATGTCTCTATTCACATTGAATCGGGGTGAATAGAGACGAGAGTGGGTAAATCGAGACTTGGCAGGTTCTGTTTTGATGAGTCATGTTCGGCATGACTTAATTTTCGTGCAATTAAAGAGAAGTTTATTAGGGGTCATAAAGTAGTAACGTTTGTTTCAATTTTGGCCAATCATTTAGTTGGTTTGGTTTTGTCATTCGAGAGATAGTATTAAAGTCATTGTAAAGAATTATATATAAATAGTAAAAAATACATTGGATACTTAGTAAAGTTGTGCTAAAGTGAAATCCTTGTTTTTGTCTCTATTCACCCCGTTTTACGGTACTTCTCAAAAATTACTTTTACTAGCTCTTAAACTAAAACTAATACCACTCACTTTACACGGTAAATAAACTGTATATTGTATAAATTTAACATATTTATTATACTGTCTTGTAAATTAATAAAAGTGAAAAAATGTAATTACTTGTGACGTCATTGTGATTCGATTTTTAAAATTGTGAAGACCGATATACAATCATGAACTAGGTATGTCTTTTCAAATACTGCAAATCTGTGTTGTAAATAAATCAGTATGTGTGTACAGTGTTGCCATTGTGAGGGCAGAAAATAATGATACCCTTTACGCCATTATTGGATACGGTAAGTGAATCGTGTGTTTGTTTTGTTGTTTTGTGTGGAAATGCAAATAATATTGCGGAGTTTTACTGCGAAATAAAATGTCGGTGGACAGTTTTTAATCAACCTGATGACAAACAAATATGTCAGCAAGAGCTTGAAGGCTTTTTAAAACAATACTCAGAGAACCGCATTCATGTTTACAGTAAAACTTTTATATGTTATGTTGGCAAACATGTAAATAAAATAATCAGTAATATGACCATATTTCAAAACGAGGATTCAAATTAAGAATTACCCGTTATAAGATTTTGTCATTATTAATATATTGAAAAGAATGACAATCTCCTATCTATTTCATTATTGCCCTAAGCAAAATAATTATTTAAATCTATTCTTTTATTTAGTGGATATTTAATCACAATGAACGTGCATTAACTTAAATGGTGGCATATATTAATTCATAATGCATGCAAGACTTCAATTAAGATATTTTTGTGTGCGTTTTATTTGAGTAATACATGATAAATAAGCTTTTAATTGTTTTTTTTTTTCAGAATCACCACTTGACGAAATTGTCTGGAAATATTTGACAAGACAACTTCATAACCAACGAAATTATATCAACGCTAAAAATTTGGATGGCTTAGGCGGGGGCAACTTAGCAAGAAACTTGGACAGTCTTGGTGGTGGAAATTTAGTTAGAAACTTAGATAGTCTAGGTGGAGGAAATTTGGTAAGGAATTTAGACAGCCTTGGAGGAGGTAATTTAGTCCGAAACTTGGATAGTCTTGGTGGAGGAAATTTGGTAAGAAACTTGGACAGTCTCGGTGGAGGAAACTTGGTAAGAAACTTGGACAGTCTTGGTGGAGGAAATTTGGTAAGAAACTTGGACAGTCTTGGTGGAGGAAATTTGGTCAGGAACTTAGACAGTCTTGGGGGAGGTAATTTGGTCCGAAATTTGGATAGTCTTGGTGGAGGTAATTTATTCAGAAATCTGGATAGCCTTGGTGGGGGCAATTTAGTTAGAAACTTAGACAGTCTCGGAGGAGGAAATTTGGTTAGAAATTTGGATAGCCTTGGTGGTGGAAACTTGGTCAGGAACTTAGATAGTCTTGGAGGAGGCAATTTGATAAGAAATTTGGACAGCCTCGGTGGTGGAAACTTGGTAAGAAACTTAGATAGTCTTGGTGGTCTTAGCAATAGGCAAATCATTAAGTATTTAAAATCTCCGCGAGGACAAAACATGTTGAGACATTTACAGAGCACGAGCAGAACAGATGCTTACAATGAAAATATGGTAAAGAATTTAGACACATTAGGTGGTGGCAATCTCGCAAGAAACTTAGATAGCTTGGGAGGAGGAAACTTGGTTCGAAATCTTGATAGCTTAGGTGGTGGAAATTTGGTAAGAAATTTAGATAGTTTGGGCGGAGGTAATTTGGTCAGGAATCTAGACAGCTTAGGAGGCGGTAATTTGGTACGAAACTTAGACAGCTTAGGCGGTGGTAACCTGGTGAGAAATTTAGATAGTTTGGGGGGTGGCAACTTGGTAAGAAATTTGGACAGTTTGGGTGGTGGTAATTTAGTAAGAAGCTATGGTACGAATAAAGGATCTTCAAAATACCACGGATAAGTCTATCAAAAAATCAATAATCATTTAAAAGGCAGTGTTTTCTTTTCCAATATTATATTTAACCAAAGCAATTTATAGAAAGTGTACATTTCAATTAATAAACAGTTACAAACAAAGTGTTCCAGTTTTTTTATTTTATTAAGTAAGGTTTTATTTTCACGGCGAGCATAGAGGTCATCTTTTGAAAGCAAATATTTATTCATCTGCGTCAAATTGTAAAACCATCACATTCCCGTATTCTAAATAAAAATTATTTTACAAAAATAAACCTTTTTTTCGGAAAATTCCCAAGTTAAATTTAAAAATTTGGCACATCATTAACAATCATTTTTTGTTGCCTAAATTAAAAACATATTCCATTCATCATATTTATTTTTGGTAGTGGAACTTTTTGCTAATAGCCATGTTAAATATAATCAAGTACAATATTTTTGAATTTCATTTGTTTTTAAATCATTATTTTCAAAATGAAAATTCGCAGTTCGAAATTTAAAATAACGATACATGCTTATGAATTTGACCTTTTGCTGCATTCTTTAGAAAGGGGATTAATTAAATATAGCAAAAAGCCTTGTGATATTATTATATAAATATCCAAAGCGAGCACGAATTAAAATATGTAATATTGATCTCAATGTGTCAAATATTCAATCTATTTTCATTGCGCATCTTTGTGTTATATAGTTTACTATCCTACCCATGTTTTTCTTCGGTGGGTTTGTAATTATTCTTGTATACTAATTAAATTGGATCAACAGGCCACAACGTAAGGAACCTTGACTCACTGGGCGGTGGAAACCTTCTGCGAGACACCAGAGGCATGGACTCCTTGGCTGGAATCACCTTCGGTGGAGTTAAGCGGTTTGACTCACTCAGGTATATTGAAAACTCGCATATTTACCTCTATAGCAGTGTTTCTCATGTGTGGCCACCAGAAGTTTTTGTTGCGGCCACGTCAGAGAAAATTGAAATTGAGAAAAATGTGTTTTTAAAAGTAAATTTGCCAAAACTCTCTGAATATGAAATGTTTCGAACGCATTGTATTGTGCATCAAGAAGTGCCATCAAACTGTTATTAAATGCATATAATATGTGAAATTAACAGTGAGAGAAGTATTCAATTCAATTAACACTTTGTTTACGGGGATTTTAATTACCATACTAATTACGCACAAATTTGTGCACACCGTAAACAATGGGTTAATACCAGTAGTAATTTGTCAAAAAAAATAATTCGTGCGGCCACCAGACATTTCCGTAGGACCGCTTCGACTCTTCGACTCATGTTTTAAATTAAGGAATTACGGATAATGTGTAACAATTCAAACCTTTCCATGTGAATAAAAAAGGTCTTAAAAGTTTAATCTAAAACTGGCAGTTGAAAAAAAGTATTTTGGAATTGTCCACTTTTGAAAACCTCCTGATATATGATATAATGCGGTAAATACAAGCTTTTCCAACCAAAAGGTAATTTTAGACAAAAATTTCAATTATAACCTTTTCAAAGTAAGTTAACGAATTGTCGAAGGTTCATCGACGATCATAGCTTTGAGGGAAATTTCTGCATCAAAAGCTTTTGTCGCGTCTCACGAGTAACGCTTTTGATTGTTCTCGTTCCAGAACGTTACGCTTTCATGAATTTCATCGTGTATTACCAAAGCTTTACGGCGGAGGTTTTTGACCTCTACGCTTATCGTAAACGATATAATATATACAACTTAACCGGTTGTATGCCAGTAACGTATACATACGGTCTACAGTTACGTTAGCGCAGTGCCGGCCATCGAAAATGAGCTTTTATATACGGTCAACTTTACACCCACTAATACTGGACAAGGTAGACGATATTATAATTCAAACATTGTATATGCTTAATGACATCTCTTATAATTACAGTCCTATAATAACAGTTGACATATTTTGTATTATAATCAAAGAGAGCTTCCATGTGTTAAATCACAATTATCAGATATTTTAAATGTGATATCGAATAGCATTGAATCTCTTCTAATTTAAATGTATGTTTATCCGACGTATTATTAAGTGGCCTGCTCACGCGTTGGAAAACTTTCTGATTTATTCGTATACGCACTAGACAGAAAAACCAAAAATATTGTGTATCCAAAATCCAAAAGCACTACCAAAATGTCCGAAGATATCGAAAGATGTAGCCCGGATCGTCGAACTTTCTCCTTTAGTCGAAATCCTTAACTATATGACATTATGTTATTGTGTATTTACCTCATTTTGATTTCTTGGCGCTTCCACAACGAGCTAATTTAACTTCCGCGCTTCCGGCACAAGGAATTCGCATTAAGGTGGTTCCCCGCGCGAAATATTCTCACTGCCTGCCCGGCAGGGGTCGCGCATCATTAGAGACTGGATGCTGTTCACATCGATGGCGATGGAGACTAATCATTTTGCTCAGCGAGGAACCTGCCCGAGACCCATGTTTTTCTTCTTGGCTGCTTCGTTTTGCTTAAAGCTGTTCAAAACTGTTTTTTTTCAAGAATAAATACATTTTTCTGAACCGTACGTTTTACTTACGGTTCATTGGAATAGATTTGTTAGAATCGTGCATTAAATCAATATTTACTGCGACTTTTAAAGATATTATTCATTTAGGATTTTGACTTGTACTTGATGGAATTTTAATTACAATTTGAATCGTTTGAATGGCGGCACACATATTGTTGAAAGATAAAAAAAAACTATGAAATATAATTTTCAACAAAGCGCTAGTCTACTGAAATCTAAATTTCATAAAAATATGATCAAATATATTTATATTAAATATATATATGTTACAGTGAAACTGTATTCTCAGTGAAAATGTATCAAGTAATAGATTTGTATGCAACATGATTTCACTGGTCACGATCATTGAAATTTACTGGCCCAAGTCGATGATTTTCCGGCCTAAAATTTTGGTTTGCTTCAATGAAACAAAATCAGCAAGTAGTCCCTTTCATAAAAAGAGAACCAAAGAAAAACACAGACAAACATAGGCCTGAAGATAGGGCGGTCAAATTTTATTTCAATGACAGCTTGGAGAAGAATATATTTTCACTGAGAATTCAGTTTCACTGTAATATATACATATATATAATTCTAATTGCTGTTTGAAGTACCTTCTCTAGAGTAAAATCTCTGTGTGGCTTGGCTTTCTAGTTACCTTTTTCTCGTTATATAAAACATTTATGAAAACATATTTACAAAAGAGATGACATATTACGGCAAAGAAGGTAAGTTTAAATTAACTTACCATGCTGTGAATAAATTTGTTTCTAAATGTCAACAAGAATACGAAAATTTTGCTTATTTCTTTATTTATAAATAGTCGTTTATCCAGAATTTGTCTGTATTCTTCAATTGCGTGGTTTTATGTCAATTTTATTTCATTACAGTTAGTTGTCGAAGATATTTAAAAATGTTTAAGATAATATAGACCAAAATCGTGACATCAAATCATTGACATTTTTGTAAGAACTCTCTTCATACTATTACAACGCGACATCTGTACTTAATTATAATAAGTAGAATGAAATGTCAATAAAAGAATCTAGCATATCAATCAAACGTCAAACATAAATAATAATCATTTCGTCAAACTATCTGTAATGGAAATCTCCCGCCGCCATTACTGAATTTGAATTGCAAACGTCAAATTTTATGCCGTGTTCGTGAATAAACAGTCACTTGGTACAGCTCGGGTGTTCATAAATGTAGAAAAAAACAAGACGACACTATTCACCCCGAGAAACTCACAATAACGACCATTTCTCCGAGCATTCAGAATTTATTTCCCAGTGTGCAAATGGCGTTTTATGTTCATCTATGCGACAAACGCACAATTGTTAGTTAGGTTAGGTTTTACTAGACGATTGTATTTTTATCGCAATGGAATTTAAAATAAATTATGCATTGAATGTTTGTATCAATGCACCTTGCCAAAATAATGTAATTTTAGCTATACCATCTGATGCCGATAGAAAAACATGTTTGACAATATGTTAATTTGAGAAACCCCAAGACTTAAAGTAATTATAATTAATTAATTTATTTGCCTAGTTCGCCATTGTTGTACCCTTTTAAATAATTGTTATTTTTAATTTATTGTCGTTTATTAATAATTGTCATTTATTTACAATTCAAGCACTTGCTATTATTAAATATCAATTCACTTACTATCATTAATATTAGTTCAAAGGCTTGAAATCAATCAACTCATTAACGAGAGGTCGCATAGGACCCTAGATTTATTTTAAATATTCTTATGTTATCATCTGGTCATTAATATTTTCAAAAATCCCCATAATTATAACAAACCCACTTAAATCATTGAAACTTGTATTCATTCAAATTTCGCTAATTTACATTTTAATAACCTTTTATCTTAGTGATCTACTTATATTTTTGTATATAAACGATACAAACTGTTTACTACGCGTCAGTTCAAGTACATCCGTGCACTTGGAATGCCTGAAGATGCCGAAAGGCGAAACCCGGGTCGTTAGTGACAAAACTCATGGAAAAGTACAAAATTCAAAAAAAAAAACTTAAAGTTATTGTTTTTTAACCATGTCCGCTCCCAACTTGGAGAATATGAACTGGCAGCATATGTTTTTTCTACGAGAACTGCCTGTTACTATGTTACTCAATCTTCCTTTTTTCGAAGAGAGTAAGAATTAAAAGGATGCGAGAACTACGGCAGGACTAGTGGTTAGCTAATCGCTCTCGCTATGCGTCAGTTTTTGGCATCGAAAAGGTGAGAAGGGATTTAATAACACAAACACCCATGCCTTTTGAACAGAATCGATTTATCGACTGAAAAAGTCCGATCGTACCGGGAATCGAACCCGGGCGCTCTGGCACGCAAGCCAACAATGTTGACACTGCTCATTCATTATCAAAATAACAATTTTTTTATACGACTTAATTGGTCTTGTTTAATGACGAAGTGATGTATACATTTTATATTATTGCTTCCTTTTTCTCGCACCGGGCGGTCAGTCACGGAAGCCAACGACGTAGACCACAGCACCACGTACCGAATATAACAACGTAAAATACAAAATTAGTGTGCATGTTCATAAAATCACGCTTTCAATCATATTATACATTTTCTCGAGTTACATGTATAATCTTTCCATCTATCCGATATAATTATTTCACTTTGTCATTGTAGCTACAAGACATAAGTGTCATTAAACCATATAAACTAAGGACCACCAAGTATAAGTGATGATAATCTGGGGTCTGAATATATCATTTCGCCTCTACAGGTGTGTTGAGAAATGCGTCTTACAAATTGTGAGACGCCATCTCATGTTCGTAAATGGAACAGTGGCTTGCACAAAATGATTCAATTGTTTTTTGTGTTGCTATGCACAAAATTTCTAATTGAATTCTTTCACCAAAATATACCTGTGAGTTTAAAAATGGAATTTAGTTTAATATCAAACAATGTGATCGTTAATCCAACTTTCTTTATTACGACACCTTACTTTGAAAAGTGTTCTTGACACTGTTTTGATATATGAGCGTTTGAAATTTCGATTGATTAAAACTCACTTGTAACAATGAGCAAGTAAAAATGTTTCAAAATAATTATTTTAAGCATATTTTTTCACAACTTTTGCTGAAAAATAATGATCTTAAATATCTAACGATGGAAATAATGTTGACAATCTTAGAACTTTGACAAATAAATTTAGTAAAAAAGTGTGCAGATGCTGTGCAATTCCGGACTTATTTTAACTCCGTTATTCAACCATAGATAATTCCAAAATTCATATATTTGATAGAATGCGGTAAATACAAACTTTTCCGAGCAAAAGGTCATTTTCTGCAAAAATATCAATTAGAACCTTTTCAAAGTAAGGTAACGATTTGTGAAAGTCATTGACTACAGTTTAAATAATGTGAAAACTCAATTTTAAAAGGCATGAAAATTTTAGTAAACAGTGCTTTACAAAGCATTTAATAGTTTGCAACAAAAATGCTACTATGGACAAAGGGGGATTAAAATGCCCAAAATCATGTGGTCAATAAGAAATACGTCATCAAAAACTCAAATATTTAATTGATATCTTTGGTTACACAAGTTGGTGTTTTTACCACCACTCATTGTGTATATGCAGCCAATGTTTAATGGCCGCTTTTCATAACGCTATCGATATAGAAAAAGTACTTTTGAGATTTTGAGCCATGCACTAGTGTGCTTGAAAATATAACTATTCTAAATCAGCGTGAATTGACATTTAAAAACAAACTAAATATATAATAGATTGTACAACTATTATAAGTAAACCACTGCATACCTGCAGGTACTTTATAAAGCTTTGTTTATACAAACAGCAGCCTTCGCGATGGATGAGGTTGACCTTTCTATTTGCATCCCTATCCCAATAAACGTGCAGCTTTATTGTTAGAAAATTCAATCACTGTATGGCTGATTCATCTTTTGTTTTATACCCAGAATTGATATTCTACATATATTCAAATTTAATATTCATTTTGCTTTACCACTTTGAAACAAGGATTCTAAAATTAAAATAAACTGCAGCCTAGAAATATACTACCGCTTTAAATCTTCAATGACAAATCAACTGATTTTTTCATCCATCATGCAGGGCATTATAAATAAAATAGTTTCCTAAGCATCGTTTCATTCTCATGATAAAGAGGTATAGTAACAAACTTCCAATCTCTTGTTCAATATTATGTTGAAACGATTCCATATTACATGTTCCACATTACAGACATAGTTCAAAGATAATACAATTGAAAAATAATGCTCACTTTTATAAAATTTAATATATCTTTGATTATTCCACGTAATGTGTTAATCTTATATATAAAACCGAAACGGCGTATGTATGTCTGTGGGTCTGTAATTCCCTTTTGCATTGTTGGTCATTAAGTTGCCATAAAAACGAATATGAAAGAAAATATGTTTGAATTTTTATCGGCGAAGACATTTAGTCAAAATGTAATAAATTAGTCTTCTACTGAACTTTTCCCGGCTTTTATTATTAATAATAATGTTTATTATTTACGTGAAGGTATTATTTGACATTTCTTTGACAGCAAATTAGATTTTTTCCTTGAATTTGGACATTTTAATGGGCAAGAATGGGGCTGTCATCAAATTAAATAAAGTTTGTGATTTTATTTTAACTCTATTTTGGATGTTAGATTTTGTGATATAATTATGTCAAATTATATAACATTAAATAATTATTGGTCGCTTAGTCCGAGCGATGCCGGGTAGCAATACTAGTAATTTGTAATTGTGACACGTGTTTAGCCTCTTTCAAAAGCATCTTCGGACTTGTAATAATGCTCACATTAATACGGCAACTTTAGATGATTTATTAAGAAGATTACAATTCCAATAATTAAACATATTGGTGTAATAAAAAATACTATGTCTACTTAAGTTTTCAAACAATATTCCAATGTCAAAGCAATGCTTAAACAAAATAATAATAATTCTCCAATTTTTTCAACCAAAGATTCAATGTTTGTTATATTAAATCCATGATATTCAACAAACCATTCAACAAACTATTATTGTTTTGAATGATAGGTTTTATACAACAAACTTCTTTTGTGTTTTCCTACACAAATAGTGCGAGAATATTCATCAGTTTATTATTGTGGCGCACACTCTCCCCCAACTTCTTTACACGAAAGCTTTCCCATGTCACATTTCACCCCACTGAAAAAGTTCAACGTGTTTTGCTTCTTTTGCCCGTCGTGCAATAAATAATGTGTAAAAATGAACCATTCAATTCAGTATCACGTTAGCAATTATCTATAATTATATTACTACAAAATCTACTACTACTGGAAGGTACGTTTTACTTATCTGTTTCTTTTATCATTCGGCAGATGACATCGAAATAAGTGAATATTACGTCATTTATCTCTGTAAATTCTAGTGACACAACCGCGTACATTTTTTTTATTTTACCAAATCCGAGTGCATCTGCATTATTTTATAAATATATCAAATTTCTATTTTTCTTGATTTAGGGTCTATTGATAATTTCATTATCCATATTTTAACAGCTTAAGTCTTCTTTTGATGATGCCTTCTATTGAAGGTTAGGTTAGGTTCCATATAAGGTAAGCTCGTCTTAAGCCATTCGTATTAAAACACCGATACTTTGAACCACTTCATTATTCCTCTTTAATTCTTGGCTCATTGGCTCACATTTAAACACTTATGAGTATTTTATTGAACTAGAAAGTCTTTAAATGGTTAAAACAAGAAAACTTTTAGCTAAAAATTCTCGTATAGTTCAACTAAATCCAAAACTAAAAATAAATAAAATATCCTAAATTAATGAAAACAATCTAACGTTTTATCAATTTACTCCCATTTGTCTTGGGTTCAGATTTTCGCTAAGTAGACAGTGTTACGGATCAATGTTAATTTTTTATATTTCCGAAGCATAAAACAAAAGGTTCAAACTCAAACAGTAATAATAACTTTACTAATACAAAGTCTCAAATAATTTACTCACTCGTTATGGCATTTCGATCTTTGACAAAAAAAGATAATCTCACATTCTCCCAGACAGGTTTTAAATGAAAATTATTTTCTTTGTTTATTTCGTTTATCTGGTCGCTGTGTACACCAAAGGAAAGCGGGGGAGAATTATTTTCCATTTCGCTGATTTACAATAATTATTTTTCTTTTTACAACATATGAATAACTAATGAAAACCACTAATACATACTCGATTTTTCTTTATATTGGCCTGTTCGTAAATACTAGTGGGTTTTTTTTAATCCGTGTTCATTTATGATACCTTGTGATGCTTGAATATCGTATTTTTTCAACGCAACATTTTCTTTTGTGAGTTTTTTGTATCGCCAAACAACGTTTTTACATCGCTTACATTTTCAATCACGAAACTAACATTATAAATATTATATTATAGAATATCTAATGTAGAATCCAAGTTTTATTATGTTATTAAATATGTACACAAGTTCATTTATTCTTTTCGCTTCAAATTAAGATCAGTTAAAGAGTATTGCGTTGTAATGATATAAACTAATTATTATAAACAACATTTATACTTTCAATAGATTCGGCGGTAAATCTTTGGATGGATGGCGACGTCTACTGGGTTTAACTTTCACCAATCTCATTTCATCTCATTAGTAAATAATTATTTGTTATATTAATGTCATTGGTGGTATAATTATCTTTACATCATACCTTTGATTGACCGATCATTTTAAATCACATTATCTTAAGCATCAAAAAAAAAAATGAGTCAGCTTAAATGAAAACTGATTTCCATTAATATTGAAAAACAAAAGAATTCTCTTCATTTGATAGATAACAATCTCCGATTCAATATCCTTTCAAATCAACAAGTTGTACAGATATTATCACTTAATTCAGGATACCATTGTGAACTTTTCAGTTAATTTTTACGATAATATTGATTCAAAAGTGCCTATTAGTTATTTTAAGATTGTCTTTATCTTGAATTGTAAAGGTTAAGATTCGTTTTATATTCCTTTATAACACTGATTCAACAAGATATCATTAAAATTGCTTACCATTTTTTCTCATAGCTGTATTTATAAATATTTATAATTCCTACTCATATGCTTCACAAAAATAAACATATTATGAGCCGAAGAGAGCTTGGAAATCAGTCAGTAATGGATATATAACCAAAATCTGATCCTTAAAGCGATGGACATTTGCTCATTAATAATCCTTTCACAGCTGCATCTTTATATCCTTAGAAAATGAGCGAACTATTGACAAACAGTTCTCATTGAATCAACTTATGTGAGGTACTTCATAACGAGTACATATCCTGCACATGAATTTTAACAACAATAAAAACTCACCAATTATCAATATTTTAATTATAAGTATGGTATAATGCAATCGAAACATTATTAAAGTTAATGTCTTCAAACAATATTGAAAATATTACAAAATGGTCAGGAAATAGTTACTGCTTTTGAAATACCGATGAATTGCTTTATTGAGGTTTAGAATCGTTTTCGTATTTCGTGTTTCGTATATTTATAACATGGCGTGTTAATTTATTTCAAGTAAAGTGAATGATCCAATCTAATGCCAGTGTCAAAAGTGCGATGTATTTAAATTTCGTAATGGTTGGATTACCGTTGTGTGGACTGTAAATTGACGTGGTGATCATTAAAGCTGGCCTGAAACACGTGTTAAAAGTATTATGCGGGTTAACATTAACGCAACCAACTGTTGTCAAAATGTTACACGTAAACGCCTTTAAATATAATAAATAAATGGCGAAAACAAACTAAAACGATATTTTTATCGTGCCGTTGAAACTTGACATGAATGTTACTACAGTCGAAATTTGTTCACGTTGTTAGTTTATGTGTACTCCACAGTAATCGCCAATCTTGTATAATATAATATGAACAATATTGGATTGTGATAAAAAATGTTATTCCACATGGTAAAGTATGAGAACACATAACCTTGATTTCATGTTTTCTTATCGATTTTTTGTTTCCTTAAAAGAATTTTGACATGCGTTGCTGAGGTTTTGAATTCCACAGTTATTCCAAATTTGAAAATACTTTTTCACACAATGTATGGCTTTCGAAATATAAATTATGAAGCCGTATAAATTTCACGAAATAAAAATGATGCATTAAAAAAAATACCGATTGGTCATGGATTAAGATGTTTGACATTAATGCGTTGTATTTATTTCATTTGCAGCGGCATCACGTTCGGCGGACAGAAGCGGTCATTGAACGACGTCGTCCCTTACGAACATCAGCACTATTATCCCCAATGCCTGCAGCCCGTCAAGAGGGTCAACTTTGACGAAATCGACCACTCCGGCTTCGTCGGCTTCCAGAAGAAGAACTTCGACGAGATCGACCACTCCAACTTCGGCAGCTTTGTGAAACGCGACCCCTCCGGCAGACTTGTCAGACTCCGATACTGAACAGTCTGAACGCTACCGACTAACTAATTCAATAGAGCATTATCGAACACCTGACAATTTTGTTTTAAATATGAACACCCTACAAAACGCCATTTTGAATTACTATTCCAATTTCGAAACATCAAATAGTATTAGATGGTTAAAACTTATATTATAAAAAATGTTCTTCTACAATTAAAAATCTATGTAATATTATTTTGTAAGGAAAAAAATTGACATCAATTTTAGATAGATGAAACTGTCTTTATTATATTAAATAAATATATTTTCAGCATTCTTTTGTTTTATACAAGTAACTGTAAACCCCATATTTTTATGACATTTTGTTAAATGAAACACTCGCCAAATTGATTGCTGATGTGGTATGTATAACAAAAATGAAACAACATTTCATCAAAGATAGACAAATAGAGTAGAAATAAAATACCTTTAACAAGAACCTCGGACACCATGTTATTTTTCGATTTTTTAATATACTTTTTTTGGTACCTTGTTTTTGAACATTTGAAGTTATTCTCTCATTTGTAAATATTTTTTTAAATTAAAACACTTAAAGGTACTTGTAAAAAACAATTGATTGAAACCGTGTAGAACTTTAATAGTGTTTTATTAACATGACAAAAGATGTAAATTATTTCACGTCATCTATGAACTCAAGCTTCTCAAATATCTATGGTTTACAAATTGGCCTAAGTATAATGATTGAAATGACTGTCTTAGAAGATTTAAAACTATTTATTTTAATTTGTCTAATTTCTCTAAGATATTACGCATTGCCCAAAATTCATATTTATGATACAAAAAAAATATATGTGTTAAAAACACGAAAACTCCTATATAATCAATTACTTACATAAACACATATATATATATATTTGTTAATTGTACAAATAACATTATTTTCATAAGTATTTTATCCAAATATGTATGTTATAACAATGTCTGAATGTTTTAAAGAAGAATTTAATTATTAGAATATTGATACGATTATATTTTATACTTTATTTTATTTCATCTATTGATGTTAAGATATTTAAATAAAATTGCAATGTCGATTGAACACCTGAATTTTATTTTGCCTTAACCCTTTGTCAGCCGAACCAAACATACAAGGATATCGCTTAGCGCCTGGGAGCTAAACAAAACTTTAAGAAAAAATTAATCACCACTCACATAACGAATCACAGGTAGATAATCAGTTCAAATCTTTTCACGAAAATTTAAGAATAAAAAAATGACGAAAGTTAAGACTGTTACAGCAATTCATGTTCTCTTAGCTTAAATCAGGGCTATGAAGTCATTAAAACAAACATGACTCCGACTCCAGCATTGGCCGAAAAAACGACTCCAACTTGAAAAAAAAAAAAATTTTGGTATACATAGGATTTTTTCCTACCTTTCCTATTTATGCGTATTAAATTAAATATCAACTAACCAATCCGGGCAATAGCCCAATTGTACATGTTGTGTGCATAAAATAAAAGTTAAAACTTCTCAAAAGTTTTTCATGGCTCTGACTCCGTCCAAAACACTGTGACTCCACCGTGACTCCACCACAACTCCACAGCCTTGCATTAAATAGATTAAAACAATATATAAATAGTGATTTTTACACTGAGAAACAGGCCTAAAATTTAGCGTTCTGGCTTACAGCAATGCATTGAGTATGTCGAAAGACGAAACAAGGGTCTTTGGTGATAAATCTCATGGAAAATTTCAAAATTCAAAAGATTCAAATTTGATATCGAAATTCCATCAAGCACCTTCAGTCAAAATTCAAAATTACATTTAGTATTATTTCCACATATATGTAATTAATTTAGATCAGGTATCGAATCAGTTGATAATACTCGCGATGGGCGAAAGTTATCTTGATCATTTTAGAATTATATGTGGAGGTATTTCTCTTTTAACCGTTCGTATGCTTACAGTTTAATCGTTGCTCATTAATAATGCTTTATATTCACCCACTCGCAACATACCCGCATTTTATAAGCAGTCAGATTACATTTTCCAATTTTCGTTGTCTATAATGTATCTAATTAAATTTCGGCGTGTACAATGCCAAAATGAGAGCTAAACTTGACGAATGATTATTGAGGATATGAATTGTTTGCATACCCTAAGTGTAGACCAATTATGGTGATGTCTTTGGAGAGAGCATTTTTTTATTTTCGTCTGTTATTTGTAAGGTTTTGAATAATAACAGTTTTGATAATTTTATTAGCAATTCAATACATTGTACATAAATCTTATATATAAAACCGAAACGGCGTATGTATGTCTGTGGGATGTAATTCTCATTTGCATTGTTGGTCATTAAGTTGCCATAAAAACGAATATGAAAGAAAATATGTTTAAATTTTTATCGGCGAAGACATTTAGTCAAAATGTAATAAATTAGTCTTCTACTGAACTTTTCCTGGCTTTTATTATTAATAATAATGTTTATTATTTACGTGAAGGTATTATTTGACATTTCTTTGACAGCAAATTAGATTTTTTCCTTGAATTTGGACATTTTAATGGGCGAGAATGGGGCTGTCAATATATGAAAGGGGCTGTGAAATGTCAATGCCAGTCTGAAATGTTCATTTTAATTCCATTTTAATTAACCTAGATTTTGAATTTTGAAAAAAGTTGTTTCATCTTGGCCGGTCTGAATTTACGCGCCGAGGTGAACATAACCCCAAACTGGTCCGAGCGAAGCTGGGTAGCAATACTAGTGTACTATATTAGCATTATGAAAATCGAATAAAATATTTTACAAGTTTTTTTTAAATTGAACTTTTTCAGCCAGTCTGAACGTGAAAGGTAAGAAAAGATGTTTAGGCTTTGAAAGGGTTAAAAGTTGGCTCATAACCTTCGCTTTGTCCTGGATAAGAAATGAAGCGGGTGGGTAAGAGAGAAAACATCACAGACATATGTATATGCCTTTTGATTGAATTGAAAAATCAATTAATTTAAGTTTTATTCAAAGATTGAAACCTTTAAGCGAGCAGCAGCTAAAATCAAATGAAATACATATAAAATAACCAGAGCTGTGGAGTCGGAGTCGGAGTCGTCGCGGCGTTTTGGCTGGAGTTAGAAAAGTTTGAACTTTTTATTTTTGTATTTAATATGTCAAATTTGGTTAATATTTAATTGAATACACATGAATAGGAAAATTAGGAAAAAAAGTGACGATATTAAACTTTTTTTAGTTGGAATCGGAGTCGTGTTTTTGGTCAATGTTGGAGTCGGAGTCGGAGTAGGAGTCGTTCTTTTGGTAAATGCTGGAGTCGGAGTCAAACTTATTTTTACCGACTCCACAGCCCTGAAAATAACTCAACTGATTTTCAAAATCAATAATTCTCTGCCATCCAAAACCCATCCAATCTCAAGCACAGGATGTAGTGAGAGCGATAAGCTTAACACTAGTCCTATCCTTTCCATACCGACTCTCTCAAAAAAATAGAAGTTCAACAGCAAGTAACAATTAGTTCTCGTTTAAATCTTTTGAAGAGATAAACTCGATTGAGGGTCCATATGTCCCACCTTGGGGGCAGACATGTTTCAAAAAAGTTTCAAAATAGGTGTTCACTGACGATACTAGGTAGAGAGGAAAGAAATAGAAAAAAAATATATCATCACTTGAAAACGCACGCAATGAGCGAAACCGGTCCCGAACTTAATACTAGTGATACGATGTCTAAACTTTTGCTATTCTTAAATTGTAGTTTTTTAACCTTTTGCAGAAAAAAAATATGATATTTACTTGCGCCGTAATCGATTAAAAAAGAGAAGAAGTCGGAATTTTTCAGTCTAATTGTCAACATTAGCAATTGCTGGGAAGCGCTAACATAAAATTTCACGCCCATAAGCGATAAGAGAACGTGACCATAGTGAGTCATAGATAACATGAACGGAGTGTTTCATATCTGGCAACAATAAAAGGCGATAAGCGATAAGATAAGAGATAAAATATTGTAACTTCGTGCACGGCTATTGGCTTGTTAGTCCGCCATTTCCATTGGAGTGGAGACGTCGTCGTTTTCATGCGCGAAATAAATATGAATAATTATAGGAAAAATAGGGATTTTTATATGATTTTTTTTTTCAGAAAGATGTATAAATATACGTCAAAGCATAATCAACCATTTTTTTATTGCAGTCTATGCCAATATGGCCAAAACACTGGGGTCTTTTTTTACCCCCCTTCGGCCTGAGAGCCATTTTTCAAGGATAGTCCTACGAGGGTTAAACTGACGTGTATTAAACAGTTTGTCGTGAAAATCATTATCTATTCGAGAATCACGCGTTCGGTGCTGATACAGGAGTTGAATTGTTACATAAAAACACAGGTGAACATATATTGTTTTTTCAAGAAATATTAGAGGTAATTGAGGGATTACAGTAAATAGGACTCAGCTAAATAGTTTGCAGTATACTCGAGTATTTTCAAAGTTAACTACTCGATAATCAAGTAGTGGAGATGTCGACGATAAAATTTATAATACGTGTTTTCTACTGAAGGACCCTGGTTTTGTCTTTCAGCATAGATGCCATAAGGCGAACGAAACCCGGGTCGCCAGCCACAAAACTCAAGGAAAAGTACAAAATTCAAATGATTCAAATATTGATATTGACATTCCATCAAGCACCTTCAGTCTAAATTATAAATGATTACCACTAACAAAATAACTAAAACATGCACAACAATGATTTTAAAGGGATTAGTGGTGGGATTGAAGATATTTTAAAATCCAGAACGTAACCATTCCTGGTCATTACAAAATATACTTATGTAGAAGAAGTACACAGACTTGTGTTTTATTTGTTTGAAGTAAATGAGATATATCACAACTTTAAGCATTGCACATATATGAATTAAAATGAAAGCATTGTAAATAGTATATAATACGTCACGAAGCATGTAAAGCAAAACTGCTCGAAGATGTGAGATTGTCTCATCAACCCTTTCCAGTTCAAAGACATCTTAACAAGTGAATATCACGTCCTTCCTTTATTTTGCTAATACAGAGTTTACGACCTTTATCACACATACGTGATTTGTGACAATGCAAAATAAGATTGCTTAATACCCAACCACTTACTCGTCAAAGGGTAGGAAATTTAACTGTTAAGTAAATAAATCTACCAAACCTTTCTTCTCAGTAAAATCTCAAAATAACTTTGTACAGTCAGATGAAATAATTACTGCTCATACAGTTTGAGTATTTTTTTAACCATGTCCGTTCCCAACTTGGAGCATATCGATGGCTAAAAGCGTAAATTTTCTATCTCCGTTTTTGTCAATTGTGCAGGAGAGGGTAAACACTGATTATTTTAGTATTTCAAACCGATCGGGCAAATTTCAAATAGGACTTTCAAACGATTTATTTGTACCACCGCTGAAAAACAACGAATGAATGACAGGTGACAATAGAAAATGGTGAAGTTGGATAATTAGCAGAGTAGGTTTTAGAACAGCAATGGAGTTATCAAATTTTGCTAAAACGTTTTTACGATGGACTCAAGTTTTAGTTATATAGGGTCTTTTTATAAGGACGCTTAGTTTTGAAATGTAAATAAAACAAGTTGTTTGTGAGATTTCGACTAAATTTTAATTTCATTTGTAAGTATATTTTACGGCATTAAATATGGAATATAGCATCAAATGTCTGCCAATATCCATTCATTATAAAATGGGCCATGTCGCTAAAGTTGACTTTTTTGACAAATTTGGGTCTTGTGAACAACGAGAATTAAGCTGCCTTGGGTTTTCCTGTACACTTTCACACACAGCAGCAATGTTTTCACCAGATATTGTATTTTGATGACTTACAGGTAGGTGTTGGCCGATTATTTACCAAACTGGTTGACTCAAATTTGGCCACTAAACAATGAATAATCTACTCAGCAGGACAAAGTAACATATTTTGAGCGTCCCTATTGAAATACCCTTTATATAAGAATTTTACGGGACATGCACATTGCAAGATACAACAAGATGGCATTATTACGTAATTTTTAGCCAAAAATCGAGTTGACAAAATTACTCTTTAAGCCATCGATATGAACTCCTCACGGAGTTTATCTCAACATATATTTTTTCGATGAGAACTGCTTTTTACTCAGTTGCTCAACCTTTCTTTTTCGAAGAGAGCAGGGATGGAAAGGACACGAACACTCGGAAAGGACTAGTGGTTAGCTAATCGCTCTCGCTATGCGTCGGTGTGTGGGATAGGAAGAGTGGGAAGAGATTTTCAACAATACAAACACCCATGCCTTTGAACAGATTTATCGACTGAAAAAATCCAGTCGTACCAGGAATCTAACCCGGGCGGTCCGGTACGTAAGCCAACAACGTTGGCACTGCTCCACGGACCGGACACTGACGGAATTTGAGAATAACGTCAAAAAATAATAAGAATATTTTTTTGTAATTATTCCACAAAAAAAAATATTAAGATAGATATGTAAGGTAAAGTAGCTGTTGGGACAAAATCTATACGGTTAGTGACGGCTAGGTTAAATACATTCCTGCACCTGAAATGTCTGAAGATGCCTAAAGGCGAAACCCGGGTCGTTAGCGACAAAGTTTATAGAAAAGTACAAAATTCAAACGATTCAAATTTGAGTTTCTATATACATAGTATGCTTATACATTTAAATATTTAACCATCTGTCTGGCAGTTGGACAGTTTTGATACAAAAATCTTTAAATACCGCTATTACTTAACAATATAATTGTATCTTCACTATTCATCAGCAGTTTTCCATCTTGAGAGTATTAATTTGGTAACAAATTGAACAATTAAAGGACTCGTATTTTATTACCAAAAGAAAACTCTAGGAAATCGACGTCACAGCCGAGTATATTTTACCCCGTAAGGCTACGTTCACATGGGACTATTCGATGCGAGATTTTCCACGTACAGCTAAACCTCTTTTTGTGCGATTTCAAAATTATGCGCGTTTTTTTAATGCAATTTTTATTTTTGACATATATTTTTGGGACTATTTATACGTTTTTTTTATCTGTTTGTTTCAATGTGACCTTGAGACGTGCGTCTTTGGACATGTTTTTTCCTAAGCTTTTTTTTGAACGATTATCCGCGTAACGCATCTACCGCACAAAAAAATACGGCGTTTACGGTTTTTGTCTAATAAGGAGAACCTGTTCACACGAGGTTACAAACAGACAGTGTCAGCATAAACGACGCAATCACAATCTTCGATTAATCCTGTACTAAAAACCAGAACGAAAAACAAGATTTTAAAAAGAAAATCTGACGGATTAAGAACAGAATTTTTGACAGCTAGCTTCGATGATTCATAATATATACCAGTGGTCTCCAAATTATGTTACTTAAATAAAACCAGACTTCCAATAAAACATGATATGCGTACTTTAATGACGTATTTTTTATTAACAAAACTAGCGAGTTCCCGGCATGCGATGCAATTCCACTCAAAGAAATAAAGTGCTTTAATTCTGTTTATTGAAGCGCTTTTGGATACAAAATATTTTTTCTGTCTGGTGCGTACACGAATAAATCAGAAGGTTTTCCAACGCGTAAGTAGGCCACATGCAACTGTCGATGTAAGAAGCATGGATTTTCCAAATTTATCCTTCGCGAGCTACCGAAAAAGGCCACCGTGAGCTACCGGTAGCTAGCGAGCGACCGTTTGGCAATCACTGATATAATGATTCGTCGCTTTCCAATATAAATAAAAAAAATTAGCTTTCAATACACCACTGCAATAGTCGAAACGACACTACTTTCGGTGCACGGGTAGTCCATGTCAACACATCCATAAAATAAGCAGTGCCACTGCGTGACGCATTCGATACAATCGTTTCGATTTCAGTGACAAGTTCGTGGCGTATGCGGCAAGAAATATCTCCTGCATACGAGAATTTACCGTATAGTGTCTGTGCGAACAGCTGTATGTAACATCCATTACCACTGATGTGATCGGTAAAATCTCGCATACGGTATACGGGAAAAATTGTGCCGTGTGAACGTAGCCTAAAGGGAGTCGTTTACACGGTGAAAATTTTCTCGTCAATAGTTCACAAAAGACACTAAAGCTTTGAAGAAGTATTCAGTTTCATGCTTGAATTTCAGATATTTTCTAAGCTGTTTATATCACATGCTTCCTGGAAAAATTCTTTGAAATAAAGACGAGGAATAAAATAAATATCACTTAATAATGTTGGTAAGTAAATGATATATTATAATGCGAGTACAACAAAGAAAAATTTTCACAAGCTCATGACAAGGCCCTGTTTTCCAGGCGAAGCAAATCTACCATCCCAGCTCTTAAATAGTAAAGAAAAAAAAATAACTAAAATGTTAATGTGACAGAGTATCACTAGAGCTTAGAATCTTTAAACATTTCCACCCCCAGCAGTTGGCAACAATGAGAAATTCCGCGGCACGGAAACGCGTAAGAATTTAGACCCTATGTCATTTACCGTATATTTGAGTCATATAGTAAAAGTAGAGCTATCCCATATTTTTAGAACCTAAATAATGCTGTCGCATTATTATCCTGGTATTTACAAAAATCATATTCGTGTGGTATAAAAACGTAAAAGAAAATGATGGTGGAATTAAAAATCAGATCGTTTCACGACTTCATAACATACTTTCGACCAATCACAGTGCTATTCTAAGTGATGCTGCAATGTGGCTGCTCATAGAAATTTTCAGGCTTCCAAAGACTATTTTTAAAAATGAAAAATACAAATCAAGCTCAAAAAGCCAACAAAACGTTTTTCGTATTTTTATCGAAAAGTGGATACTTCCAGTTTTGATACTATACAATTCATTTACAATATGTAGTATTTCCGGTGAGTCGCTAAATGTTTTTCAATTTAAAAATACAGTCAACCCTGCTACAGCACCTTCTGCTATAAAACGGCTTATTATTTATTTATTTATTTATTCAAAAAGATAAAATATCATGGCATTACAGGTCACGCCAATACGCCATGCATTTGACAAATTTATTTACAAATACATACATACTTTTATACACATAATAAAAATTACAAATTGTAGCCATAAGAACAGAGAGGTCTGTGGTGCAGTGTCGACGTGGTTGGCTTGCGTGCCGGACCACCCGGGTACGATTCCCGGTATGAGCGGATTTTTTCAATCGATAAATCTGTTCCAAGGCATTGTGGCAATACAAGGGTGTTTGTGTTGGTGGTAATCCTTTCCCACCTTTCCGATCCCAAAGAGCATAGTGACAGCTATTAGCTTATCACTAGTCCTGTCCTGGTCCTCGTACCCTTTCCATCCCTACTCTTTTCGAAAAAGTGAGGTTGAGCAACTGAGTAACAAACAGTTCTCACAGAAAAAAATATGTTGAGATAAGCTCCGTGAGGAGTTCATATGCTCCAAGTTGGGAGCGGAAATGGTTAAAAAAAAAAGAACAGAGAGAAAAAAATAATAAAATCACATTAGAAATTTTGATCGAAGGTGAAAAATTGATTGACTGATAACGACTGGTTCTCTTCTGTTCAGGTTCTCTATTACGGGGGTCACCCCATGTGATATTTTGAAAAAAATAAATTGCATAAGTTGATTCCTAAGCACATGTAGAATATGCTGGTGATTTTTCAATATTTAAAGTCGTTTAAAAGTTACTGCAGTTAGATGACACTTTTTTGGGGGCGAGGCACCAGGCATTTTGTGACACAACGGTTTGTGACATGAGACCTTTCAACAGTGGCGGCTGGCGACAGAGTATTAGGGAGTACAAAACAAGATTCAACTATTTTTCCGTAGTAAGGACAGCCAAAAAATCATAAGACTGGCACTCCGTTGGTATTGTGAACATCTGAATTGAAAGTCCATGTTATAGAAGTGTTTTAAAATCCAATGAATAGGAAAGAACTCTTGAAAAAATAGTTGAATCTTTTTTTGTACACCCTAATACTCTGACACCAGCCGCCACTGCCTTTCAATACACGTGTAATTTCAATTCATGAAACAAGCCTTAAAACTTAAAACAGAATGAAAGAATTCTCTATGGACCAGGCATAGCAGACTAATGGAGAGTAAACATTTTATAGTTTAAATCGTATTTGAACGGTGTGACCCCCTTAAAAGTCTTTATACATTATTATTACTAACCACATTTCCAACTAACATGGTTGTAATAAAAATGAATCTACTGTCAGCTTTTGCATTTTCTCGAGCTCATTAAAACAGATGTTTTCTACAACCAAAACAACAAACAAAAAAGTTTGTCTCGTTCAGATTGCAGAAAAATACACACTACATTAAAATAGTAAAAGACAAACTTGATTAGATTCATTATTTCTGTTACAGTAATGACTGACTGCATATTAATTGCAGCAGAAAAAATGAGCCCTTGACATATTTCCATTCCATTTGAAAACGTTTCCTGTCAGAAAATAACAATTATAATTGTATTTGATAACAATTTGATACAAGAATAAATTCCTTGTTAACGTTTCATTACTTTTTTTGTACATGGTATTTCAATAGGGACGCTCAAAATATGTTACTTTGTCCTGCTGAGTAGATTATTCATTGTTTAGTGGCCAAATTTGAGTCAACCAGTTTGGTAAATAATCGGCCAACACCTACCTGTACGTCATCAAAATACAATATCTGGTGAAAACATTGCTGCTGTGTGTGAAAGTGTACAGGAAAACCCAAGGCAGCTCATTTCTCGTTGTTCACATGAACTTGGCTTTTCTGCGACTTCAACTTGGCGAATTTTGAATCGGACCTTATGTCTGCACCCGTATAAAATCCAACTAACCAAGGAACTTCAGGTAAACGACCACAGACAACGCCTGATTGGGTTCTGGAGCAGTTGTAAGTTTACCCAAATTTGTCAAAAAAGTCAACTTTAGCGACATGGCCCATTTTATAATGAATGGATATTGGCAGACATTTGTTGCTATATTCCATATTTAATGCCGTAAAATATACTTACAAATGAAATTAAAATTTAGTCGAAATCTCACGAACAACTTGTTTTATTTACATTTCAAAACTAAGCGTCCTTATAAAAAGACCCTTTATATTATAAAAAAAACTTTAATCATTGTTATGATCTATACGATTTTTTTAGTAAATTTGCTGATTTTCATCAATTGTATATTATAGCTCGACTTGTCTTTTCTATTTTGGTAAAACAACCCTCATCTAAAAATGCTTGAGGCGAACGAAAAGACATTGCCTATAAAATACAGTACAAAAATGTATTAAATTAAAAATGACTTCGTTCATTACACGTATTGTGTAACAAATAGTGACACGTCTATCGCTTCTTTATGAAACATCTTCAGACTTGCTCAAGGCGCTTCTTAACCTTCGTAGGACTATCCTTGAAAAAATACTCTCAGGCCGAAGGGGGTTAAAAAAAAGACCCCAGTGTATTGGCCTTATTGGCATAGACTGCAATAAAAAAATGATTGATTATGCTTTGACGTATATTTATACATCTTTCTGAAAAAAAAATCATATAAAAATCCATATTTTTCCTATAATTATTCATATTTAAGTCGCGCATGAAAACGACGACGTTTCCACTCCAACGGCTATGGCGGACGAACAAGACAAAAACAGTGCGCGAAGTCACCTTATCTCTTATCATATCGCTTATCGCCTTTTATTGTTGCCAGATATGAAACACTCCGTCCATGTTATCTATGACTCACTGTGGTCACGTTCTTTTATCGCTTATGGGCGTGAAATTTATGCTAGCGCTTCCCAGCTAACATTCCGACAAAAACCGATTTCTGCTCTTTTTTAATCGATTACGGCGCAACTAGCCAATAAATATCATATTTTTTTTCTGTAAAAGGTGAAAAAAACTATGATTTAAGAATACCAAAAGTGTAGACATCGCATCACTAGTATTAAGATAGATATTTAAGGTAAAGCAGCTGTTGGGACAAAATCTATACTGTTCGGGATGGCTAGGTTAAAGCGGCGAAATACGTGTCACTATTTGTTTCAAAATACGTGAAATAAGCAGAGCTTTTTTTAATTTTATTTTTCAATGAACTTCCACTGAGTACATAGATAAAGTAAAAAAAATGTGATTTATATAAGCAAACTATTTTTTTGAGGCATGGCAATCAATATAATATACTCATCCCTCGATTTGCGCGGTTGATACGTTCCTTCGAGAAAACGCGTAAATCGAAACCGCGTAAATCGAGATTTCAAGCTCATACAAAAACGGATCCAGATAGGTTCCAGAAAAAAAAATCTTCAAAAAAGACTCTTCTTCTCGTCTTATTAAATAGTCCGTAACTAATTTTTGTGTTGTGTTTTTTTTAAGTTTTTGTAAATTTCACCATATTGCGCGCACAGGCTCTTAAGGTCTCGCTGAAATTTAACAGCACGTTCAATAACCGGATCAGTAGCCAAAACTTTATTTTCTAAGTTATTGGCCAATTGTGAAATTTCAGAAATGTCTTTAGACGTAAATTTATTTGGCTTATTAGTAATGTCTTTTTCACTATCATCGCAACTTTCAACATTTTCTTTTTCGTTGGTTGACACCATATATATCAATTCTTCTTCGTCTATTTCACTATTAACAAACAATTCATCGATGTCACTGAATTCCAAATTCTCCAACCCTTGTCCCAACGCTTTTGTTATAGTTAAAATGTTGTTAAATGTTTCATCTCTTGCTGGCATTATATGATCAGGTTGAACTACTTCTGGCCATACTGCTTTCCAACAAGCTTTTAATGTTGACTTTTTAATTTCATTATTTGCTAATCCTATATATTTCACAGTTGTGTAACACGTGTCACAAAATATGTTTGATTTTTTTTTTGACGTGACAACGTCTTATAAATCGATGAACGCCTGCTGCACGCACGAAAAAATATGACTCATTGTCCCGTTTGTCGCGTTACGCCGAAGGCAAGCGTGCGAGCGAGAGCGCTGATAAGCGATAGAGAGGCACGATCGGCCTACCGTTCGGATTGTGCCGCATCTATCTCTCTTCCACTCGATTGGTCGATGCGTCTGAGTAGAAAAGAGACAGCGGCAGCACACAACTTATACACCTACAGTACCTACACGTGATCTGTTTACAACTGTTTATAAATTGAAGCGAAATGTTAATGTGGTTTTCATTGTTTATATTACAACAACAATTGCGGCAATAAAGGTAATTAATTCTTGCATATTAAAAATCTGATTAACGTATAACAAATATACGAAATATCGTATCCATACAAAATACTGATAATTCAATAAAAATGATTCCATTTTATTCATAAAAGTATGCAATCATTTCATCAATGTTTTCTTATGACGTTGTCACGTTAAACTATCGTCCGTAAACCGACTTTACAGACACCAATTTTTTAAATGTGATTTTTCCCTAACCGCGTAAAAGTGAAACCGCGTAAAATGGGTACCGCGTAAATCGTGGGATAAGTGTATATTATTTTCTAGTCAAAAATTTATCAAAAAAATGTCATTATTTAGTTTTAATAGAGAGCATTGTTTCCCTTCAGTATTACAATTTTGAATTATTCCTTGTGCAGATTTTGAAAATAGAACGGTTATTAAAATAATATTTATAAACTGTCAAAACCTAACTGAAAAAACCTGCGTGAAGTTGCAAACTTAGTACGTAATACATTCCATACTTTGTTATAGAAGATAGATTAATATACATTCTTGAACAATTTCTAATAACGCTTTTGCATCCCTGGATTCACTCCCACAAACTCAAAGGGCAAGTTCTTAAAACATCACAATCGACATTATTTTAGGTATTTGTTATTCACCGACCACGATAAGGTGGTACACCGAAACAAGAATCCAGACGTGAGGCAGCCATTCCTTCTTCGAGTTAAACGGTACGCCATGTTTGGCGTTATCATCATCTCAAGCGTAGCGAACGCTCCAGATTGAGCTAATTAGAACTTCCTAAATACAGAATTGCTACGAACATACAGCTGATTATTCTGCGGCTATTTTGAATAATACCAACACAATAATATTACAATATTTCATAATATTCTGCGGTTATCAGTCCAGATTAAGTTAAGTTCCATGTTTGAAATAAAACAGAGCTGAATTTTGGCAACGTCGCTTTTTATAAAACTTTTTGACAACTTGATTGATTATTGACTGTTGCGGATGAAACTTCATCGTCCAAGGCGCGCTTCTGTTTCTAAGTTTAGTGTTTTATATGAAAGTTGCATTCCCTTCCCATCACTGCTGATAGGAGAGCGCATAAACTGTAGTGGTGAATAATTCCTAGTGAAGCCAGCTCAAGAGGTCAGCTTACAGTTTCTTTTTACCTACGGTTTGGTCATCGAGAAGAATGGTTCTCGAGTATTGACTTTAATTATCTCTTGAAAGTGAAAAGTTGTATACTGTAAGACAGTTGTTTCAAGCAATGTGAATGACAGAGTCAAGCCGACTAGATACCTTACAAAGTAACACGTTATTAAGATGTTTGATTCTTTTAACCATGTCTGCTCCCAAAGTGTACACTAAGTGAACCTTATCTCAACTGAACTCAACTTTCCTACGAGTACTGCAAGTTAGTTAAGTAGTTGTAACTCAACTTCTCTTTTTCCAAGAGAGTTGAGATAGAATCGATAGGACAGACAATCGAAGTAATACCATTTTCAAGCTCAGTTGTTTTCAAAGTTCGATAACAATTATAAAAAAACCTTTAATATCATTTTATCAAAAGGTGTCACTATCACAAAATCTGCCTACCTGCCTGAAACTTTCTGCTTTTCTTACTTTAGATGGATTTGGCGGTAACTTTGTGGAAGTTCATTTTAATATAAAATTTTAAATAACTGCCTTTCATTCTGATTTTGTTTGACAGTCAATATTAGCTTTAAATCCTTACTAAACTATTAAAAACCTTGAATTGTTTGAATTTTGTACTTTTCTATGAGTTTTGTCACAAACAACCCGGGTTTCGCCTTTCGGCATCTTCAGGCATTTCAAGTGCGTACATACTTGAACTGACAGTTTGACAGACTTCATTGACTTGAAGATACCCGGGTCGTTAGCGACAAATCTCATGGAAAAGTACAAAATTCAAACAATTAAAATTTGATATTGAAATTATATCAAGCACCCTCAGTCTAAATCGTTAATTGATAAAAAAAATATTTCACATTTTTAGCTGTTGTCCAATGATTGTGATTTGAATTGGCTAAAATCATTTTAATTCTATTATTACTTTCTTTCAAAGTAATTTTAGATAAATTACACATAATACTAATACAATAAAATTGTTTTAATTTGCTTATATGGAACTGAAATGATATATCTTAAATTACACAGGAGGGTTTATTATATCAAAAGCAAATCCTACTCTGGATTTGAGATATGACGCCCACGTAAGAATCTTCGGGCACCACGCAAAATCTTGTAATTTTCAGAGTGAAATCCTTGCATGATTTACCCATGCTCTATTATTTTATCTGGACAGTTTATTTTATGGTCGTATACTTAAAAACATATAATATAATAATAAAAACGAAGATTAATTTCAATATGAGAATAACATGATCAACCCGATCAAACGATTTGGAAATATCCGTATAAATGGCATCAACCTGACTACATATACACAATGAGATTGGTTACAGTAGAGCGCTTTGATCTAAAACATACATGGGCATCTACCGGCCCGCCGGGCTATTTTGTCCGGCCCTTATACATCTGGGCAAATTAATTGAAAAATAAATTAATAGTTCCAGGGAGGATTTTTTTTTAAAACCATTTCCTAGTCTATCAGCTCATACAAACAACACATATACAGTCGTGGCAAAAGAAATCCGCGCACCCTTCACAATTTCATCACTTCCCCATTTACAGATGGAACTTATTGAGCTTTAGGGGGATTTATTGCTAAAACCACAATTTAAAAACATTTCTTTGATGGATTTTTATAAATTATATTTGATGGATGAAAAATATACACATTTACGCGCATTTGCAAGAAAAATCATTGGTATTTTCGGCAGCACATATACGTGCGATCAGTTTTTTTCGAAGATGAAACACCAAACAATTCAAAAATTCGAACGAGGATAACGGATGAAAATCTGGAAAATTCTATGCGATTATCCTTAAGCAATATCATCGCCAATATGGAGAGTCTTGTAATTCAAGTACAAGGCCAATCTTACTTCCACACTCAGCCATACTAAATTTTGTAATCAGTAATATTAATATTATTTCGTTCATTATATAAATAAAAAATATATAAGATGTAGTAGCGTGTTTTATTAAATTAAATATTACTTATGTGTAGTAATTTGGTCCGGCCCTTGACTCGAAGATGGAATGACAATCCGGCCCCAGACCTAGGAAAGGTTGCCCATGCCTGATCTAAAACCATGTTGGGCATCACAAGTTGGTTTTTCCTACCACCACCCGTTGTGTATATGCAGCCAATGTTTCATGGCCGCCTTTCACAACGCTATCGACTTTTAAAAAGGAATTTACCCTTCACATTCATGGCCCGAGCAGATCTGCACGGGACTGATTTTGAACCATGCACTAAAGTGCTTTAAAATAGAAATAATAATAAAATAAATTGGAGTGACTAGCTCAGCCACTGAAATCATTTTGATACAGAGTATCCTGTGTATAATCCGTATACTGAGAGCCCGTCGTGTTTATTGACTCTAGTGAAGAATCGAGATTATGTCGATCCCCGAATAATTTTGCAAATTTTTCAAATGCAATAAAGTTAGCCTTAGTTGCAATCAAGTCAGCGGTTAGCTGACAATCAACATGCATATAGATATATCTATGCAAAAGTGATTTAAAAATATTAGCTGATGCTGATAAAATTGCTACAGGCCGAAAATTTGTTATCTCTGACAAAGAGCCTTTTTATGAACTGGCCTTATACGGGTCAAACTCCAACATTCAGGAAAAGTGAAGGTACTTAAACTTAAATTGAACAAATACAGTAGTGAAGTACATAAAATAATATCACTGCAGCCTTTAAGTAACCACGGTGGAATACCATCAGGACCCACTGAAGATTTTTGGTAAAGACGTGAACTCATCATATCCGACTCATCAAGACTTCAATTCAGCTTAAAATATTCACTATGAGTGAAACCGGCCCTAATTCTAATAAATTTATTGTCAAATAAGTACAAAAATGTCCGCCAGGTATTGGCAGAGAATCCTTTAAAAATGAAGAATATGTGTTTTAAAACCACCAGTAAAAAATTGGGCGATGTTTTCATGTATTGAAAACTCAGTATATTTTATTGATTGAGTAGGCATTTACTTGGTAGAACTCCATTATAATACGGAAAGAAAAATAACAATGTATTTTAGTTCTACATAAATTATTTTATATATTTGTTGATAGCAATTTCGGCTTACGCCTTCGTCAGAACTATTCTGACTAAAATACATTGTTATTTTTCTTTCCGTATCAGTATATTTTCATTTATTTAAACAAAGACAAGTAAAAAGATAACATGATTATTATAAAATTGTCTTTGGTGTTCTTTAATTTGAAAATTACAATTGCCAACAGTCCACCTGTTGATCATAACTTGAAACACATCTGTCCATAGTAATATATCGAATTTTGAGTGTGTTAAAATACCGTTGAACAGTTATTAGCGATAAATAATTTACGATTTGTTGTATTGTTGGATTGTGGACAGGGTATGAATTATTGTGACGCAGTATATCACTCGAAACTTCGTGATAATCTCTCGCATAAATATCCAATTCAAAATAAGCAGACACGCTTCGTTGTAAATATAATACGACGCCATTCTTTTTGTAAAGGATCCACTTAAATAATTATCGTTTGACATTTATGCGTCGCACTTGCGATAAAATAGTCATAACTAGATACATACATATGTACATTTATTTCAGTAGATACCAAAAATCTAATCCGACCACTGTAAAATTTCTATTTCTTCTTCGATACTTCATTGATCAGGTATGGGCTACTTATCCTAGTTGTGGGGAAAATAATCCCGCACTCATCAGAGAGTAGTCTGGATCTGGACAGGCGCTGTTTCAGAGCACATTGGTTTTACTCGCGTTGACTTTGAGGCAATTTTTCGTTCATCTAATGTCGAGTTAACAGCAAGAATAAATTTAGAGTAAATTAAGATATTTAAATAGATATGTTTCAATTGATAGGTTACAAATTATTAATAACATAATTACATATATACTTTCTCTCATAAATTAATTATTAACAAACGACATGACAACACAACTAATTCTACGTAACTGATCAATATTTATTCGTAGATCTTAAACTAATCATTATTATATTTAACCGCCCTCAAACTTCTTTAAAAGATTCAATAAATAATTATTTCTATTGTGTAAGTCCCCAAAAAAAACTTGGAGTGTAATTTGAATTGCTTTTGAATTTGTAAATGACAGGCCAAGTCTAATTAAAAGAAAGCAATGTCAAACAAATATCTTAAAAAAATTTAATAATCAATAAGCACGTTCCAGTGTCTTTCCACGAAATTTGGATTCATTTTTGATCGAACTGGTATTTAACTTCAACTGCATTATTTAATATATAATAATCAATATTTGTTTGTGTGTTTGTTCGCACCATATGCGCTGCCATACGGTTCATCCGATTGCAATGAAACTTTGTTGATATGTTGTGTAGACGCCCGGGAAGATATAAATTTATTTTTTTTTATCCTGCATGCAATTCTATAGCGTGAGTTGCTCACGCGTTTAAACCCTTCTGATTTATTTGCATAAGCACCAAACAGAAAAATAAAAAATATTGTCTATCTAAAAGCACTTCAATAAACACAATTAAAACATAACCACTTTCTTTCTTTGAGTGGCATTGCAACGCTTGCCGGGTACCAGCTAGTCTAATAGATAATAAATCAATATTTTTTTGTTTGTTTGTTCGCACCCTATGCGCTACCATACCGTTCATCTAATCGCAATGAAACTTTGACAGTCTTTTTGCTTGCACTTTCGCGGATGTTTTTGGCATAGTAAAATTAACTTAAAGTTGGTAATTTATATAAAAATAAATATTTTTTCATATTTTATGCGCTGACATGCCGTTCATTTTGACAACTAATTTTTTCACTTGCGCAAAGGTTATAGTCAGTAGGTGGCGTGTGTAAACAATCGGCAAAAGACAATCAGCAAACGTCATCGATACCGAACAATATTAGTGAAATTAAATCGAAATTATTTATCTAAAATATTGTGCATCCGAAATCACTTCAATAAACACAAACACTTTCTTTCTTTGGGTGGCATTGCAACGCTTGCTAGTAATTAAATACAAAATAGCAATTTACGAAGCTGAATAAAAAATATGAAACCTTATTTACACCAGTTTTGGCATCATGACATCGGCAGGTCCACCAGTAAATTGAATTTCGTTAAATACAGTAGAACTTCGATTATCCGGACTAAATGGGGATGAAGACAGTCGGGATAAGGACGAATCCGGATAATCGAAAAAATCATAATTGACAGGAAAAGACAATTATATTCAGTATAAATCATTTTTATTTCTTTAGATTAATACATAGCTTAAATAATAAATTATTTTTTATTGAAAAAGTCAATTATCGATTTCTGCTTAAAGCTAGCTTTTCTTTTCGATGCTGCCACATTACGAACACTTTTAAGGCACGTAAGTTATCTTGAATAGCACTTTTCTTGACTCTCAAGCCACATCATGGCAAAACAATTTTTCAAGAAACAAACGTTCAATGCGTATCGAATTTGGACGATAACTGACCCATATTTTACACAGGACTTATTGTTAGAACAAATACAATGATCAAAATATTAAGACTGCATTCCATCACGTACGTAAACAGTGGACGCAACGTCATATCAGCAAATTTGTAATATTTTTGTTTATTTTAACCAATCCGGATAGTCAAGGTCCAGATAATCGAGGTACTACTGTATTATCTTCAATATAGACATCGATTCTAATTCTTTGTACAGTCAAACCTCCGAAAACACCACTCCGTAAAACACGCTGGCCGAAAATATTCCGCGCAAATACCCCGATGTGCACGGTCGCATTCCATTGCCGTTGCTAGGTGACGTTCCTGCTCGGACGTTAAAAAAATAAGTCCGCTGTGACCGATACACACACACAGCCAAACGGCTGACCGTCTCTACGGTGCTTACTCTCGCATACACTCAACTACACGTGCTAGACCACACACGACGCGCGTACTTACATCCTGTTTGCATTGTATCACCTAGAAACCAAATATTTTCGTAAATATTTCGTTCATATATTTTTTTTTGCAAAACTCATATATAATCTTAGTTTGCATTTTTCTCGGAAAAAGACGAAGTCCCTAATTTTGTATGAGATTCACGCCCCGTTTTACACTACTTCATATACCACGGTCCCGATTATAGTGTTAGCGGGGGTTTAACTGTATATCAAATATCAAAAATATGGATGTTTTTTGCGATTTTCCTTCGCCTATATATTCATTCTAAGAAGCGATAAAAATACTTAATTTCGGTGAAATATTTTGAAATATTCATCATTTGTAATTTGATAATATTTAATGTGTTAATTTTTGAGGTTTTTTTCCTAGAAAAACTTGAACTAGAGCGATCACCTTAATGAAATTAAATTTAATATTTCCCTACCTTTTAATTGTTAGTATTTATAAATAAGCACAGAGCTTTGATGTAAAAGATATTCTGATACAGTTTCTGTCAAAATAATAATATAAATGAAACTTAAACTTTATTTTATCGCCCTTACTAGGGATTCAAACTATTTGTCAATATCAACTATCAATAAAACTATACGGATATATTCGGATAGTTTTTAGTTTATTCATTATGTGTTTTCCTCAAATAATATATCGAAAAGTACATCAAAAACAAGCCCATTTTAAATAAAAGTCATTTATTCAAATTTCAAATTTATAAACAAAATATTTTGAAAAACACATTTTTATAAACAAAAAAAAACCGGCTGCTTTTGCCAAATACACGTTTCAATACCGATTCATTTTATTACTATATTTAAAATTTGTAGCTGCATCGGATTACTCCAACGATATTTCTTTAATGAATGAAAATTACGACATTAAAGGTTTTGTTCAGCCCTGAATCCGAGCCAATTCAAAGTATTATGATAAAATATTTATAGCACTCGAGTTGGGTGAAGGCAAAAAAAAACCACTACCTATTCATATTTTTTCTTTGAATGTGAGGAATCGTGGTGGAATATTTCGTCGATTTTGTAAAATATGTCATTAAAAATTATAACATTTATTTCAAAATTTTTTTTTTCATGAAAATACAAATCATGGCATTACAGCTGACGCCAATGTGCCATGCATTTCACAAATATATATATATGAACATTTATTTATATATGTATGTATATATGTACATACATACATACCTGTATATACATTATTAAAATTCACAAATTACTATAGCTTAGTAAAGAAAAAATAAATAAAATCACATTGGAAATTTTCAAAGCAGTCAACCGAGTGCGTTCCGACAAAATCAACTATAATACATAAAAAACAGTACTCGTTTGAACTCACTCTCGTCCGTGTAATATGTCGACATCCGAAGCAATTTCGTTAAAAATCACTAAAACTATTCCCAGTGGCATCCCCATTGGCAGACTAGTTCTACTCCTTGGAAGAACAAACAACTCATGTTCACGATTCCTCAAAAAATTATCAGGGACATTCAATTTAACATTCTCAAGAATGGTGGAATTCTCATTTTGGGCTCGGATAAGTCGAAAGATATATGTGGCCAGGTACATTTCTCTTCGAGCATTCAAACTATTGAACGTGAGCATGCCTAAGAGAAAATCGGTTGGATAAAGCCATGGGTAGTATCCGAATACTATTCGCATATTTCCCCAAATATCGAATATTCGAACATCCGAGTTAGAATCCCTAGCTCCAACCCGTGTGTGGTGCCCAGATATATTTAAAAATACTCCATACCATAAACACTTATTCGTAACAAATATGTGTGAAGAATACGTTATCTACCAGCAACATATTACACTAAATGTCTCCTTTCCATTCAAATATTCCCTCACAAATAATAATTCTAATTCCACCAAACGTTATAAATTATTCACTGCGTTTGACAAAAATGTTTTTTACAAATAAAAAACAAGCAACAAGTTTTTTTCGTGTCTAGGTATTTAAAAAATACAGTTTTTAAAAAAGGGTTTCCCTTTTTTGTCTCTAAAACTCTTGTGGTTAACCAAAAAGACTTTATTAATATAAGCTTTGAAAGATGTTCTTTTGTTTTTTTTTCAAAGCAATGCTTAAATTAAATTATTTATTATATTACTATTTGCTGTAATATATTATTTCATCATGACATTTATATTTATAGCGTTGATAGTGAAATAATAGGTTCTTATTAAACTCATTCGAATATTTTTTTAGTTTTGTAGAATCATTGGCTCATAACTTTTATGTAATCGAATATAGATTTCAATTGTTTTTTTGTATTCCTTTCAAAATTATTGCTCGAGCAAGTTTTTCGAATATAAAGGGTATTTCAATAGAGACGCTCAAAATATGTTACTTTGTCCTGCTGGGTAGATTATTCATTGTTTAGTGGCCAAATTTGAGTCAACCAGTTTGGTAAATAATCGGCCAACACCTACCTGTACGTCATCAAAATACAATATCTGGTGAAAACATTGCTGCTGTGTGTGAAAGTGTACAGGAAAACCCAAGGCAGCTTATTTCTCGTTGTTCACAAGAACTTGGCTTTTCTGCGACTTCAACTTGGCGAATTTTGAATCGGGCCTTATGTCTGCACCCGTTCCAATCCAACTAACCAATGAACTTCAGGTAAACGACCACAGACAACGCCTGATTGGGTTCTGGCGCAGTTGGAAGTTTACCCAAATTTGTCAAAAAAGTCAACTTTTGCGACATGGCCCATTTTATAATGAATGGATATTGGCAGAAATTTGATGCTATATTCCATATTTAATGCCGTAAAATATACTTACAAATGAAATTAAAATTTAGTCGAAATCTCACAAACAACTTGTTTTGTTCACATTTCAAAACTAAGCGTCCTTATAAAAAGACCCTTTATTATAATGAAGAACATAGTATTGCACCTTTAAAATTAGATACATTCTTAACATTTACGAGTTATACTTATATTGACTGTAAGCGTTCAGTGAACAAAATTGTACATTGTTCACAATGTGATTGTTAGTAGTTCGAATAGTTTTCTTTGGCCCTCACAGTCCTAGGCAAAATTTCGACACTGCCACTGAGTTACCTCAGTAGAAGGTTCGTGAAACATTTACCAGAAGGTTGCGCAGGCAATCTTTTCATTTTAATGACTGGATTTTTTAATAAATCTAACTTGCCTACTGCAAGAAATCACATGGAAAACTTTAACAATGTTTTCATTCGAATATAAAAAACAATTTGATCCTTAGTTACACAAGTCTTCAAATATTCAATAAATATTGATGTTTTCACTTTCACAAAATTCGAGATATTTTCATGATGCCTTATAACTTTTAATTTATATTAACTTTAATATTACATGAAACTATTGGTATTCAAATCCATGACCGATTTTAAAGACATTGATCACTCAACAAAAAATCTAACTTAATTATCTTAAATGCATTTATAAAAATCATTTGAAAATGATCGAGATGAGCGAAACCGGTATTGACATTCATACAATAATTGTGCAATAAATACAAAAAAACGTGTTGTTATTTTTTAACATAATGCCTTTCCACCGAGTATAGTTAACACCTTAAAAAAGATAAAAATAAATATAAAAAATACTTTGCACAAAAGCTAGTAAGAAAATATTAATTAACCCTGCTACAGTACAGAGATAGGGATTTTTTATGACTTTCTTTATCAAAAGCAAAGCGGCTTAAAGCTTATGATCAGGGCTGTGGAGTCGGAGTCATACTCGCATTCGGAAATTTTGAAAAGTTTGAACATTTTATTTTTGCATATAATAAGTCAAATTTGGCTTTTGGCCAGTTTGGTTTGTTGATATTTAATTGAATTCACTTAAATAGGAAAATAAAGAAAAGAAAGTGACGAAATCAACCTTTTTTTAGTCGGAGTCGTACTTTTTTTAACGACTCCACAGCACTGCTATTGATAAATATTCTTCGAATGCAAATATTTATGTATAACAGACAAAGACTGCAGCGTACGCTATAAAAAAAACCACAAAGGTTGCTGTAGGAGGGTTGACTGTATATCATTTACTATCAAAAAGTCATAGACAGTCGTTGTTTTCTAAATTTGAATATTTCACCGTTCGACTACCTTTATACACGACCAAAGACAATACACAAAAAATTGTACGTTATTTACCTGATAATAAATTTAACAACTTGCCTATTATCTATGGGCGAAACTTTTCATAAACTTGACGGATGAAAAGTTTTCTATCAACGAAAGTTGGACATGTTGGTTTCGGCACTTACATAATATTGGAATACAAAAAGGGTGAATTCTCAATTAATATTATATTTTTCGGCTTACTTACTTTTATTAACCTGCTTTGTTGAGTGATCACGAAATGAATTACTAATAACCATTATCCATATTGAATTTATCATCAGAAATATTTTCGATTGATTCGATATAATATACCGGAAAACCTGGTGAATAGAGACTGGGGGGTGAATAGAGACAAAAACAAAGGGAGACTGAACTTTGCTTCTATCAACCTTGGATCCCGACGCCGCGGAAGGCCTCTGATGTATTTTTATTCTTTCACAATGACGCCGGGATGACCTGGGAAGATCTCTCAGAATCTTGAGGCAAATGCTCAATACCAATATAAAAAAAATGATTGTTCGATATATGTAAATACTGTAAAACGGGTTAATAGAGACTCGGGGTGCATAGAGACAAAAACAAGGATTGAACTTTAGCATAACTTAACTAAATCCAATGTATTTTTTACTATTTATATATAATTCTTTATAATGACTATAATACTATCTCTTTTGACAAAAACAAAACCAACTAAATTTGGATAAATTGAATCTTGGATTTTTGTGCAACCGTTAATATGTACCGTAAAACGGAATGAAAATTAAATTAAATCATGTTTTTTTAGTTAATCAGTATAAAACAATCAATACAATCTGTTGTTTTGTCTTTATTTTCTTGCTAAGTCTCGATTTACTCTCTCACGTCTATATTCACCCCGATTCACTGTGAATAGAGACATCGAACAAAATTGACTGTGTCTTAATAACGATAGTGAATATTTGAAAAATATTGTCATGAATGTGTAGAAGAATCATAGAAACAAGTTTCAAGCCATTCGTATTTGAATTATTTGGCGCAGGTTTGAATACGCAGGATACATAGTCGTGAAGGGAACAAAGTGTCTCTTTTCACCCCGTTTTACGGTACTAACCTATAATCCAAGCCCCCTAAAGATTTTAATCTCCACCTTCAATTCTTTATACTGATACGTTCTACAATCTAGAGTTTAAAATTAATTCTTACTTCTAATTATAAGGGATAACTGTTAATTACATTTGTTAAAAAGTTAAATTTTAAATCCAATCTGGCCATTTTTGAAACATTTTCTTTTTTTTTACCATGTCTGCTCCCAACTCCTCAGAGTTTATCTCAACATGTGTTTTTCTAGGAGAAATTTATGTTAATCATATGCTCAACCTCTAGGGATGGAAAGGATGCGAGGACTAGGACAGGATTAAAGATTAGCTAATCGCTGTCACTATACGTCGCTCTTTGGGATTGGAAAGGTGGGAAGGGATTTATCAACACTAACACCCATTGCCTCTAAGTAGAACCAATTTATCGACTGAAAAAATCTGCTCGTACCGGGAATCGAATCCGGGTGGTCCTACACGGTAGCCAACGACGTTGACAATGCACCACGGACCGGGATATGATTGCTGAAACAATTTTACAAACTTTTAAATAAAAAATCTAAAATTATATTATTTGGAATTTAGACTGAAGGTGCTCGATGAAATTTTAATCGCTTGAATTTTGTACTTTCCCATGAGCGTTGTGACTAACGATTTCGCCTTTCTGCATCTTCAGGCATTTCCAATTGCACGAATGAACTTGAACTAACGCGTAGTAAACAGTTTGTATCGTTTATTTATTATAAATATATCGTTTGCGAAAAAACTGAAAACATGCCACGCATTTTTTGGATTGGCTTGCTAAGCATTAAACCTTTTGGCTTAGCGGAAACATTGATCCGGAGTGGTTCGTAAGATTTTTTTTTAAAAAATACAAAAAAATCAAATAATGACGATATCCAAATATTTTACACGGGCGCAAAATAGCGTAGTGATTATTTTACACGATTTTCGTTAAACATCCGACGAAATGTTTTCCCGAGGGTGCAAAAACTTGGAGAACCTTTAGACATCGGCAACGTCAAACTTAATATTTCATGTGAATTTATAAGATCTAAAACAAAAAGTCTGCGTATAGAAATACATCTTAAAATACGTTTTTTATAAATAACATGTTTCGTTCACAATTCGGTCATCATCAATCTATCTTTATTGAGATAGGGTGTTGATTATTGATAGATGGATAGGCTATGAATTTATTATTAACTATAGATGTACCATTATAAATGGACCGCTTGTGGGGGCACCACCATCGCGTCAGTCATGTGCAATACTCAATCAAATTTGTTTATTTACCAACACAATTTTATATGCAAGCTATAAATGAAACAAAATCTTCATTTAAATATATTTTTACTAAGACAATACAACTTCGAAGGCATTTAAATGTATCTACTATATGGGGACAATTTTAGTTCCTATTTTGAACGGCGATCAAGTTATGATGGTACATCTATAGCTAACGACACTTCTAAATGGTCTTTTTATAAGGACGCTTAGTTTTGAAATGTAAATAAAACAAGTTGCTTGTGAGATTTCGACTAAAGTATATTTTACGGTATTAAATATGGAATATAGCATCAAATATTACTAACTCCGTAAAACGGGGTGAATAGAGACAAAAACAAGGTTTGAACTAAAGCACAACTTTAAGTATTTTTTACTTTTTTTTTTTTTATAAGGACGTTTTGAAATGTAAATAAAACAAGTTAAATTTTAATTTCATTTGTAAGTATATTTTACGGCATTAAATATGGAATATAGCATCAAATGTCTGCCAATATCCATTCATTATAAAATGGGCCATGTCGCTAAAGTTGACTTTTTTGACAAATTTGGGTAAACTTCCAACTGCTCCAGAACCCAATCAGGCGTTGTCTGTGGTCGTTTACCTGAAGTTCCTTGGTTAGTTGGATTTTATACGGGTGCAGACATATTAACCGATTCAAAATTCGCCAAGTTGAAGACGCAGAAAAGCCAAGTTCTTGTGAACAACGAGAAATAAGCTGCCTTGGGTTTTCCTGTACACTTTCACACCCAGCAGCAATGTTTTCACCAGATATTGTATTTTGATGACGTACGGGTAGGTGTTGGCCGATTATTTACCAAACTGGTTGACTCAAATTTGGCCACTAAACATACAAAAAAGTGAAACGTTAATTTATTCTTGTATCAAATTGTTATCAAATACAATTATAATTGTTATTTTCTGACAGGAAACTAAATGGAATTTGAGCGTCCCAGTCAGTCATTGTCCCAAAATAATGAATCCCTTTACTATTTTAATGTAGAGTGTATTTCTGCAATCTGAAACGTTTGTTGTTTTGGTTGTAGAAAACATCTGTTTTAATGAGCGACCACAAATTCCATATTTATTACAGCCATGTTAGCGTTTTGAGCGTCCCTATTGAAATACCCTTTACATACCTTAAATGTTGGATTGCTGAAACGTTGACAGCACATACTTTCATACCATCGACCACAAATCCATAAATCGATCATAAATGTATTTTTGGGATTTGAATTCGATTACATGGTAACCAAGTTGGTTTTTCCCACAACCACCCGTTGTGTGTATGCAGTCAATGTTTCATGACCGCCTTTCACAACACTATCGACATAGAAATATGAGTTTACCCCTCACATTCATGGCCCGAGAAGATCTGCACGAGACTGATTTTGAACAGCAAACTAGTGTGTTTAAAAATAAATAAAATAAAAATTGGTGTCTGTAAAGTCGGTTTACGGACGATAGTTTAACGTGACAACGTCATAAGAAAACATTGATGAAATGATTGCATACTTTTATGAATAAAATGGAATCATTTTTATTGAATTATCATTATTTTCTATGGATACGATATTTTGTATATTTGTTATACGTTAATCAGATTTTTATTGCCGCAATTGTTGTTGTAATATAAACAATGAAAACCACATTAACATTTCACTTCACTTTATAAACAGTTGTAAACAGATCACGTGTAGGTACTGTAGGTGTATAAGTTGTGTGCTGCCGCTGTCTCTTTTCTACTCAGACGCATCGACCAATCGAGTGGAAGAGATATAGATGCGGCACAATCCGAACGGTAGGCCGATCAGTGCCTCTCTATCGCACCGTGCGACAAACGGGACAATGAGTCATGTTTCATCGATTTATAAGACGTTGTCACGTCAAAAATTGGAATGACTAGCTCAGTCACTGAAATCAGTTTGATACAAAGTATCATGTGTATAACCCGTATACTGAGAACCCGTTGTGTTAGGCGAGTTTATTGACTCTAATGAAGAAACGAGATTATATCGATACCCGAATAAATTTACTACTTCTACAGTTGCAGTGAAGTCAGCGTGGCCTATTGGGCATGTGTAAGGACGGACCACAGTTCTGCGCGTTCGGAATTCATTTAGGGGCAGTCCGATAGAACGTGATTAGCGTCCAAAATCTATATTAAATCGACGAAAGGATCCCCGAAGCTATGTATTCTGCCGTAAACAGTAAAAAGATTTGTAATGTTTACTGTCGCCATTTTATATTTTTAAACATAACGCCATTTTAAATACATTCAAGGTTCCGCATTAGCAGTAAAACTACTATTTTTACAAAATCGTAGCGGACCGCAACCCTTGTTAGGGCTAATTTTAACAAGTCTACAATGTAAATCATGCTATATCGAAATATGTTTATATAATAGTGCACAAGATAATGTTTTTTTAAATTATTTTTTTGATATACTTTCTTTTGATGTTTTTGTTTCATGTATCATGCTTACGATTCGTTATATGTGAGCGATGTTTTACTGTCATAATTGTTTTTATTTAATAATTGAATAGTAATTATACAAGGAGAGATAAGCCATTTTGCATTGTTGGTCATTAAGTTGCCATAAAAACGAATATGAATGAAAATATGTTTGAATTTTTATCGGCGAAGACTTTTAGTCAAAATGTAATAAATTAGTCTTCTACTGAACTTTTTACCGGCTTTTATTAATATAATAATGATTTATTATTTACGTGAAGGTATTATTTGACATTTCTTGGACAGCAAATTAGATTTTTTCTTTGAATTTGGACATTTTAATGGGCGAGAATGGGGCTGTCAATATATGAAAGGGGCTGTGAAATGTCAATGCCAGTCTGAAATGTTCATTTTAATTCCATTTTAATTGACCTAGACTTTTGAATTTTTGAAAAAGTTGTTTTAACTTGGCCCGTCTGAATTTACGCGCCGAGGTGAACATAACCCCAAACTGGTCCGAGCGAAGCCGGGTTCGAATAAAACAAAAAATAATGAACTCTAACTCGAGTGAAGACTTTCTGATGCACAATTCGAGATTATAACTGTCTTTCGATTAGAAAACAAGGGAAAAATTGTTAAAAGACATAATTTATTAATATGATTAATGAATTAATTAAAAAATAGGTACGATTATATAGTCCCAAATTTTTTTTATTAATAAAATATTTTAAAAAAACCGCATAACTTTTAAATCGCAATAAAGAGTATTGGGTGTACTTACATACAGTAGAACCTCGACCAATTGGGGATGTAGATAGTCCGGATAAGGACAAATCCGGATAATCGAAAAAATCATAATTGACAGGAAAAGACAAGTATATTCAGTATAAATCATTTTTATTTCTTAAGATTAATACATAGCTTTAATAATAAATATTTTTTGATTGAAAAAATCAATTATCGATTTCTGCTGAAAGCTAGTTTTTCTTTTCGATGCTGCCAAATCAGGAATACTTTTAAGACACATAAGTTGTCTTGAATAGCACTCTTCTTGACCCTCATTAAACAATTGGCAAACTTCAAGATTTTTTCACTTTCCGACACGATTCACCCCGTTTCAAAGCATCGATTATATCCAATTTTTCTTTTAATGAAACTACGACACGTTTTCTTTTCGTTGACATAATATTTAAATCGTGATCAATTTTTCAAGAAACAAACGTTAAATGCGTATCGAATTTGGACGATGACTGACCCATATTTTACACAGGACTTATTGTTAGAACAAATGCAACGATCAAAATATTAAGACTGCATTCCATCACGTACGTAAACAGTGGACGCAATTTGCCACGTGCATGTCTGCAAATTTGTAATATTTTTGTTTATTTTGACCAATGCGGATAACCGAGGTTCTACTGTATATGTATGTATATGCTAAGTTGTGTGAAGAATCCAATTCTTATCATTTTATTTGAATATCGTTCATCTTACCTTGTTTTATAAACGTTTGTAATTCAAATGTACCAGTCACTTAGTTCTTTGAAAAATTCTTGCCGTGCATTTGACATTTGGATATTATTCTTTTTAATCAAATTAGCTTATAAAATAAAACGTTTTCATATAAAACTATAACTTTTTGCTTCTGACATTTTATCAAATTCTTCTTTATAACTTCTGCATATGAAATCTTTTCAGAGGTTCATTTGCAAAAGAAAACTATTTCATTGCGATTGTACTTTACCTCCTTAAACTCAAACAACGAGTCTAGCTAGACATAGTATAGGTAACGCGCAACTCCAATGTCGAGTCCTGCTCGACATTGCAAAACTAGGTTGGAAAATTATTTTTTACTACTTTTTTTTACCATAGGAGTTTATCTCAAAATAATGCTTGTTACTCAGTTGCTCAATCTCTTTCTATGGAGAGAGTAGGGATGGAAAGGATGCGGGGACTAGGACAGGACTAGTGGTTAGCTAATCGCTATCACTATGCGTCGGTCTTTGGGATCGGAAAAGTGGGAAGGGATTTTTAACAATACAAACCGGGGCTGTGGAGTCGGGGCTTTTTGGCCGGAGTCGGAGTCATCGCGGAGATTTGGCCGGAGTCGGAAATTTTGAAAAAGTTTGAACTTTTTATTTTTGCATATAATATGTCAAATTTGACCATTGGCCGGATTGGTAGGGTTGATATGTAATTGAATACACATAAATAGGGAAATTAGGCAAAAAAAAGTGACGATATTCACCTTTTTTAGTCGTGGTCGTGGTTTTGGTATATGCTGGAGTCGGAGTCGAACTTTTTTTACCGACTCCACAGCCCTGGTTTGTATTAAGTACATATATATATATATGTATATAAAAAGAAAAATTAGTCACTAAGTTTAAATGTTATAATCGCCATCTGTATGAATTAGTTCATTTTTATAAGGTTCAATGAATTCGATAATGGGTAAATTACATTTTCATTTAATTTCAATGTGATATTGCAATGATCTAATTACCAGCTAATAGCCTGAAATGCAGGCTAATTTAAGAGGAGGGCTTTATTTGACGTCTTATTAAAGTATTGGTATTTTTTTATATTTTTTGAATTTATGATTTATGATAATTATTGATATTTAATAAATGCCTCAAGATGCTTCTGTCAAAGGTCACGGAAAAGTACATTTTTTTTTTACAAAATCTATTATTCTTATTTTCAATCTTTACCCTCAGGGATAAAAAAAAAAGGAAGGCATAAGGTAACTACCATAGAAAACATAGTAACTACACAAAAAAAAATAGGGTCACTCATTTATGGAAAAGAATGTGATTCTTTCGTAATCTTTATTCGAGTGACATGACATCTAGTGATATGATATGTATTTTCATAAACTATGTACTTCAACTCTCTGCCGTAAGATGGCCAGATATGGATGAATATTAAAAAAGGAGGTTTAAAAAAATGCTCTTTATATTTATAACGACACGGATTAATACCAAATATTTCTGATAATACATGAAATTTATTTTATTCAACCCGATCGTGGATTCTGAATAAAGAGGAGTCAATTAATCAGCTGTCAAACAAAAATCACGTATCAGCAAGTACAAAAAAAACAAGCGTGTTCGAACATTGCACTCGGAATATTGCGGGCTTGACAGCTGATCTGAAAATAATTAATGCCTTCATTTAACATTTTATTTACATATATAAATGACGTATAACTATTTTCCAATCAATCAATAGGTGCGGATATCTATCATTTTCAATCTGAAAAGATTAGACTCTTTATTATGAAATAAAACTCTATTATTGACTTAAATCAAATGTTATCTTCATTTGCAACAATAAAAAAATTCATCTGACCGCAATGCATTTATGGCTGTTAGGTATGAATAATTTACAGTTTATTTTTCGGCTTTATATTCCCGAGCTAAAAATGTTTATACAATAAAACATTATTAAAAATATGGCAATACCATCAAATGGGGTCAGATTGCCTCTCGATCTCTCGATGGGTGTCTTTACTCATTCCATTTTTTTCTAAAACTGCTGACAATGTAATTGTTTGGATATATCAATATTTCATACGTGGTTTTTGCAAAAGGTTCTATGCTGGAAACACTTAATATTATAAATTGCTTCTTATGTCATTTTATTGATCAGGCAAAGACACCCCATTTAAAGCAAAGTTTCTGAGTTTTAAAATTGTATAGTTTTCAATTTATATTATTGTCTACTTTTACACCTTACCTTGAAAAGGTTCTCACTGATCTTGACACTTCTTTGAGATATTAGCGTTTGAAGTTTCGATTGATTAAAATTCGTTTGTAACAATGAGCAAGTAAAAATGTTTCAAATTACTTATTTTAAGCAGATCTTTTCACAACCCTTGCGGACAAATAACGATCTTAGTGATCTAATGATAGAAATAATGTTTTAGAACTTTGTCATATAAATTTAGTGAAAAAAGTTTGTAGGTGCAGTGCAACTCTGGAATTCTGCTAACTCCGTTATTTAACCATAGATATGTAATTCATATGTATGATAGAATGCGGTAAATACAAGCTTTTCCGACCAAAATGTAATTTTAGTCAAAAATTACAATTATAACCTGTTCAAAGTAAGGTAACGATTAGCTTTGTCGCTAACGACCCGTAAAAGTCATTTTTGCAAAAATGTTTCTTAGAACCTTTTCAAAGTAAGGTAACGTATTGTCAACTCAAATTTAAATAAAGTCAAAATATTAATTGCTGCTGCAATAAAAAAATATACAAATAGTAATTTTCAGTTGTTGATAAATGTGCAATGAAAATTATGTTGAATATATGAACATAATATCTTCTAAGTGGTTTGATTTAAAAAAAACAATTTTGCCGCTTTGCGAATGACAGTTAATTATTATTATCAACGAAACATTCCGCTTGATCGTATGTAGGTACTGCGGTTAGGAATATTACGGATAATAATTTTCCTTATCTTTGTTTGATTGCATTTCTGCAGCCTTTTTGTTGATTGGACATTGTAGTACATCGATTTAGCAGTCAGCTGAATATCATTCAAGTTTTGCCTCAAGCCTGTGCTAAAACACGGCCACCTTGAGTTGGATGTAGTAATTATTCCACGAACTGCGTTCTTCAAAAATGCATTTGTTATTAATACATTGGCTACGAGCAGGGTTGCCAGGCGTCCCTATTTTAGCGGGACGGTCCCGAATGCAACAGGCAAATCCCGACTTCACAAAAAAAATATGAAAGAAGTGTACGTAAATAGAGAGATCATTACGCTTGAAATAATTTGTATAAATTGTCGCCCACATTTTCTCAATTCCACATTCCAAATCAATTTCCGAAAGAATATTTAGTCAAATGAATGCAGCCAGGAAAAAGAAGAGAAACAGATTATTATTAAAAACCGTATAAGCTGAATCAATGACATTTTAAATTATTTTTGTTTTTAAAACAACTATAATGACGTAAGAATTTTTTAATTGAAACTTTTATGTGATTCATTCAAGTCGATTTGTAAGCTTTCTTCACTTGCAGTACTATTATTTTCACCAACAAAGGCAATAAAATCTTCTTCATTCAAATCCATGTCATCATTTATATATTCATTGATATCTTTATCAGTTATGTTATCTTACTGTATATCTGTTGAATATCCCTGGTTTCATCTAACTGCTTCATGCGGATGAATCAACGCGTAAATACGTCAGATGCACGTGTTTATTTTTATTCATTATTCTGGGGATTTAACTCATTATTGGAAAACCTGCCGAAAATGTTACTGGGGGGTTCATTAGCGGGGAGCTCATTATTGGGGGGTTTACTGTATACAGCTTTCCGTTTAAATACACCTAAGCCTCGTATAACACGGTTATATGGTTCCACCAAAACAGCGTGTAATACAAATCCGTGTTATGCAAGGTTTGAACTTCATACAAAATTAGGGGTTTCGTTCCAAAAAAAAAATTAACGAAGATAATTCAATAAATATATACTTTATATTTTTAAATAAACAAATATACATTTACATATTTATGAAAAAACTCTAATAACATAATATAGCATTCATTCGTTATCACTATCACTTATAATTCTATATATTTTACTCTTTTTCGAAATCGGTTGTACGTTTTCATCATCGGAGGACTCTGGATTTATTGTGGTTTTAGCCTTCAAAAATTCGGTAATAAGCGATTGTCTGCTTTTAACGTATTTCCTTATAAGGTTCCAAAATCTGTTGCAACTCCCTCTTAAATTTCGAACTTCTTTCCATTATAGGATCCTTTTCAATAAAATAGTTTTCTAATTTTATAGCCAATTCCAAACCGTCATCTATCGTTTTTAATGTGAAACATGTAGCTGCTTCGCTGCAACTGCTTTCTGTGTCGTTAATTGTGGTGGGTTCATCTAACATTTCGACTAATTCTTCTTCGTTCAACATACGATCCTCCAATATTTCTTGGATGTCATGAATATCCATGTTATTAAAACCTTCTCCGCCAATACCACGACAAATGTTTATTATCCTTTGGTATTCATCTTCTATTGGTGGTAGAAGATTTTCTTCAAACACTACTTCTGGCCATAGTTTTTTCCAGCATGAATTCAAAGTTGATTGTTTTATTTCTTTAACGGATGCAGCACCAATATCGACACAATTTCGAATAGAAAATTTTTTCCAAGCTTGAGTAAGTGTTAAATTTTCACCTTGATCGATGTCTTCTAATATTTTTTCAAATGTTCGACGAATGTAATAGGCTTTGAATGTTGAAATTATACCTTGGTCTAAGGGCTGGATTAAAGACGTAGTATTTGGTGGTAAAAATAATATTTCCACATTAGGATATTTTAAGCGAGCGGATGTCCTGGTGCATTGTCCAATATCAATAATATTTTAAAATCAAGATTCTTGTTTCTCATATAATCTCTTGCATCGGGTATAAAAATATTGTAAAACCAATCTTTGAAAAGAATACATGTGGTCCAAGCCTTTTTATTGGCTCTCCAATAAACAGGTAAATTCTTTTTGTCATAACCTTTTAGTGCTCGGGGGTTTAAGGATCGATTAATAAGTAATGGCTTCATTATGGAATCTCCTGAAGAATTAGAACAGAATAGTAAAGATATTCTTTCTTTCGCCACCTTGAATCCTTTCGCGTGTTTTTCATTTTTTGATATGTAGGTTCGTTGCAACATCTTTTTCCAATACAATCCCGTTTCGTCTGCATTGAATATCTGGTCTGGTGTGTAGCCCTTATTTTTTATAATATCTGCGAATTCTGGATCAAATTTTTTAGCAGATTCTATATTAGCTGACGCAATTTCTCCTCGAATTTTTATATTATGTAGTGAGAATCGTTTCTTGAAATTTTCAAACCATCCTCTACTTGCAGAGTGACAAGTCTCGACACGCTCAGTAAGATTTGTCATGTGCACATTACACGGACGTACAAATTAAACTTTTTTTTTTTTTTTTTTTGAAACCGTGTTATATAAAGCGTGTTGTACAAAAATATGCCACAATTTTTACAACCGTGTTGTGTAAAACCGTGTTATACGAGGCTTAGGTGTATATTAAAGTTTTGACTGAAGTAGCAACAGTAGATAGATATATTCTATAAATATTGCAACATCAATGCAACAAACAGAATGACAATTCACAAAAAACTTGTTTTCAGTTATAAATGCTTTTTGAACCTGTACAATGTCATCATTAAAAAAATCCATTATGTCACCTTACAGTGCATCAGTCTGCCGATGTTAAATCTTATTATATTAGAAACAAAAAATATACATATGTAAGTAAGTAATGTTGCTATTCTTGGAAACATGTGCATTGTATTATTTTCACCTTTATTTAATTTATTTCAATAACTCAAAAGACTGTTAGCGCAAGACAAGTGTAAAGAAAAACTAGGGTTTCCAAACCCGGGATCCCGAGTATTTTCAATACCTGTGTAATTAGAAAACATAATCCCGAAATTTCCGGGATTGATTTCGGGTCATCAATAAAAGAGTTATTTATTTCCATTACATTGTCCTCATTTTAACAATGTGAATTTTTTAAAAAAATTCATAACCAGACATATTTTTAATTTCAATTAGTTATCAGATCGCATTCGAACGAGACCGATACTCTAGTACATTATATTTCAATCGAATATTTTCGCTTTTCAGTAATGGATAAACAAGCGAAATAATATATTCATAAAAAGATAGTGATATCAATTATTCCTAACTATTTAAATGATACATTAACATGGCTAATATTTATTAAATATGAAAATTATCTATAAACTTTTATTCATTAATAGTACTCGTCTGAACTCACTCACATCAATGTGAAATAATTCGACATCCGAAGCTACGCCGTTTTAAATCTCTTCTTAGTGGCAACCCCATTGGCAGACTTGTTGTAACTTGGTTTGGAAGAACAAACAACTCAATTCCTAAAAAAATTATCAGGAACATCAAATTTAACATTCTCAATATATATGGAGTCCAAAATTATGGCCACAGCTGGCTTAAAGAATACAAAATACATAGGTGTTCGATAAATACTTCCTTTACGCAAGTTAATTTGTGTCATAAATATATTATGTCGGTCTGACCAAGCAAAACAGATGCCAAACAACAAATACATCAATTTTAATCTTACATTGAACGTCAATTTTGTACCATCTGCATTAAGGTCGAATCAATAGAAAACATACTTACTTTAATGCTCTCTTTGTGTCATTTGATCTAATCTATTGCATTGTGCTTTTAACAATAAATAATATAATAAAAATTGACGGGATTCAATAAAAAGAAATGGGTAAATTATGAATATATGGTCACGGGACAGAATTTTTGTAAAGATTTATGAAAAACTAGTATTGCTACCCGGCGTCGCTCGGACTAAGCGACCAATAATTATTTAATCTTATATCATTCGACATAATTATATCACAAAATCTAACATCCAAAATAGAGTTAAAATAAAATTACAAACTTTATTTAATTTGATGACAGCCCCATTCTCGCCCATTAAAATGTCCAAATTCAAGGAAAAAATCTAATTTGCTGTCAAATAAATGTCAAATAATACCTTCACGTAAATAATAAACATTATTATATTAATAAAAGCCGGGAAAAGTTCAGTAGAAGACTAATTTATTACATTTTGACTAAATGTCTTCGCCGATAAAAATTCAAACATATTTTCTTTCATATTCGTTTTTATGGCAACTTAATGACCATCAATGCAAAAGGGAATTACAGACCCACAGACATACATACGCCGTTTCGGTTTTATAAATAAGATAAGCACATTAAATGAAATGAATGTAAGGCTTAAGATTTTTTTTTAAATGTTTCGTCTTTAATTTTTAAATTTATTATAATAGAAGATCCTAAAGAATACTTCGCAATAAGTATGAAATAGAGTTGTTTTAATTTACAGGAGCATAAATGCAACCACGAATAATAATATTATACAGATAGAGACAGTCACATAAGTTTATTATTTGTTTAAAATAAAAAGAATAATATTATTATAGGCTAATATTCTTCTTTCAGAACTCATAAAATAATCAGTAATATTCTTCAGATTTAATCATTTTGATTCCATATTTTATAATAATCCACAAGAACTCAAAGAGTAAAGTAAAACCATAAAATTATAAGCCAGTGTATACAAATTGTTTGAGCTTAGCTCGAGAGGATAAGGATTCTGTCCCGTGACCATATATCCATAATTTACCAAAAAATGTATAAATGTTTAGGTGTGTTTTGCCACTTATAATAGAAATGCAGGTGATTCTTTTTGTAGGATCACAACAATTGCCAATCGCAGAAGTGCAACTTAATTAAAATATATTGCCGGAAGCATAGTTGTTTTAGCTTTTTTTACACATTGGCGTACGTAATGTGTTTTTATCAGGGCTGTGGAGTCGGAGACGCGGCTTTTTGGCCGGAGTCGGAGTCATCGCGGCGATTTGGCCGGAGTCGTACTCGGAGTCGGAAATTTTTAAAAGTTTGAACTTTTTATTTATGCATATAATATGTAAAATTTGAATTTTGGTTGGTTGATATTTAATTGAATACACATAAATGGGAGAGATAGAAAAAAACCAGATGAAATTAAACTGTTTTTAGTCGAGTCGGAGTCGTGCTAACGTAACGTCCCCCTTTAAATCCCTGGTTTTTATGTTTGTTTAATTGAAGATATTGGAAGCTTTTTTTGGAAGCCGGCTTTGTTTTTTACGAAAAATCGTTGGAACAAAATAATATTGATAGATTTAATTGACATGTATTTAATAGAACTCCATTATAATTAGCAAAATATTTTTTTTTACCATGCCGCTCTCAGCTTGAAGCATATGGGCTCCTCGCAGAGCTTATCTCAACATTGAACAGAGCTTATCTCAACATTATGTTGAAGAATGGACAGCGGTGAAACATAGAAAAAACAAAAGCTATACCACTTCTTCAACTTCTTCCACTTCACCTTCACCAGTGAGTGCTCGCATATGCGGCACTAGAACTGGGACTACTGCTTGCTCAGGAATTGAGCAACTTCATTATATTCATGTATGGTCCCTACATGCTGATACAACCGTCGAGGGACTTACTGATTTTTTGATTCAAAGTGTACCAGATGTCGCTGTCAGTGTTATTAAATTGTTGACAAAAGCAAGGTACGCTTCATTTAAAATTGGAGTGCCTAAATCTAAGTTAAATAAATTTTTGTGTCCTGATGTGTGGCCACTTAATTCAGTGGTAAAAGAGTGGCAATATAAACCAAAAAGCTTACCAAAAAAGATGTGACTTTCTTTTCAGAATATTGATATATATTATCAGAACGTTCGGGGTCTTCGAACCAAGTCTGTTGGGTTTCGTAATGCTCTACTGGCGAACAGCTATCCAGTTGTTTGCCTGAGTGAGACGTGGCTCAATGAATCTGTTAATGACGCTGAACTTTTCACTGATGAGTATATCGTATTTCGTCAAGATCGTAGATATGGCCAAAGAGGTGGTGGTGTTCTCATTGCCATACGTACTGACTGTGTTGAGAGTGTTACTAGGATTGAGTGTAATCCATGTGTCCAGGTTGATGTTGTCGTTGTTGAAGTGATGTGCGGTGGGTCACTTCTGAGGGTTTGTTGTATTTATTTTCCCCTAAGTGCTCACTTGAGTCATATGAACAAATTTTCAACTTTTTTTTGAACTTGTCAGTGCGAAATTCTATTGCTATCATTGGTGATTTCAATTTGTATTCGTCGGCACCCGGAGTAGGATTTGAGTTTGCTCATTTTTTAAGCTGTGTGAATCTGAAACAGTTCTCACAGATTGAAAATGTGAAGGCAAGAGTCCTGGACTTGGTGCTGGCTGATGCAGATTGCTGTGTATCGGTGTATGCAAGTGATGACCCTCTAGTCCTTGAGGACAGTTATCACCCAGCTATAGTGGTTGAGTTTCCTATTGCTTTTAAAAAGAGATTATGCGCTTATCGTCGTGGGCGATACGTTGAGGGTGATGATTACCCTGATATCTGTGATACTAGAGTTTCATGGAATTTTTTGCCGAGGTGACCTATTGCACATGTACAACGGGATACACAGCTTGGATTGGAGTGATATGTATTCAATCAGTGATGTAAATAAAGCAACATGTATCTTTTATAATAATATTTATAATGTTTTCAATGATTTTTTTAATGTGTATGAGTACTCTGGCGTGAAACGTGGATATCCAAAATGGTTTACATCTGAAATATTGAATTCTATAAGATTAAAATATGAATGCCATAAGAAATGGAAACGGTCCAACTGTCATAGTGATTATATATTTTTTTCTGAGAAGCGTAGAAGAGTTCATGAACTAATTTCGTGTAGCTACAAATCATACATCAGTCAGATTGGTCGAAATATCAATTCTGATCCGAAAACTTTCTGGTCGTATGTCCGCCATATTCGTGACTCTTCTGCTCAGCTCTCATCTATGTCTCTTAATGGTAGTGTGTTGAATGGTCACCAGTCTATTGCTGAAGGATTTGCTAATCACTTCAGGTCGGTTTACTCAAAAACTCCTCCAAACTTCACCCACTCTAAATCCGAGTATGTGCATTCTAACTGGCCAACACTAAATATCAACAATTTTGATGAGTCCGATATGAAATATGCTTTTTCACGTCTCTACCCAAAATCTTCAGTGGGCCCTGATGGTATTCCACCGTGGTTACTTAAAGGCTGCAGGGAAATTTTAACTACCCCACTACTGTATTTGTTCAATTTAAGTTTAAGTACCTTCACTTTTCCTGAATGTTGGAGTTTGACCCGTATAAGACCGGTTCATAAAAAAGGCTCTTTGTCAGAGATAACAAACTTTCGGCCTGTAGCTATTTTATCAGCACCAGCCAAGCTTTTTGAATCACTTTGCATAGATATATCTATATGCATGTTGATTGTCAGCTAACTAATGCCCAACATGGTTTTAGATCAAAGCGATCTACTGTAACCAATCTTATGGTGTATAGTGAGTATATTTTGCATTCTCTTGATTCTCATTGTCAAGTTGACGCCATTTATACGGATATTTCCAAAGCATTTGACCGGGTTGATCATGTTATTCTAATAAATAAATTAAAAGCAATAGGAAGCTCGAACAAGGTTATCAATTTTTTTCATTCTTATTTGTCAAATAGACGCCAATATGTTGAATATGCTGGGTGCGTATCACAAATTTTTCCAACATATTCTGGAGTGCCACAGGGATCAAACCTTGGTCCTATTTTATTTCTCATTTTTATAAATGACATTGTGCTAAGTATGAGTGGAATAAAGTATCTGCTCTTTGCTGATGATTTAAAACTGTTTTCAACCATCAGGAATGAGTCGGATTGTACTATTCTACAGCATAATATAAACTCAATTGTAAATTGGTCCTTAATAAACAAACTTGACTTCAACATTTCGAAATGTTTCTGCATTTCATTCTCTCGTTCAAAATTTCCTATCAAATATAAATATGAGATATCGAATATGACTTTACAGCGTTTGTCTGAAGTTGTTGATCTTGGTATAACATTTGACTCTTCTTTCACGTTTCATTCCCACATTTCTTCAATTACCCTGCAGGCTAGTAAACTTCTTGGATTCATAGTTCGGCAAAGTAAGCCATTTGAAAACCCTACTGTGTTTCGTACTCTTTATGTTTCTTTAGTTTTAAGCAAACTAGAATATGGATCTATTATTTGGGGTCCATATGAATTTAAATTTAAGTCGCAACTGGAGCGAGTTCATAAAAAATTTCTGCGTTATTATTATTTCAAAAAATTCAACTATTTTCCGTATGACAATTCATTAATGGAATATTATCCAACCAAGTTTCTTTTTAGGAATGCTGTCATTTCACTCACTTGAAGCTCGAAGACTAATTGCAATATTAAAACATTTTTCTCTTCTTCTTCGGGGCCAAGTTGATAACTCTGACATCCTTGAAAATTTAAATTTGCATGCTCCCAGCTTTTACCTACGTGGTCGTAACAAAGACAAATCAATTTTCTTTGTCAAAACTTGTTTGTCACGTAGGTCTTTTGAATCTCCAGTTGCAAGGGCTATTCGGCTGATAAATGCGCTGCCTGTTGATGTTGACATCTTCGGCAGTGAACTTGATGCTTTGTTTAAAAATTATGTTTTCTTATGTAAATAATATGTTTCTGTTCTGTTTCTTATTTTTGTGTAATATTTTATATAATCTTTATTAATTTCTCAAATGCATGGCGCATTGGCGCTTGCTGTAATGCCATGTATTTTTTAATAGTTTTTGCCAATAAATAAATAAATAAACATATGTTTTGCTATGAAAACTGCTTATTGCTCGTTTTGATCCACCACTATTTTTCGAAGAGAGTAGTGGTTGAAAGGATACGAGGACAGTACTATTGGTTAGCTAATCGCCCTCGCTACGCGCCGCTTTTGGGATCGGTAGGGGAGAGAAGATATTTTCGACCACACAAACGCCTTCGAACAGGATCCATTTCTCGACTGAAAAAATCTGCTCGTACTGGGAAGTGAACCCGGATGGTCCGTCATGGTTAAAAAAGGCTTGATTGGCTTAGTAAACCGTTCGTTCAAATATAATAATACGAACTCAAACAGGCACGCCAATGAGATTGTGATAGTAGTTGGGTAATTTTTGATATACCATAGGGGCTTGTTTGAATAGTACTGACAATATGTGAGCATGCCAATGGGGTACTGCAATAAAACGTTAGAAATAAAATTTCAGCAAGCATTTAGGTAGTTCAATGGTTGGCTGAAATTATGGTACAAATGCGAACAAGCAATAATGAAAAGAAAAAAAAGAACTCATCGAAAATATACAAAATAAAGACTACGAGGGACTGAACATGCATCGCTTTAATCGCTAGAAATATCTGTCTCTGTCGCTCCTAACACGTGTCAGTCACACAGTTAGAATTGGTCTTCCCCTACGAATGCGTGGTCGATTGTGGCTGTGACATGAGAACGTTGAGTTTTTTTTTTTGTTTCAGGGAGTCGTGTTAAACAAATAATTCGTGTAAAAATATTGTTCTCCTACTACTTTCCAATCTTTCAGACATGTCTTCGGACTAACTATCGCAAAGGTTGCTTAAGTTTTGCCTGAAGATAGGCTGATCGAATGATTAACAAGCAGTCCTCGTAATTTTAGATACCTCCAATCTGGGGCCATATGCTCCACATTACGAGCGGACAGGGATTTCAGAAAAGGGTATATTTATTTTGATATAAGCTTGAATACAAATGGGGTATCAGTGCACTTTTGCACCAATAAAATTACCGTCCCTGGTTGAATTACGTCTTCTTGAGAATCTTATATATAAAACCGAAACGGCGTATGTATGTATGTGGGTCTGTAATTCTCTTTTGCATTGTTGGTCATTAAGTTGCTATAAAAACGAATATGAAAGAAAATATGTTTGAATTTTTATCGGCAAAGACATTTAGTCAACATTTTTTATTATTTTTATTTTTTTATATTTAAAAAAAATATTTGGCATTACAGCTTACGCCAATGCGCCAAATATTCATAATTGTGAAAGTCATACGAGATTAACTCGATAATAAGTAAATCAGTTGTGCACAAAATCAACGATAAATAACATACACCCAGCCCAAGATCTCCTTTTTTTCAACTGAAAAAATCTGACCTTGCCGGGAATCGAACCCGGGTCTTCAGATCGCTAGGACAAAAGCTCTTGCCACAAGACCACAGGGACCGACATGTAATAAATTAGTCTTCTACCAACTTTTTCCCGGCTTTTATTAATATAATAATGTTTATTATTTACGTGAAGGTATTATTTGACATTTCTTTGACAGCAAATTAGATTTTTTCCATGAATTTGGACATTTTAATGGGCGAGAATGGGGCTGTCATCAAATTAAATAAAGTTTGTGATTTTATTTTAACTCTATTTTGGATGTTAGATTTTGTGATATAATTATGTCGAATGATATGACATTAAATAATTATTGGTCGCTTAGTCCGAGCGACGCCTGGTAGCAATACTAGTAAAGGGTCTTTTTATAATAACGCTTAGTTTTGAAATGTAAATAAAACAAGTTGTTTGTGAGATTTGAGAAACAATTTAATGAAAAGATTGAGACTCTTATAACAGAAAAAAAATTACGTCCCCTGGACCTCATCATATAATCCGTCATTCATTTTAATTACTGGTGCAGCTATTATTTTAATCACTCTATATTGCCTTTGCCTTGAGCCAGAATAGCTTAATTACCGTGCCTTAAATTCTTTATTGGTGTTATTGCATACCATCATGAGCGAAGAATTGTGGATATTTGTATTCACTGTATGATGCCTTAAACTCCGTAAAACAGGGGTTCTTAATCCTATACCCGCGGTCACACTTGCAACCGCTGAGCTATTTTCATGCGCCTGCTACAAAGTATTAAATCACGAAAAAACCCTAATTTTATCTGAGTTGTATTTTATTCAGGGCTGTGGAGTCGGAGCTTTTTGGCCGGAGTCGTACTCGGAGTCGGAAATTTTGAAAAGTTTGAACTTTATATTTTTGCATTTAATAAGTCAAATATGGCTTTTGGCCGCATTGATAAGGGTTGATATTTAATTGAATACACATAAATAGGAAAATTAGGGGAAAAAAGTGACGATATTTTTTTTTTTAGTCGGAGTCGTGTTTTTGGTCAATGTTGGAGTCGGAGACGGACTTTTTTTCACCGACTCCACAGCCCTGATTTTATTTATTGAATTCACAAAAATTACAACCCAAGTCGTTTTGATTCCAAAGATATTATTTATATGTAACTGTACGGTATGTTTTTATAATTTTTTTTTTAATGTAAATTAAAAACAAGTATATGAATTATACACATATTTAAAGCTACCCATGGACATTGATAAAATAAATAAATTTGTACTCCTTAAGATTTGTTTCTGAAACATCCGGCCTGCGCCCGTTTCTGTTCCCCTACATCTCTTATGCGCCCGGAGTGGCAATAAGGTTAAGAGTCCCTGCTTTACAGCATATCGTGAAAAACTAGGAAATGGGGGATCGGGCCAGGTAACCTCATACATCAGTAGTCATGGTGGAACTTGATGGATAAAGTGCTGCGACTGTTTCCTTAGGGCCTCAAACCAGAATGCGTCTTTTTCCGACCTTCAAGATTCCAGTGTCATTACTATTTGTAGCACAATACATTACATAAACAAACTTAGGTTAGGTTAGATTAGGTAAGGTTAGATAGAGATTCTGGCGTCATCACTATTTTTAGCACAATAAGTTGACTATACAATGTTAGGTTAGGTTAGGTTAGGTTATGTGAGGTTAGGTTAGGTAAGGTTAGATTGTTGTGTCATTACTATTTTTAGCACAATACGTAAAATATACCAAGTTAGATATATTATTATTGAAGATCAAATACAGCCGAGAAAGAATCATACAGTATCTAATAAATAGGCATGTATTTAATGGGTCAGTAACTAATTCCAGTTTTGGTTAGTTAAATAAATAAATGGTCAGTTAAAAATCAAAATGGTCAGTTAATATTATAAACGGTCAGTTGTCATTGAATCAGTATGAATGTGGTCAGTTATTAAATAAATCGGTCATTAATATATTTTAATGATTAGTTATTTATTAAAAACGGTTAGTATTTTATTTAAATGGTCAGTTATTTATAAAAAGTTTTAGTTTGACAGCTTGTGAATTTTATCAAATATGGTCGTAAGAGACAAATCTATGACATGTTCTCTGAATTAGCGCATGAAATGACATTTACTATTTTTAACTGACCGTTTTAAGTATTTATAACCGACCATTTATCGAATTAGAAACTGACCGAATAATTAGTAGTCTAATAAATATAAGTGTTACTTTTATGTGCAAGTTAGTTTTTTAATGAAAATTAAATTACTGACGCCACTGGAATATAAAACGCATGTGACAACTGATATTCTGTTTGTTTAAAAATCAATTAAAGCCCGACCATTCATGTTGGAAAGTAAATGAAATCAAGAAAAGTATGTGTCAGGTAAACTAATTATATTCACGATTGATTGCAATGTTACTGATGCCCATAAGTCACATAAATGATGAAAAAGTTTTAATTATATTTGGATACAGAATCAAAGAAGACAAATTTCTTTGATTTCAAGTCTTTTTCAAGGCGCTTATAAAGTATATTTACCACCTTTTCGGTTTAACACATTGGCTACGGGCAATCAAAACAAATAGATAAACGACGCATATTCCGCGTTCCCATAGTCAATGCGTTATGTAAAATTGATAAAATGTTCGTGAAGTGTCATGATTTATAACCGTAAAGCAGCAATGTTTGAATATATACATTGCATAAATGACATCGTTGTGACCAAGGACAACACATTCCAGACTTTCAGCATCGAGTTAAAGATCACTTTTAAAGTGTTCACTGTCAATTCTTGGTGGAATGGCATTATAATAAAAATAATAAAACATTTTTAGTACATTTACCACATAAAATTTACTGTATCAGGACCGGTTTCGCTCATGGCGATCATTGTCAACTGATAAGAAATACAAAAAAAACAGTGATATTTATACAATACTTTAAACCAGTGGTTATCATGTGCGGCCACCAGAGGATTTTGCTGCGGCTACCAAGAGCTTCATAATTAATATGGATATTTAATAAAAATGTGTTTTAACAAGTTAATTTAACAACAATGACACTGAAAATTGAATAATTCGTATGCTTTGTATTGTGCACCAAGAATTGTTATTGTATTGTTCTCCAAGAATTTTGTGTCAAAAATTTTGTGGGGCCACCCGTCATTTCTTTTCGACAGCTGATCTTCCTAATGCGGCCACAGCCAAATTTTACGTGAGAACCACTGCTCTAAGCTATGCGGTTATTCTTGCTTAAATTTTGTAAAAATGTCACTGTTTTGATGTATTTCTTATCAGTTGACAATGCTCGCCATGTGCGAAACCGGTACTGACCCAAAAAAATATATGTGGAAAAGGTACTTAAAATTCATAGTTTGGTATTGACGGTAATGGGGAAAATGTGTGATAAAAGAATCAGAAAGGAAGTGCGCGAAAGAAGAATGGGAAAAAGAACCTAACATTTTGTAACAATTAATAATTAAGGATTTCGACTGAGGGTGCTTGATGGAATTTCAATATAAAATTTGAATTGTTTGAATTTTGTAATTTTTCATGAGTTTGGTCGCTAACGACCCGGGTTTCGCCTTTCGGCATCTTCAGGCATTTCAAGTGCACGGATGTACTTGAACATTTAATAATTTAATAGCCATTTAACATAGTGATCTACTTATATTTTTGTATATAAACGATACAAACTGTTTACTACGCGTCAGTTCATACAAGTACATCCGTGCACTTGAAATGCCTGAAGATGCCGAAAGGCGAAACCCGGGTAGTTAGCGACAAACCTCATGGAAAAGTACAAAATTCAAACAATTCAAATTTAATAATTAATAAGACATGCATGCTTCCAAACGGAATCAATCAAACGATTGATTAAACAATTTATCAAACTACCCAAACTAAGACTGGACCCTATGAGCTCGCAACCGAAACCAATGACGTTGACACTCGGCATCAGTGGCGAGAGCCTCAAACATAACTTACATAACCCAAATAAAACGTTTTGAAAACGTGGTTGATGTCAATGGGAGGTATATTGAATGACTAATGGTTAATAAATCATAAAATACGGTGTGTAGTTGTGCATGATATGCATGCTGAATTGTTTCTAGTGAACTGCGGGGAATACTTTAAATTTCTCAAGCCATACTTTCGATCACATACGATAAAAAAGGAAATTACAATTTGAGGAATCGACCAAATATGAATGTCTTATATCGAAGAAATTTTGCGACGCTTTTTTATCAGACGAAAAAAGGTCCATGTAAATTTCATTGCGTCCGGGGCCCCATGTGTTTATTCCGCCACTTCTTGGCATTGCGTCTTTGAATGTTGGCAATTAATTTATCACCCATATTTGATATACAAACTTGTTAACCGTTCTAAAGCTAACGACACACCGCTGTGTGGCATAAGAAAAAGCTCTGACAGCTAAGAACTCACCGGTGGCCAACTACGTTTAAGGCGTCAAAAAATAATATTTCTCAAATTATCACATCGAATATGTATCCGAGATCTCTCAAGGCTAACAAAATTACTATAAACTTTTCGTTTTAATAGTTTTCTTAAAATATATTCAACAAAAAGTGTATAGAGGTTATCAGGGCCGTCACAAATTTTCATAAAATATTTACAATATTAACGTAAATATTATTTTGGATGTATATATGTGTTTGAAACCACTTGAATAAATACAAATTATTCATAAAATCATAAGAAAAATTCATTTTATGATAGCCAATCGGGGTGAAAAATTGACATAATATTATAAACTGTGTGTGACAACCCTTATCGAGGATTCGTAAATTCGCTCTAAAAACCATGTCGTATGGTAATTAACATGGGATTGCTTTCATATGGGATCAAATACTTATAAGCCCTTAAATAACGTAAGTAGTTTTAAGGTATTGTCCTTTTTTAATTTTTGAAAAAGTCGTAGCGCCCAGGGCAAAAACTGGGAAATTCTTCTAGGTAAAAAAAAAAGACGTTAGAGAACAGTTCGTTTATTATAAGCAACACAAATTGCATCTATTTATAATAATACGACAGCAAAAATCCTATTAATACCGTAGCAACCAAGTTTATATTGGACACGGTGGCTCCAAAAAGTGCTGAATTACAGCCGTCTTCGAAGCATTGACAAGTCTTTTCCGTGTGGTCACCATTTGCAGATCGATAGCAGGGCTGTTCGTTCATCACCCATCCACATCCTCGGTATGTTCTTTGTTCATCTATACCACCGGGAACATAAACTAGAAGAAAAATAAATAGTATGTTGTCAGTGAATCGTTTTCCATGGCAATTAGGTAAATGTACCGGTAGCTGACCGTTTAAGAGAAAATTTCAACAAAAATAACGATTAATGTTTAGCATTGTACCGAATGATGGCAAAGCAAGTATACATACTCATATTGGATCATATGTCTTAATTAATATTATGTAACAAAAATTACGAAAGGGCCTGTTTAAAAAAAGTTGTGTTAAATTATTTAAAGCCATGTTCCTGTTTCATTAGTTGACCATCTCACATATTGAAAAATCCAGTTGTTGACCATGCCTAATCAGGGGGCATTATAGTGAACTTTCTGTCAGAGTTGCCTCAGGGCTTTCTGTGACACCACTCTTGGTTGAATCAAGTAGCAATGGGTGGTTCAGGAACAAGATACACACCGTTTCTAGATTGACCACTTTAGAAATTTTAAATAATACACTTTCCTCACTAGGTGTTGTTTTCAAATGGCTATATGGTGATGTGTTAGTGGCTCATTTCGACCACAGATGCCTTAACTTGTCTGAACTTTACAATTTAGAGCAATCCCGCATCTGCATTTCTTATTTTGGTCCGTTTTATTCTCAAACGGTCAACTACTGGTACATGGTCAACTACTAGTACATTTACCTTACTGGCGTTTTAGCACATTTCATACAATAATATAAAATTCAAAATAACTTAGATTATTCCACGAATTGTGTAAATAATTATGACACGTGTTTCGCCTCTTTCAGAGGCATCTTCGAACTTACTATTGGAAATAATACCCAATCCTACATGGCATCTCATTAGTTTATATTATGTAATGCCAACGTCATTGGTAGTATAATTATTTGTTTGCATTGTTTTAATTCGATAGCCCCCTCCCTGCTACCCGTAAAAAGGAAAAATCCCAAACTCGATTTTGTAATTTTATCATTTTAAAATATTAGAATCAATCTTGCTTCGTAACTTAAGCAAACTTTGCGATAGTAAGTTCGAAGATGCCTGCTCGTGTCACAATTAGTTACACAATTCTTGGAATAATCAGAGTAATTTTGAATTTTATATGAAAATCAACTTCCACAAAGTTACCGCCGAATCCATCGAAAACATTTCATACAACCTGCAATCTTCAAGCTCCTCAAGTACATCATTCCTACTGAATGCAATATTTTTTATTTTATAAATTTACAATCATTTTTATGTGTCGTAAATTGACGTTAATTGAGTGTAGCTGTATTAAATTACAAATTAATGACTGCAGCTTTGCAATAAGATTTTCATTTGGCGATCATTATGATTCGTATGAAAATTCGGCATCGCGACATAAGCGCGCCGACTTTAGCGCGCAAAGATTATTTTGTACTGTTGACTGCTCATTTATATAAATTTAATTACGTTTCTAAAATAAATAATTACTATTTAAAATAAATTGACACTTTAACAAACCTATCCCAGAAAATTTTATCTATTGGAAAAAAAAAAAAATAACCACCAGCAGTGACGGCTGGTGACGGGGTGTTGGGGGGTGCAATGGAAGATTCAATAATTTCTTCTTAAGAGTTCTTTCCTATTCGTTGGATTTTAAAACACTTCTATAGCATGGACTTTCAATTCAAATGTTCGCAATACCAACTGTTTCTCTTCCGTAGTACGGAAAAATAGCTGAATCTTCCTTTTGCACCTCCTAGCACCCCGTCACCACCGTCACTGATCACCAGCATGTAAAATTTGCTTGAAAAAAACTTATAATTATATATAAGCGTGTATCCATTGAACATTAGTTTAATAATAATTCTTAAAAAGAATCTCTAATATTATTGAAATTCAATTTGTCTAAATGCATTATTATTTTGTTTTAAATTTCCGCCATGTTTGTTCGGCGTAATTTTTAAGATGATTTGATTTTTATTATTTTTATTCACGTACTCGTTTTTTAAATAAATTTTGAGTATTTTTTTTTTTATTAAAATGTTTAAATTATTATTATTGCAAGATAACTTCGCCGCGCCTTAAAATTCATAGCAATACATACATTATTTTTCAGTTTTACATCTTTATAGTAGTTTTATTTAATTTACATATCATGTTGGTTTAGTGCATGGGTGGCCAACCTTTTCAGCAGCCGGGCCAAATTTTAGAAATGAGATTTCCTATCGGGCCACACAACAATATATTTTTTTTTATTATTTAGCAAACGGGAAATATATAGTTTTTTTAAGAAGATATTACAAAAATGAGAATCAAACATATGTATTATATTAGAGTTACGCAATACAAAAAATAATAAAAAAAAATAGTCAAAATATAATAAATTTTAGTGAGTCGTCTGATTTTGTTTGTCAGAACTAAGTTCATCAATGTTCATAACGATTGATGTTGTTGCTACACGCAAACAGTTTTCCAAATGCTCATCAGTGATTCGTGTTCTCATTTGAGATTTAATATGCTTCATTCCAAAGTGTTTCCAAAAAGCGAAATCATCGATAGAGCATGTTTGTAACTTGGATGGTATCTGGTAGGTCTGTGCTTTCATCCAATGCTAGAGCATAACATATGAACTTGGAAATTCGATTTCTCCAATTATCTTCAATATAGTTTCTTATGTCGTCGACACGCCTAGTCATAGTTGGACGATACAGGCTTATTTTTGAGAAATTTATTTTTATATAAAATTGGTTTTATGTACACTAAAAGAAAAAAAAATGTGTGCATATGCTCCGCGGGCCACAGATAGACACTCGCGGGCCACACGTGGCCTGCGGGCCCCGCGTTAGCCACCCTTGGTTTAGTGTAAATCCTTGAGTCATGCACATGGGCAATTTAATTATATGCAAAAAAGAATCGTATTGCATCAAACAAAATATTAAAATTTGAAATATATTACCTGTTAATACTGTTTTTCTGCAAAACGGTGTCTTGCCATACACACTCGTGTCGCAAGTTTTAGGCACAAGCATCGTCGCTGGATCTTTATTCAAGAGTTGGAGACAGTCTTCCTCACCTTTTATATTGCTGTTACATTGGTAACATTTTATTGGGGGACCTAAAAAGGCAATTTATGAACATCACAGATAATACTTTTTTTTTATCCATCCATTTCCCAATTCTATGCCTCTTTCAGTGTTTTTATAAAATTCTACATCACTACAAATCGACACCGTACTTTGAAATGTTTCTAACTCAGGGGCTCTTAACCCTGTGCCCGCAGAGCTATTATCGTGCGCCCGCTACAAAGTATCAAACGACGAAAAAACCCAAATTTTATTATAATTGTATTTTATTTATTGAAACTATTTCTCGAAGAAGTTTCTATTTAAATCTGACTGTTGTATGGTAATTGTAAAAATATTTTAAAAAGTTAAATTGAAAAATAGTACATAAATGTTATACATACATATGTAAAGCTTCCCAGGAAACAATGATAAAAATTATGTTCAACTTGTTTTTTAAAAATCCAACCTGTGCCCGTCACTATTCTCCAAAATGTCAAAAGCGCCCGGAGACGCAATAAGGTTAAGAACCCCTGTTTTAACTGCTCTTGACTTTCCATACTATTTAATTCAAAAGATAAAGTTCACTTGTAACAATGAGCAAGTAAAAATGTTAAAAAAATTTCACAATTCAAACCATTCTTTTGAGAAATAGTGATCTTAATGATTGAATGAAGGAAACAATTATGACAATCTTAAAACTTTATCAAATTCATTTAGTAAAAAACGTTTGCAGATGAACTCCCGAATTCTGCTAACTCTGTAATTCAATAATTTATCACTCTGAAGTTATCTGGAATATGCTGGAATACGGTTCGTATGCACCTTTTTCGTTATATATATGTATGTTACAGTGAAACTGTATTCTCAGTGAAAATGTATCAAGTAATAGATTTGTATGACAACATGATTTCACTGGTCACGATCATTGAAATTATTGGCCCATGTCGATGATTTGCCGGCCTTAAATTTTGGTTTGTTTCAAATTTAAATTCAATGACAGCTTGAAGAAGAATATATTTTCACTGCGAATACAGTTTCACTGTAACATATACATATATATAAAACGTTTAACTATAACTTATAAGTTTGAATGATCCTTTTCAAATGTAACGAAATGACGCACAAGAAGTTAATCCAATTTCAAGTATTCCTGGAATCATCATTTTAACCTTGACCCGGCCAGTTCTAACGTTTATCCAGCATCATTGACGTAATATCCGATTAAATATCTGCAGAAGTCTATTGGTTTATAACATAATTAATACTGGCTTATAAGTTGGATTATCCCATAAGCGCAAAGGGGCGCGCTTGGGTCCTCAAGCGGGTGCGTTTGGTACTAATTTTTAATTGTTTCTAGTGAACTGCGGAGAATACCGTACATTGTTCAAGCCATGCTCTCGATCACATACGATACAAAACGGTAATGAAAATTGAGAGAAACGACCAACAATAAAATCATAATAGAAAATATGTTTAATACTTAAATAAATTTTACGTCGCTTTTTTATCATACGAAAAAGAGAGACTGATTATATAGATTATATTGTGCCTAGGTCCTCCCAAGTGCTTAATCTGCCACTAGTTGGACGCAAAACTTCGCGGAATGAAGCCCTGCATTGTTTTATTTCAAGATTTTCATAACTGGCAGCGGGACGTTAATCCCGAAAACACTAGACACCATATCGTGGGTATAGGGTAGGGAAATACGGGCGAACTACAAAAATGGCTGTTTTGAGTTAACTTTAGCATTGTCATGCTCAAATGCATTTCTATAAGATATAAAAATATTAAACTTGTACGAAGTGCGGATTACCATAAACTCGACTTTCCCGCAAATCCGTAAGAACAAAGTTTAACATTGAAAACCGTTTTGCCATTTATCTCAGTTCGTTGTTTTTGTAGTTTCGCCCGTATGTCCCTACACCCTCGAATTATTATATGAACTTGAACGTTGAGCACTCTTTGGAAAGAAATCTTTCCATCACGTTCTCGAGTTGCCCTATAAAAACGCTGCATTGATATACAATATATTCTTTTCGTTGAACTCACGTACACTGATTATCAAAAGGAAATATTAATCGTTACTATAAATTGAAGGTTTCTTTAGATGCAGGTCAAAATGCCTCACTTCTTTTTTTCAATGACATAACCTCAAAAAGGGTTTTTGTAGGTTACCATTGATCCAGCTTAAAACACATTATATTACACTAGTTAAATAATAAATTTAATTATTACCATCTACAGCCTGGACAGCAAGGATTATTGCTGAATACAGCACTGCTGCCTGAATTAAATTCATATTATATTTAATCGTTGAAATCTGAAATATAAAATACCTACATTATTTTATATTAAGACAAATGAGCTGATTTCTTAAATAGTAAAATTGCAGTATTCAGACACGTGGCTAATATTGGACGCTACTTTTGATGGTAGTTTTGGATTCCTTGCTTCATTTTGGACCTATATAGCTTGGCGCAGATGGATTTCGTTAGATTTTGTGGTCGTGGTGTAGTTTTGAATTTTGCAATTTTGTGCGTTTTTCACCGTCGAGCGTTCGGCCATTCGCGAGTAGCTCAGTGGTGCTCTGGGGAGTCGAGTGATTGATGGTGAGTTCACCTAGGGACTTTCGTGTGGTTGTAGTTAGTTGCATTGTTGGATGGTATAGGTTAGGTTAGGTTAAGTTAGGTCACCGAATTTTTTTATCTTCTTTTAACCTAACCTAACCTAACCTAACCTTCTTATTGCCCCGCACAACCACAGTTTTGCCGCAAGCGTACCGAAAATTTGGTGAAAAACGCACAAAACTGCAAACTTCAAAACTACACCACGACTACAAAATCTAACGAAATCCATCTGCGCCAAGCTATATAGGTCCAAAATGAAGCAAGGAATCTAAAACTACCATCAAAAGTAAGGTCACAATATTAGCCACGTGTCTGTATTCTGCAAATTTACCTCTTAAATTTTCAAGATAAGAACCATTTTATCTGTCAAATTATATACATACAAATATGACAAGTACAAAAAAATAACGTTCGATTACATTACGATATAGTAATATTATACCTAGTTTATTTATAATTATACTTAACCTAGAAAATGTGTTATTGCCTTCGTAACATAATCGAATATACTAGAATATTTTATTATAAATGTATTTTTCTAAAAGGTTATACAGTAGTTTCTGATAGCGATGTGATAACAGCAAACTGATTCTTAGAATCTACGATTCTGTAAATAACATTTAATGAAAATAAAAATTGAAAAGATCGTTTTTGATTAAGTTATCACACATCAAGATTAAACACTTGTCAAAAAAAACACTTCAATATTTTTCCTGGAAGGCTCCAACTCGCGGTTATGTCACTGGTAGATTATTAAAATGTAATAAAGTGTAACTGCAGTTAAATGTTGTATATAATATAAAATATAAAATAACTTTGATTATTCCACGGTTTGTGCTACTAACTGTGACACGTGTTTCACCTCTTTCAGAGGCATATTCAGAACTACTATCACAAATTTTGCTTAAGTAATGAAGCAAGATTGATTCTAACATTTTAAATTATGTATATTAATAGTTTAACGTCATTAGTAATATGATTATTTGTTTGCTTTGTTTCGATTCTATAACCCCCTCCCTTGCTTCCCTTAAAAGGGAAAAATCCCAATCTGATTGATTGCAGCTCATTAGTATCATTATTTGTTTGCTTTGTTTCGATTTTATCACCCCTCCTTGCTTCCTTTAAAAGGAAAAAAACCCGAAATCAATTTTGTAATTTCATAATTTAAATTGCTAGAATTAATCTTGCTTCCATTACTTAAGCAAACTTTGCGATAGTAAGTCCGAAGATGTCCGAAGATGTAGCGTGATGTAGCACAATACGTGGAATAATCAAAGTTCTTTTAAATTTTATATTAAAATGAACTTCCACAAAGTTACCGCCGAAACCATCGAAAGTATTAAATGTTGTATCATTAATCGTTTTTCTGCATCCGTCGTCCATTTGCGAGGGCGTTCTATGGTACAATTTAAAACTGAACTTAACAAATTAAACCGTTTTCTGAAGAACTACTTACACATTATATAACTTAATAAAGATCAGGACCGATTTCGCTCAGCGTGAGCATTATCAACTGATGACATATACATTGAAACAAGTTTATTTATATCAAAATGAGAAACGTCAGACAAGGTATAATAAACAATTGGTTTAAGAAATGTATCAAGAATTTAATGATAATCTTTCAAATGTGGAATTAAGAGTCTACAGGGCACTACAATAATTGGGATTGAACAACATTGCAGGTCTTGAATCACGTAAAGTATTTTGATAAACCAACATCATATATCGAAATATAAATCAAAAATTAGTTATCATAAAAGCACTAAGTATAGATTCATGATCTGTGTATAGAAGAGGTGGTGAAAAAAGATAACATTTAATCCATTTGAATTGGGCAAGAATTTATATCTAATGATTTCTAAAACATCTTTTTAATCAATTTTTTGAGATTTGTTCATTTGATTATTTTTTTGGATGTTTGGATTAAAAGATTACCTTAAGAATATAATTCATTATACTTTCGATAGATTCGACCGCAAGTGTTTGTGGAAGGTTCGGTTTGGGGAAGTTCATTTTAATATAAAACTTTATATAACTTTGATTATTATTCCACGTATTGTGTTCCTAATTGTGACACGTGTTTAGCCTCTTACTACGCTTACCTCTTAATATGATTTATCTCTTATTTCGACACTAACTAAATGATACGGTAAGAAAAATAACAATGTATTTTATCTACATAAATTATTTTATATATTTGTTGATAGCTATTTCGGCTTACACCTTCGTCAGAACTATGTTTTAAACGTGTATTAGAGATATCTCTCTTTCTGTTGAAACCATACCAACGTTACATGGAAGAATTTAAATAAGTTTAATTTATTGGTCTAAAGTAATGGAGAGAAAAAATAATCTGGGTATTTTTGGGTTATTTTTATCGTGTGAAACCACTTAAAATCCGCAATGTCTTAAGTGCATCTATTTTTAATTTTTAAATTGTTTTTAGTTTATTGCTTGATAAAGGATTTAGAAGAGGTGAAGCGTTACTAATAATCTGGTCGTTAAGAATGCGAAAGCCGAAATAGCTATCAACAAATATATAAAATAATTTATGTAGAACTAAAATACATTGTTATTTTTCTTACCGTATTATAATGGAGTTCTACCAAGTAAATGCCTACTCAATCAATAAACTAATCGCTTTTTGATTCTAACATTATATGATTTTCCTGTTTGTCCGATCACAATCTAATAAATTAATACCACTTTGGTTTAAATTATCTAGTTTATCATTTTATCATGTTATTATTTTAATTGACGATTGAAAATCAAATTTAATCCCACTCTTTTAATTCTTGTTACAGTTCTTAAACCAGCTGTTTATTATACTTTATCTCATGTTTCTGATTTTGATATGAGTAACCTTGTTTCAACGCATGCCATCACTTGATAATGCTCACTATCCCGGAAACCGGTCCGTATCTTTATCAAATTGTATGCGGAAGGTTTTATTCCAGGGCTGTGGATTCGTTAAAAAAAATTACGAATCAGACTCCAACATTGACCAAAACACGACTCCGACTCAACCAACCAATCCGGCCAATAGCCAAATTTAACATATTACATGCAAAAATAAAAAGTTCAAACTTTTAAAATATCCGACTCCGAGTACGACCCCGGCCAAAACCCCGCGACGACTCTGACTCCGGCTAAAAAACTCCCGACTCCACAGCCCTGTTGTATTCTCTCAGTCGCTCAACCTGTCAGTTCAGTTCGATGGCAGGAGTTTTGGTAGAAAGTCACTCTCGTTTTTAATTGCCCGATCGATTGGTGGGAAGAATTTTTTAGACAACACAAACACCCATGTCTTCGTCGACAAATTGACTGAAAATTTTCAGCTTGTGCAGTGGAAGCCAACGGCGTTGACAACTGCACCACGGACCCGACTAAATTATACTACACTCTGACTTCTTTAACAGTACACTCGAGTGTGCGGCAGCCGTTGATACTAAACAAATTTACTCCCCTCTGACATAAGCAGTCACCTACCGCACTTAGCCCACGCACTTAGTCTGTATAAAATTAGAGAATTTAAAATTTTCGAACTCTGGCAATCTTTTTTTTGTGAGCGTTATTCAGGACATTCTGACAGCGCCACTCTTTCGTGTGCATAAGTAGTGTGGTCAGTATGTACATAATAACTAATTTTTTAGTCGTTTAACATAGAAAATTACCCATCAAGCTCGCGGTGGACGACCAAGATCGCGTTAAAACTTAAAATCATTGCTTAGATATACAAAAGAAATGAAGGCGACAAAGATGAAATAACAAATAAACAGAATAAATCCAAGCGAATATTGGAGAAAATGACAAGACCACGCCCACCACATTATGCGCGCAAATTAACCAAACCGTTTACTTCGTCAAACAATAGAATGATTAATATGTTAATTGCGACTTGAACGATTAACTTACCCACTACTTATGACAGCCTTTACACGCATGGAATCACTAAATTTGAAGGTAAAATTTAGTTATCATTTAACTTATTAACGGCCAGACTTTTTTGAAGGAATTAGCTGAAATAACCAGGCAGTTTTTACCAGTTTTTTTAATATTTTTTGCAAAAACGAATCCAGATGGGAGATCTCATTTATTTGATTAGTAATTTTCTTTCCTTACTTTATGTACATTATGCCTTACACATAAGACATTTTTCTTTTTTTTTTAATAAAGATGACAACCTGAAAACCTGGGGTACGATTAGATGAAGCAATATCAGATTTTTCGTTCCGCTGTCGTATAACGGTTCATGCTTAAAAACAGATCAGTTGATAATGTTCGCGATGAGCGAAACCGGTCCTGATCCAATAAAATTTATGCGGAATAAGCAGGGCTGTGGAGTCGTTAAAAAAATAAGACTCCGACTCCCGCAAACATTGAGCGAAAACAAAAAGTTCCCTACTTTTCCTGCGACTTCGACTCCGGCCAAAAAACCCCGACTTCGACTCTACAGCCCTGGGAATAAATACTATTTTTTTTTTATAATAATGCCATTACACCAAGTATTGGTAAACACTTTAAAAGTTAACAGAATAATATGTTATGATATGTTTCAAAGAGACGTATCAATAGGAGAAGTGGATACGAAGATATTTTGGTAAATTATGGATATATGGTCACGGGACAGAATTTTTGTAAAGATTTATGAAAAATAAGCACATTAAATGAAATGAATGTAAGGCTTACGTTTTTTTCTTTGAAATGTTTCGTCTTTAATTTTTAAATTTATTATAATAGAAGATCCTAAAGAATACTTCGCAATAAGTATGATATCGAGTTGTTTTAATTTACAGGAGCAAAAATGCAACCACAAACAATAATATTATACAGATAGAGACAGACACATAAGTTTATTATTTGTTTAAAATAAAAATAATAATTTTATTATAATCTAATATTAAAAAATAAATCCTTCTTTCAGAACTACTACAACAATCAGTAATATTCTTCCGATTTCATCATTTTGATTCCACATTTTTTAATAATCCACAAGAACTCAAAGAGTAAAGTCAAAACATAAAATTATAAGCCAGTATGTATAAATTTTTTGAGCTTAGCTCGAGAGTATTGTGATTCTGTCCCGTGACCATATATCCATAATTTACTGATATTTTAACATGTATCAAAATGACTTTCTGGTTCATAGCTCTACTAAAATTCAGAAAGCAAAAGCATCGCCTTTAAAGATAATGAAAAAAATTGTATATGTTAAAAAATAGGTAAAATCAATTACAGGCGAAACCTGTTTTTTGCTCTACTTAAAAGTAAAGGCAGATGAATAACGTTTTTTTGCTTCTGGGGGCCGAATTAGGGGCCGAATTAGGGACCGAATTATAAGTATAAATCGTAATAAATTAGTTACCTAAAAAATGGATTATATCCAATCATAATTGATAAGTGTATTATTTCTTAGATATTTCTAACTGGGGTTGGCCATCCAGTGGTATATGAATATTATTATGGCATTGAACTGGAATTGCCACACATAAACTATCTGACATACATACGGATATCAATTTCATTCAAATATAATCCATTACAATCCGTGCATTGGTATTCAGGTGCTTTATTAGAGGCAACCACATAATAATAATTTACTCCTGATTGTAAAACCACGCTATTTATTAGCAATGGCGGATTTATTATAACTAATCAGGGCTGTGGAGTCGGAGTTGGAGTCGTCGCGGCATTTCGGCCGGAGTCGTACTCGGAGACGGAAATTTTGAAAAGTTTGAACTTTTTATTTTTGCATATAATATGTAAAATTTGGCTATTGGCCGGAATGGTAAGGTTGATATTTAATTGAATACACATAAATAGGAAAATTAGGACAAAAAAGTGACGATATTAAACTTTTTTTAGTCGGAGTCGAACTTTTTTTTACCGACTCCACAGCCCTGTTACTAATACATAATTTAATCTGTCGAGAATCGCCCAAATGAAATGTTTCAGGGATCAGTGAAGGATAACCACATAAGCGCGAGAGGCGCGTGCTTGGGGCCTCCAAATCATGGGGGTCTCAAAAAATTATATCATTATAGTTCACGGTCCGTGGTGCAGTGTTCAACGTCATTGGCTACCGTGTCGGACCGCCCTGGTTCGATTCCCGGTTTTATTTCAGTCGATAAATCGATTCTGCTCAGAGGCAATGGGTGTTTATGTTGTTAAAAATCTTTTCCCCCCACCTTTCCGATCCCAAAGAGCGACGCATAGTAACAGCGATTAGCTAACCACTAGCCCTGCCCTGGTCCTCGTATCGTTTCCACCTCTACTCTCTTCGAAAAAGAGAGGTTGAGCAACTGAATAGCAAGCAGTTCTTGTAGAAAGAACATATGTTGAGATAAACTCCGTGAGGAGTCCATATCTTCAAGCTCAAGTTGCGAGCGGACATGGTCAAAAAAAAGTCACATACATATGTTTTGTAAATGAAAACATATTTTTGACAATGTATTTGGTTCGGAATATGTATATTCATGCTGTCACACCGAAAAATGCATTTCCAATAGTGGTAATATTGAATAACTGATGAGTTATTCAATAGTAATCATAAAGTACGGTGTACAGGTGTGCTATTTACTAATTCTGAATTGTTTCTAGTGAGTTGCGGGGAATACCGCACATTTTTAAAAGCCATACTCTCGATCACATACGATAAAGAAATGAAATCATCATTATAACAAAATATGTATGACAAGTGTAATTTTGAATAAATTTTGCGACGCTTTTATCATTTCAAAACGGGGCCTTTAAAAGTCTTCTGCGCCTGGGGCCTCCCAAGTGCTTAATCCAACACTGTCGAGGAATAAAATTTAAAAAATTTTAAAAAATTGCACACAACAAGCTTCATCTTCATCGTCTGCTTTAATATTATATTTATTATAATACCTTCCCAAACTTTGTTTTAATTGTTTCCTAATTTTTAGTTAATGACATGTTATGTCACTGTTTATACTGCGAAAAACCGTCTTCAACGAAATCGGAATAAAAATCTGAAGAATATAATTTAACCTAGACTCATTGCCAATGTGTCAGATATAAATAAAAATAATAATCACTGATAATCTGGAGAATAATTACAACACTTGAAATTAACTTGAGGAGAAGCACTTGACCTTGCCAGGATTTGAATCGAAAGCATTCGCGGCACTAACCTTATGGCTACAGAAACCTACAATAACAATTTGCTGGTGAAGAATAAAATAAAAAAAAATACACCTAAACGTCCTAAACGCAAACATAATGTACAAAGCAATGTTCAAACAAATGTACCGGTATTTCAAACATACTATTTTCAGTGACTTATTTGGTAAACATTAATATGATTATTCAAAACAATAAAAAAAATGTTAAATTATATCTAATTTCTCATAATATACCGTTTACCGCCTGCTCCTTTTTGTTTATAAGAACAAAAATGTCCAAATTGTTCCAACACTAAAACTTTTCAACTGTCATTAATACTGGTGAGATAATAACAAATAACTTATCACATTATTCTTCAAATAACATTTGGAAAGTATCACAGAAAAACAAGCAATATTGCACAACAATAATACTTATTTTTTGCAGTGCTTTATATCCTTTCTTGTGCAAACTTGAAACTTTTATAACCCGTTGAAAAGAATGTTTACGTTCGAAATCCTAACCACGAATAAGTAGATCGAATATTACTTTAGCAGCCGTGTCGTATATTTGTATGACCTCAAAGTCTGATAAAGAAGTCGGTTACTTATTGACTGGCGTCCAATCGTAATCATTATAATATTTATAACACAATGTTTACCTTGTGCATATTATTATGGACATGTGTTTTTGATTTGCGAAATTACCAAGTACCTACCTATAAGCTTTGCGAACACTTCAGATTTATAGTCACTTTACGAACTATATTCCTGATTAGAATTGGATACGACTAACTTTAATAGTTGGTCCCTATTCGTAAAGTATTTTTCTATATTGTGTTACATTTAGGTCATTCATAAATATTCTTAGATATGTAGTCATTTACGCAGCATAAAAACATGTTAATGACACCACATTTTTCAAACTAGATTTTTGCGATTCGAAATTCATTTACAATGCCATCTACCGATATGTGTGGAAAGAAATAACATTTCATTGAAAAATTATCCAATTTTAAATTTGATATTAAAATATTTACATGGAAATTTAAGCACAAAAAGGTACATAAAACAAGGTAATGGAGTTTCATTAACTGTCCAAACTCTTCTGCATTCAGTTTCCATCGTCTACAATTTTTTTATATGCTATAATTATTTCGTTTGTTCACATCACCACATTTCTTTTTTGCAATTTTGACAATGCTCGTGATGATCAAAACCTATGCTGGTCATAAAAAGCAGTGTGATTTTTTTCCACAAATAAATGACAACTTGCACTTCAAAAACGTTATCAATCAGTGTTAGGGTTTTCCGAAAAATATTAGTATAGGTAACTCATACCAAATTCAAAAAAAACTATTTTGGTGTAAGTTTACAGTGCAAAGTAAAATAATAATTATAATAATCATTAGAATGACGACAGTTTTTCTCAACTCGCACAGAGAAATATCTTCGAGGAGTAATGGTGGCAACTTTATTTTTCAGGTTTTCGAATTAGTTATCTTATAATATTATTAACAATAAATTACATAACTATAATGTTGGTCAACCATTTAAAGAAAATACATTAAGTATTCCCAAATACAATATGACATCAGTGAACGCTTATAAAGTTTGGCAGAAGTTCATTTTATGAACGGCATAAACCAGCTGGGACCCCCACCCGGCGTGACTGTAAAAATGCGCTGTTGCCAGATGTCACTTAGCTTCTGCTGAAAGCTGGCGGTTGTTGATAATGTTAAAAATGTGTAAATCATAATAAATATGCTGTCAATAAACAGCATTACAGTATTCTTAAATCTTGTGACTCACAAGCCGTCTTTTTATTTAACCACACTATCCAATAAGTATATTTGAGAGTTACATTCGTGTGAAATGTGCAATTAGGATGCACTTATGTATTGCTTTCTAAGGAATGCGTTGAGCAATTTTTATCTACAGGCCTCATTTTATCAATCCGCGGCAATTTGAAAACGCTATTCGCTTCAAAAATGAACGGCTCGGGTATGGCAGTCGCCAATTCCATGATCGGCGGATTCGGATACGGGCCCGATAAAAGCAAAGAATTTCAAATGGAGTTGCTCATGGAGAGACTTCGAACGAAAACGTCGCAATACAAAACGCTGACAGAAACGTCGAAAGCCGTTAGAATGACGATGCTGGTAAGAAAATTGTTTATTGATTAGTTACCTCACACATCAATATTCATACGTAGTGCCCTACAATATTGTTTTCAAATTTCGCGACTGTCATGCGATGTACTCGATTAACAAGAAAAGTTACTCGTACATTTGAACAACTGTCGATATCAATAAGCTCACACAAAAAAAAACTTTAAAGCTTTTCAAGTGAGTGTTTAATTTAATAATATTTTCGTGCAATAATTGAGGGATACATTGAACCTTATAGACAATGTTAATCTATATGTAAATGAGTTCCTACATCGTATTTTAAATATATATTATTTTTATAGCCAATATTTAGTTAAACCTAACTGAACTCAAATGTTAAGTATTTGATCCAGCCGGTTAAATTAAAAGTTCTAGCCTTTGTCTTAAACCTTTCTACAATATGTTATGAAGACGAGCAACTAGGAAACCATTAGTGAACTGCATAAACATCCATGAAACTCGTTGAAATACTGTATAGTCCGGTACGTGGCGCAGTGTCAACGGCGTTGGCTTGTGTGCCGGATCGCCCGGGTTCGATTCCCGGTACAAGCGGATTTTTTCAGTTGATAAATCTGTTCAAAGGCATGGGTGTTTGTGTTGTTGAAAATCCCTTCCCACCTTTCCTATTCCAAAGAGCGACGCAGCGATTAAATAATCACTAGTCCTCGTATCCTTTCCATCCCTACTCTCTTCGAAAAAAGAGAGGTTGAGTAACAAGCAGTTCTCGTAGAAAAAAACAAATGTTGAGATAAACTCCGTGAGGAGTCCATATGCTCCAAGTTGGGTGCGGACATGGTTAAAAAAATAAATAGTGTGGTAATTGTTGATTATGAAATAGAAATATAAAGTATGACCACTTATTAAAAAAGTAATCCTCGATTTGACATCTTCATACGGTGATTTTTTCAGTTATCACCACACCTTGTATCGAATCTCGAAACAAGGTGTTGAAGGAGTTATAAGATAAATACTAGGCATCTCCTTACCTCATCCTTCTACCTTATCCAGCTTACAATCAGAATAATCCTTCATATTGTAAGTGGTTGGGACTTAAAAAAAGTAATGTGACATTTTTAAATTCATTTACAGTAATGTATATCCATGCAACCCTACCTGCTTAAAATGTGTTAATTATCTCTTACTTAAATTGTTTAATGCATGATTTTCTGTTGCAAGGCAACAAATAATTGTAAATAAACAATACAATACTCAGTTTTCTTTTTATCATCTTCTTGCCTCAAGGATTGCCATGACCCAATGGTATGAATGATTTTGAGTTTCTTTTTAGTTATAGAGCTGATGTGTTTACATTCATTTATTGAGTGAAAAGCTTCAATGTACTTACATTTTAAAATATCAAATGCATTAAAAATAATTGTGCAATTATTTTTATTTTTAAAAAAAGAATGTTTACAATGTTGCCAGGTATAGATTTATGATGCTTAAAAATATTAATACATTCGCGCTTTTGTCTTTGAAATAATAAAATATGTTCTATATTCAAATCAAAAATATGAAGTCATTTCTCAGATGTCTATAAATTTTCATAAACCCTTGTACAGATATTTTTACCGTATTAAAATGAATAAATAATCTAATTTCACAATGTTTTCATCCAGGATAAAAGGTGGGCACTAGATACGGCGGATCGAGCTATTCTCCAGAAATGTCTTGACAGCTTACAGCACAGCATCAAAGTATGTTCCTTCCAGAGCTTAGTAGAAAGACTAGAGTGCCTTTCCCGCCAACTTGGGTAATTCTATTACTTTTTCATCTTATATTGCCATCCCTTATAAATATATTTTCCTTACAAGTAATATTATGCAGCATACACACGACACTTTTTCTTAGTCTGCACATGAAGAGATAACTCAAGACAAACATATACTGTAGTAATATAAAATTTTAAATAACTGATTATTCCACGTATTGTGCTACTAACTGTGACACCTGTTTCGCCTCTTTCAGAGGCATCTTCGGACTTAGTATCGCAAAGTTTGCTTAAGTGATGAAGCAAGATTGATTCTAATATTTTATAATGATAAAATTACAAAATGGAGTTTGTGATTTTTCATTTTTACAGGAAGCAAGGAGGGGTTTATAGAATCAAAACAATGTAAACAAATAATTATACTACTAATAACGTCAGCCTTACAAAATATTAACTAATGAGATTCAATCAGATATGGTTGTACAGTTAGTAGCATAATACGTGGAATAATCAAAGTTATTTTATATTAAAATGAACTTCCACAAAGTTACCACCGAATCCATCGAAAGTATATATTGTAGTGCTTAATTTAATTTTTATATAACAATCTGATTCTATAAAATAGCAAGCATACAAAGTGTCGAAGGAAGTAGAATATTAAAAAAAGTTATATTATCTATGTGAAAGCATTAGGATTAGCAGAAATGTATTAATTTAATTACATCTTGTCTATGATACTTATTTTCACTGGCTCATTGTTGCAAATAATAATGTTTTTTTTTTCAGTTTCAAATTTTTAGTCGGGCCATCTGGTGTGGACTTATTCATTTCATCAGATATGTTTTATTTGGAAATTTTACTAGAAGCCAGTGGAACCGTCAAAGATGTTAAAATCCACCATGAAGGAAAGGTAATTATAGTCAAGAGTTTATTCAAATACAAGTTGAATCCCAATGTTCAGTACTGTTGTTTGACCTTTGAGAACTTTGGTATTTGGAGTGTATCTTGATTTATTTTCTCTTTGTCTTGATCTTGAGTGCTCAAAAAATTCCCATTGATATTGTTTTAATATTTGGCGCTTTAGTGCATTAACTGTCATGCCAAAGTTAAAAAATTCTTTGTTTTTAAAATAAAATCTATCTATAAAAGCATTTTTATTACTTTTAAAAGACATTGTAGAATAGAGAACTGTAAAATAATAACTTAACAAAATGTTAATGGTTTATTTTGCTTTTGCTAACCGACCATCAAATGCGAAATAGCAAGTCAATTACCAAAATAATTAGAAGGCTCCATAAAAAAAGTGTTAGCACTAGTCTAGAACAGTGGTTCTCATGGAAAATTGCACTGTGGCCGCATCGAAAACATAAGCTGTCCTATAAAAATGTCTGTTGGCCGCACAAAATTTTTGTTATGAGTCTGTTGAGTTTGAGGTATGTCAAATGGACCTACATATGGTTGTCAATTTACTATTGGCTTTAATTGTATGTATACGAAATATTTCATTTTTATAGTCTTTCTTGAGAAATTAACTTGTAAAACCACATTTTTTTTCATATCAATATTTTCTATGAAGCTGTTGAAGGCCGCATCCAAATCCTCTGGTGGCCGCACATGAGAACCACTGGTCTAGAATTACCACAAGTATACTAAAATACTGACAGCAATAGTTGCTTATGTGTCCATATATTTTCATTGTCATTGAAATGCACAGAAGGAGCAACAGTCCTGCGAAGAATTGGTGTCCTGCATCAGTCGCGGGGACTTCACCGACTTCACTGCACAATTAGAAGGACTGACCGCCATGTATCAATTGAATGCTGATAAAAAAGCCAAAGCGATGGCTTTCAGCGCTCTGGCTGCCTTGGAAGCCGATTTAGGGACTCTGGCACAGATACAAGCAACACTCAAGGACCCTTGGGCGCAGGTCCATAAAAGCCCCATCGGATTTGTTCAGAAGAGACGAGGAGGTCTGCTATAATTCATTTATAAAATCATCACGAATACAATATTGGGTAATGTCCTAGACTGACTGTCCTATCTCGGATGCATGAAAATGGACCTATTAAAACCCGCCTATTAAACTTAACCTAACCTAACCTGACCTAACCTTACCTAAACTATGTATAACTGATATATTTTCAATATTTGATTTCTTCAGTTGAAGGCTTTTCAAAATATATCAGTTATACATATTATTAGGTTAGGTTAGGTATTAATAGGCAGGTTTTAGTAGGTCCGTATGTTGATGCGTCCGAGATACGACAGTCGGTCTAGGACAGTGGCTCTCACGTGAAAATGTCTGGTGGCCGCTCAAAATTTTTGTTCGAGTCTGTTGTGTTTCAGTTTTGTGAAATGGGCCTAAACATGTTTGACGATTTACTATTGGTATTAATTGCATTCGAAATGCTTCATTTTCAGAGTATTTGTTGACAAATTATCTTGTAAAACCACTTTTTTAAAATTATCAGTATTTACTATGAATCTGCTGGTGGCTGCATGCGGCCACCGTGGCCGCACATGAGAACCACTGGTCTAGGACATTACCCAATATTGTAGATATTGGAACATTTTTTTAATTAAACTGGTTGCATTGTTGAACACACTAGACACAGGTCATTGGCCAATTATCTTGACTTGTAGAAACATTTAAAAAAATATTCATGGAACATAGCAGCATGTTATTTAGCCCCTTGGAGAAATAGAAACCTAACTCATTTTTCTGTACTTTTCATTAGAGCCAAAAAACAGATTTCATCAGTAATCAATCTTAACTAATTTTAACAGTTACAAATTGTCTTTCCGTTATCTTTGAATACAACACTTTGGCTTCCTGATTTATCTGTTAAATAGTAATTTTGTCTCAAGTAATAAGAATAATAAAACATTTTTAGTACTTATTCCACATTGAATTTATTGAGATCAGGATCAGTCATCAATTGATAATGCTCATGGTGAGCGAAACCGATCTAAATAAATTCAATGTGGAATAAGTACAAAAAATCTTTTATTATTTTAATGTGTTGTTTTAAGGTTTAGTGGAAGTATGAACAAGAAAATGATCATGTATTGAACTATTTTCGTTGCCACTTCTCCTATTGATATGTCTCTTTGACACATAACGTGACATATTATTTTGTATCTAGTGGCATTCATAACCAGCAAAAAATGCATTATATTTATTATTAAATTTGATAGAGTTTAAACAAGAAGGACTTATTCAATGTTGAAAATCAATATTTCATATTGCCTTATAACGGTACGTTTTCAATGCTAAAATAACACATGATTGTTCCACTGCATAATGACACAACACAACCAAGTTTCCTTGGTTCGATTTCAACATAATACCAATGTTACATTTAGAGCATCTGTATTTGTTTTTCCTAATTATTTATTTGAATTTTCCAGGTCACGCCATGCGTCTCACGTATTTCGTATCACCGTACGAAGTGGCGCGCTGTCCCGGCGGATCTTTGACTCCGGAATCCCTCAGCGGAACCAACGGCGCTGGACATTCCGTCCGGGTCTTACTGGAATCGGCTGCAGCACACAAATTGCAATTCGCACCACTCATTGCGCCGTTGGCAGGTTCACGAACGCCAAACAAGTGTGTGATTTTAAACAAATTTCTCCATAGTATTTTTTCAAATAGTGTTCTATTAATTGCTTATTGATCATCCGCATTGCTTTTGTTTCCTCTAAAGACTCGATTGATAGTTATTCCAGTGTTGCTACGTGACACCTTAATAAGTTGTGAACATTTTTGATGATTTGAAATTCTGATCACTTTTAAGGTGTTCACTGGCAATACTTGGTGGAATGGAATTATAGTAAAAATACTAACACAATTTCAGTATGTACTTATTCCACATTAAATTTATTGGATCAGGACCGGTTTCGTTCATGGCGAGCATTATCAACTAATCAGTTCCTGTCTGGTCCTGATCCAATAAATTTAATGTGGAATAAGTACTAAAAATGTGTCATTACTTTTATGATTGAATTGGCATTTACAGTTCGACCAACTCCATTGTAACACGGTGAAAAAAAATAGCAATGTATTTTAGTTCTACAAAAATTATATAATATTTATAGTTGAAAGCTATTTTGGCTCATGCCCATGTCTATTTCTGATTATTCTAAATAATAACGCTTTTCTGGAGTTCAAACATTAATAGTAAAACTATATGTATTATAACCAGGGCTGTGGAGTCGGTGAAAAAAAGTCCGACTCCGACTCCAGCATTTACCAAAATCACGACTCCGACTCCAACATTTACCAAAAACATGACTCCGACTCCGACCAAAAAAGTTCAACAGCGTCACTTTCCTCCCCTAATTTTCCTATTTATGTGTATTCAATTAAATATCAACCCTATCAATGCGACCAAAAGCCAAATTTGACATAAAATGCAAAAATAAAAAGTTAAAACTTTTCAAAATTTCCGAATTTCCAAATCGCCGCGACGACTCCGACTCCGGCCAAAAAGCTCCGACTCAACATTGGCTACAGGGAAATCAAAACACAGAGAAACAACGCGTATTCCACGTTCCCCATAGCTAAAGTATTTATATGCCCAAACACTACCGATATTTTATTATGATCAGAACCGGTTTCATTGCTTGCATCATTTGGATGTGTGTATTTTATTTAATTTAATACCTTTCAGAAACCTTGCAATTTTCCCACAGTCACATTCTCATATTGCAGTGAAACCCCGATTCTACGTTTTTCAAGGGACTGTATAAAACAAACGTTGAATGCGGGAAATGATGAACGCGGAAAAGTTTTATATATGAACTAAATGCTGGGACTATGAACGCACTAATGGGAAAAACGTATAATGCGAGAACGTAAGATCGGGGTTCCACTGTATTGTTTGTAGCTTACGGTATCACAATTGCTTAATTCCAGCGGGCCGATGTACTCACCCCTGGGGGCCTCGAACTGCGTGACACTGCCTGCTCGGTTCGTGTTAAAGCTATCGCAACCGATGCCCGTCTGCGGAGCGCTCTTGAAGATGATGTCGGCCGCTGGCGAAGCTACTGACGGCGGTATCCCTCTGACGCCGATTGTTTTACCAGCACTGGACTTGAAGCCATTGCTGTCTCTTGTAGCGAGGCATTCCTCGTCTGTAGATATTAACCCCAATAAAGGACTTTTTGTGGTGAGATCTTGACTCTTCACATTGTCAATATATAGAATATTTTTGTTGCTGTACTCTAAAATCTACGTGGAATCAGTGTATTGATGATATTGATTCCGCAACATATGCTCATAGATGATGGAACTCACTAAAAATTGTGGACTGAATTAGAAACAAAAGCCTTAGAAAATAACAATAAGAATAGATATTATATAATTTAATTTGGATGTGTTATTGAAAATCTTTCACGATTTACACACTTTTTTTTAACCATGTCTTTACGGAGTAAATCTCAGCAGAAGGTTTTCTACAAGAACTGATTGTTACTGAGATGCTCTCTTTATAGAGAAGAGAGTAGAGATAAAAAGATAGGGTGAGTGGTTGACTAATCGCTGTGTCTCTACCTCCTGTTATAGTATTGGATTGCTGAAGGATGGTATTGTAAACAATATACACATCTAAACTACTCCCAACCACCACCCGCCACGGCCTTACATTCAGTATCAGCGATTGTGTCCCGTGGCGTAACATCTATGCCACCAAAAAGAAATCAATAATTGCCTGGACTGGATTTCGAACCCGTGCGCTCCACAACTGAAACCAATGACACTGCACTCCGCCACAGACACGACAGCTTACACACTGCGTACTTGATAATAATTAAAAAATAGTACTTTTTACTTTCATTGTCTCCATTATCGATGTTAATATTTTCAGACGTTGCCTGACCAAAACCAATGTTACTTCCTGACTGAATCGCGAGGCTTGGACGGATGCATGGTGGAATCCGTTCCCTTCACGCATCCACGGCAAGTCTCCACTTTGATAACGAGGCTTCGGCAGCAGGCTATCTTCAACGCTCTCATTGCCAGTTGCGTGCGACCAAACAGCAAACAAGGTAACTGGATCAGACTCCAATACATTTATGAAGTTTGTTACTCTTGGCAAACCATTGTGAAACTTCTTCAGCCTTTGCTGATAGGTCTGCATTCCAACTTCATGGCAATCACTGTCTAGAAAAAAAAACAATTACTCTCAGATCAATCTGATCAATTGTATTTTGTGATTTGAAGCAAATCAAACATTTTTCCAATTTTTATATTTTAAATAAAAGTGTTTAGTTTGTAAGCAAGCGAAACGTGCCTTGTACGAAAAACCGCCGCATACACTATGGCAAAAAGCTTTATAGAAGTGTCCGCTATAGCAGGGTTGACTGTACAGGTAATTTTCTGTGTTTAGGCAAACGATTCACAATTCAAGATATATTAAAATTCTAGAACTTTTGATCAACAGTTATCTCTGAAGGCTTGAAAAAAAAGTTTTGTGTACGAATCAATTTAACCCTTTGAGGAGTATCGCCACACGTATGCAGCAGCGGTATTAATCTTCAATTATCTATTGCCATTCTCATATTTTTTATTGAAATGTTATTATTTTTTCATATATTTAAACTAGACATCAACCATTGATTTTTGGTCAGCAAATTTTTTTTTATTATGTGTTTCAAATAAAGAAACGAATTTTATAAAAAAAGTACTATTTGGGAATAAATCTGTGGCCATATATTATTGAGCATAAAAGTCATTTCGGTTCGATACGCTCTCTGGCATCAACATTACTAGGGGGAACTACACTCCACTGATGAATGCAATAAAGATCCAGGCCCGAATTGGAAGTAAAAGCTTCTCGATAATTATTTGAAAGTTATAACGAATTATTTAAATTAAAATTTTAAATTTACGTTTTAAAAATTCGAAATAAATATAAATCAATATCTCAAATAATTAATAATATTCTTCTCAGATTTACGAATAACAGAAGAAATATGTTTTTGATTTTTTTTTGACTGGTATTAATATTTTTTGAAACTTTGAAAAAAACTTAATTTAATCCAAAATAACTCACCACTCACAAAGAGCTAATTGCAATTACTTTTAAAGCCTAATTTTTAATATGTAATTTTAGATCTGGAATCATCATTGATGGTGGAAGTATCGGCATTATCCTGGCAACACATCAGCGTATGTCTGGAGCAGCCGGGAGAAGGAGGCATGGCAACGCTGGAACTCGAATTACCGGAAGGCATTTCTCCGAGAGTGTCCATACACGGGGGCTTCGGCGGGGGAGCGGCAGGTTCGGCAAGCAGGCCGGACGAAAAGTTGGGCCGAGTGCTGGCTCGCACTCTGTCCATCCCGCTCTTGGTTCGAGCGCTGGTGATAGGTTGGGAGAGGGAAAGGGAGAGAGAAAGAGAGACCCGGTCGGGTTTTAGCGGAGGCGCCGGGGGGACCGACTTCGGGGGGGCTCCGCCCTCACCTTCCGCGCATTATAATGCGCACGCCCATCATCCACAGGGTAATTTACAGTCACTATTTTTCTGATTTTTCAGTTTCGGGTACGACGAACGATTCCCGATGAATTATGTTCAATTTGCACTGCAGAACTAAAACTGTAAATATTACAGGTACATTTCTGAACGACCCGCAGTCAAATCTGCCGTTGTTCGGCAACCAAGACACGAACCTTTCCAGCATGATGGGAAACTCTAACGGGGGAGGCGTCGGCATGCAAGCCTCAAACACCCCGCAACTGATGCCGCACCAACTCGTGTCCGCCTCTCACCAGGTCACCTTCACACCGGTGGATGAAAAGAAATCGTCCAAGAAGAGAAAGCATGACAATTCAGATTCCGACGGCTGGAACAAGAAATCCAAGTCGCAGGCCGTCTGCGAAGTCCTCCTGGAGAGCTCGTCCAACTCTTCCGCTTCCGTCGAAGAGTCCGACCAGGAAGAGGAACCGGTTCATTCGAATTCTTCAAACGACGAAGAAGAAGAGGAGAGAGGAGCTTCGCCGACATCTTTCGTGGGGTTTACCTCTGATTTGGATCCCGCTGAACTGACTAGAGACGGCTCGTCCAACGACAACAGGACGAGCTGTTCGGAGTTTGAAAATTCGGGGGACGGAGAGATCAACGACTCGCAGGATATTGATGATATCATTCGGTGAGTTTGTTTTTTTCTCATTCTTTTGCACCAAGTACTCGAGCTTCTTTATCAAATCAATCTACATCTAGGTCATCTTCATCTACTTGGTCCGATTTTAAAGGACAGGCCGGCGAGTCTTTTCGCCTGTCTAACTGAGGCGTCGAAATATAAACATCCAATGCGACAAATGTTTTAGATTCTCTACAGAAATGGCATAACAAATGTTTGATGCATCATTAAAGTTAAAATATAATAAAAAAATTTTAAACAAGTTTTTTTTTTTTGATTGATTTTTATTGAATAATATATTTAGGATTTGTATTATGTGTAATAATATATAAGGACTACCTACTTGGGTTGTTATTTATTACGTTTTCGATGAAATGTATAATTCTATGTCAAATACCCGATTTTCTATCTTAAAAAATACAAAAGGTTGAGTATCACTAATAAAAGCAAGTTAAAATATATACATTATTATGCAACAAGGTGTTGTACAGCTGGTGTGCAAATCATTTTTTTAAATGTCTCACAGTTTTAAAGTTATATTTTTTTTTCGGAAGTACCAAACTGTTGTATTTGTAGAAACCAGTGAAAATAAACATTTAGTACTGTTAAGTATAGGTAATCACTTATATCGAGTGTAAAACTTACCTTTAAAAGTGCCTTTCGCACATGATTGGTTCCTGTAAATGTTTGCGAATGTTATATGTTCGAAAGAAGAGGGATGTAAAAAAAGTTTCAGAATTGTATTCTAAAATATTTATTGAGGTTTTTCGTACATTTTCTTTATAAACTTGTCAAAAGTTAGATGAATACCACCCCTTTTCTGTTCTTGCTAAAGAGCCCTATAAAATACTTTCGATGGTTTCGGCGGTAACTTTGTGGAAGTTCATTTTAATATAAAATAACTTTGATTATTCCACGTATGGTGCAACTAACTGTGACACGTGTTTTGCCTCTTTCAGGGTCATCTTCGCACTTATTATCGCAAAGTTTGCTTAAGTAATGAAACAAGATGGATTCTAAAATTTTTAAATGAAGATTTTTAGGAATTGTACTCAATTTTGTTCTCCAAACAAATTACTATCTTTATCCATTGTGTACCTTCAGTATAAGCTACTTTGTGAAAATAATTTAAATCAATTCTAATAAAAAATGTAAACCAAAACATAGCGGGTAAATAATTTAAAATGCATCTCGTTTTTTAAATAATGGTTATGTAAAAATTTCCAGATCTGCAAGCACACCTTCCAAATCGGAGTCAAAGAGACACAAGCATAAGAATCGAGAGCACGGGAGCAACAATTCTTCAAAACTAAGCGGCTCCGCATCCCTTTTGATGGAATTGACCGAAGGAAGCTCTCCTGCTGTCAGCATCACTCCTCTCTCTCCGTCGACAGCTGGCTCTATCGCTCCCAACTCTTCCTCGGGATTCTCCTCTGTCTTAGGAATGCGCCTCGACCGGAGGCCCGGGATTGAAATCATCCCCATCTCCTCTGAGCCGCGAGCCGCTCTCATCGGCGGCTCTGTCACGATCACACCCATAACGCCCTCCCAGGCCAAGTCGATGGATGAACGGCACCGAAGCGACAGAAAGTCAGGATCGAGTGGAAAATCTTCCCGCAGCGATAAAGACAAGAAGAAGAAACGGCGACATGAAGATTCCATGGGTCCACCTGAAAAGCTCCCGCCCAAGCAAGACCCTCTCACTAAACCGGTCTCCGTCAGCATCAAACCAGCTGACGGATCACGCTCACCGCTCTCTGGAGGTTCTCCGTCTCCTTTACCAACCGGAAAATTCAGCCCGAGCCCCACACACGGAAGATCAGTTTCCGTTTCTAAGTCCTCTGGCTCGGGAAGTCCAGGGAGCGTGAAGAGTTCAGGGAAGCCTTCGAGCTCATCGAGCCACCACGGAAGCCCGAGGCACTCTCCCGTTCGAAGCAGCCCGAAACGTGCCCCACCCGGTTACTCAAGCCCAAAAAACCACGGAACTTCATCCCCCAAACACATTTCAGGTTCGGGTAGTTCTGGAAAGCCGAGTATGTCAGCTCTCAAATCGGCTGCTGGCGGGTCTCCTTCAGGGAAATCAAGCAGCAGCTATGATCTAACTAAACCATCAAAGGGATCCTCCGGGAAAGAAAGCTCATCGAGCTCCAGAGACAAAGACAGAAAATCTTCAGGCGGCCTTTCGTACAGCAGCTCTGGGGGAGGCAGCCCAAAAATGAAATCATCCACTGTCAAGTTGAAGCAACTCGACCTTTCCACCACCATGAACGAACTGCACGCCTCGTCAGCCGTCAACGACAGCATGATATCTCCGGGCCCAGACGTCAACAAGTCCGCAACGCCCAACCAACTCCGAAACAGGAAAGGCTCTCTGAGTGCTGTCATTGACAAGCTGAAGTCGGCTCAGCACTGCTCAGAGCCTGAGGGAACTGTCGCTAAATCTTCGTCTTCGTCCAGCAGCAGCGGGAAAGATCGCTCCAGTAACCCTTCCAGCAAATTGAACGACTCTAAAACTACCAGTACAAGCGGGAGCTCTAAGCTTAACGATAGTAAAACTCAGGAGTACATGGTCAAGCCCAGCTCCGACGGAATGAAAATTACTTTCAATAAAACCAGAACAAAAGAATCTAGCTCTAGCTCTGGAGGGTCAAAGTCTTCTGGATTTAGCGGAAGCTCTAGTTCAAGCAGCTCAACTCCTAAGCAATCTTCGAGCTCTAGCACGAGCTCGCAGTCCACCACTGGTACCGGATCACCCAAAACTCACACGGGACTCAAACCTGGCGTTATCAGCGGGCCGGCATCCAAAAAACCGCAAGCACTTCAATCATCGAAGACTGGCTCTCTCTCCAATTCTAATCCGTCAAGCGTTTCCTCTGGCAGCCCGGGATCGAGTAACAAAATCAGTTCCAACTCCCTCAGTGTCACCGGCGGCACGTCCAAGGTTCCGTTTACTAAATCCAGCTCTGGTTCCAGTCTTTCCAGTTCGTCTGCTCCTAAATCCTCTTCGAAAGTTTCAACCGGCTCCCCGAAAATGTCCAGCTCGGCTAATGATCTTTCAAAACTGGGACGAGATCGTGAAAGAGAAAGAGAGAGAAAAAAGTCTCGTTCTTCAAAGAGTACCTCCTCATCCGGAAGTAGTTCTGATAAGTCAATATTCTCGAGCAGTAAAAGCAGCGAAAGGAGATCTAGTCCTGCGCCATCCAGAGACGACGGTGACGGTGAGAGGGCATTCAAAATGCTATCGCAGCACTCTAAAGACCCAGGGTTCATCGTGGAAGGTCTCATTAAATCGCTAGACACCAGCAAGTATCAGATACCGAAACTCTCAGCCAGGGTCCCATCAGACGATCCGACAAAAACAAAAAACTCGTCAAGCAACGACAAAACTAGCACTCCAGTCGCACCGCAAACTGACCCGTCCAATATGAGCAACAGAAATGCCGTCAATGACACATCAGGGAAAATGCTCGACTACATGAGCAGGCAGCAGGATTTGCCGGGCTCGAAATATTCCTTTCAACACCTGACCAACTCCAAATTACCCGACCAGGTGCAAAAGTCTCTAACCTCGCCGGCATCTTCAGCAGCCAAACCGGCCATTAATCTTACATCATCCGGTCCAAAATTGCAAACTGATCCGCTACCTCTAGTTTCTGCTTCCAAAACTGTGGATGCGTCGGACAGTTTACAACCCTCAAACTATTCCTTCAGCAGTCTCGCTAAAGCGCAATCTGATTCTGTCAAGGATTCTAAGATAGATACGAAAGTAGTGGACGGCAATCGAACCAATCCCAGTCAACAGATTCACACTGGTGGATCCACTCGGGACGATTCATCGTCCAACAAAATAGACTACTCGAAACCATACCCTGCAATATCAGTCTGCAGTGCCGACACTATAAATCAATCAATTGTTAAAAAAATCGACGCTCACTCGAATAAAGGTTTCACCGTGCCGCAGATAAAACCGCCGACGGACGACACGGCTCGAAAAATGCTGGCCATGTCTACAGAGCCTGGAATGAAACCGCCACCTGCCATCGGAAAATTATCCTCAAGTTCGGATGCCACCGAAATGCTTATTGACTTTTCTTCGTCGTCCGGCTCGAAACCTGGATCGGAGATTAAAAATAAACTATCGGCAGATAGGGTGACTTCGAATATGCGCCGACACACTCCCCCGCTCGTGCTGCCTCCTCAAGCTCCGTCTCTGTCCGTTCACATCGTGAAGTCACCGGCTCCCTCTCCGTTGATAGTGCCATCGCCCCACTCCAACTCTCCGTGCATCACGGACGATGAGCTCATGGACGAAGCCGTGGTCGGTCCGGGCAAATGAGATTTATTTTCACTCCGGCTCTCTCGGCGCTCTGGGGAAAAAATTTTAGCTGTTTGATTTTTTTGTATCTTAGTATGGTTTTAGTGCCCTTCTAGAATGGGAAGTAGTTGGTGATCTTTACATTATTGCACTGAATTTTAATTATTAATTTCACGATAATTATCCAAAACTGTGCATAGGCAAATGATAGCATCTCAGGATATTTGTGAATTCACTTTTCATGTCATAATCAATATCTACATAATCAACAACTTTTAATAGTTACGTTCTTCCACACACTTTAGACAAGTGGTCTCCAAACTCAATAAGAATGTGCTACTTTCAGAAAATGAAATTTTCTGATGAGCTACTTATATATGAGGGCTTTGGAAGCAAAGCAAACTTTCTACCAAGAAAGCATTTTGGAGATAAAGCTCTAAATCTATTTTAATGCCGTTAAGTTCGATGCAGAATTTCTATTTCCCCTATATAAACAAAATACATATATATTATAAAATCCAGTCATTTTGCCACTCTTTTTAAGATATTTAAATTACAAATGTTGATAATGCTGCATTTGCTTCAACTTTTCAAGACTGCCATTTTTGCGTCCAAATGATTGATAAAATTTGAATAGGGCAAATTTATAAATATGATACAATATTCTACGTGAGCTACTGAAAATGCCACCGCGAGCAACCGTTTGGCGATCACTGCTTTAGACGGTTTGTTACTTCATTTTTTTGTGCTACAAATTAATTTGTGTTTATTTACTACAGTCAAGAATGAATCGATTCCTTACAAGCTTAAATTGATTTGTACACAAAACTTTGAACTGCTTCACACCAACACATAATTTGGCTGTCAATGCCACAAGTATACAGTGATGAGATAGAAAGCAAAAATCTCAGTTAATCCAAACCTTCAGAGATAACTGTTAAAACTGTTGATCAAAAACTTCTAGAATTTTAATATATCTTGAATTGTGAATCGTTTGCCTAAACACAGAAAATTACCTGTATCGTTATATTCTAGACGCGTGGTCATTGAATAAGTTTCATCCCCTTAATGGTATAATCTTAGTAATGATGAGTTGCCGGAGGACACTTTGGAGTAGCATATATTACCAGCTAAAGACAAACTCTTAAAAATGTTAATAATACCGAGGAATACTTCATTTGAAGCTCATTGTCCAGTTCCAACTCAGCATTGAATATACTCTTCAAAAACTGAATTGCCATTATTTAAAAATATGTCTTCTGTAATAATTTCATATTTTTGTATAGTATGTGTAAGGAGGAGTTTTTACATAGCACGGAGTACCAGGTCCATCGGAGGAAATCTTTTATTAATCGGTGCCAGCTGATTAAATGTCCCTTTTGCTTGTTTTGGATGATTGGACTTGTATTATAATGTAACCAAACAAATTAAAATGTAACTTTTATTAGTGAGGTATCCAATACATGAAAATTTATTTGGTACAGTTATTTTTAATACTCGGACTAGTTTTGCTTAGTTCAATCTGCGACTAAGATGACCAGGACAAGTTGCTGATGAATAATATTGCAAAACATTTGAAACTAGTCTCACCAATCACCATGAATGTTTTATTCTTAAATTTGATTTCCATCAACAATTAACATCAACAAATCTCAAGTGGATGTTGGACATACTAAAAACAATTGTGGTTTTTTACACAATCAATCTTCGATAGTAAAAAAAATATTTTACAATACTTTTAACATATTTAGAGAATCAACATACTGCGCCCTGAATCAATTTCGATGTTACTGTTAGTGGTTGATTTGTGTATCTGTATTAAAATACATTGGTTTTTTTGATCTTGATACTCTCCCACTTATCTGATCCTAAAAACGGAGCATTTTGAGAGGTATTAGATCACATCTAGTCCAGTCTTAGCCTCATACTCTGAAAAGAGATGTCAAGCAATTGAATAACAAGAAATTCTCATAGAGCAACTGCTGTTGAGATGCTCAGTACGAGTCCATTTGCTCCACAATTATTCGCCATCATAAAAAATATTGGGCTAAGTTGCCACAGTCAACCATTTTCAATTGTTAAAAAAATTTTGATATGATGCTTGGAAACACATACATGGTAATTATGGTATTACAGTCAACCCTTCTACAGCACCCTCTCCTTTAAGGCGGTTTTTTATAGCTTGTGTTGCAGTCTTCAGGCAAATTATATGTTTCGTAAACTTACATGAATATGTGCATTCGAAGAATATTTAACAGTAGCTGTACGTCCCTGTTTTTATGGTGTGTATTTATTGGGTCTGATTCGAGTTTTGGTCAGTAATATGTCAACATGGTCAATAAATATTATAAGTGGTCAGTATCCACTGTATCTGTATGAATGTGGTCAGTAATCAAATGAAACGGTTAGTATTTGTATTGTCAGTCATTTTTAATGAAGGGATAGTTTTAGATTGTCAGCTTGTGAAATTGATCAAATATGGTCGTAAGAAGCAAATTTATAAGTGTAGATTATTTCATAACCCAAACCAAACGTAACCCAAGTAACTCTTCCAACCACTACTCAATATAGACGGCTTATAGATATCTACGAATATTTTTACAAAAAATACTGACAATTTTTCAATAATATACTGACCAAAATTAAATATTTACTGACCAAATAATTAGTTGCCAATCATAAAAAAATCGCTATCTCAGTGCAATAGGAGGGTTGACTAAATTTTCACGTTTATTTGATCAATTGCAACGGCCAAACCAACTATGGCTTCTTCATGACTAAGCAAATGTTAAAGCAGACATATTTCAAGGATCAGGTGAAATAGGCTGAAAATATAATATTACTTTGAAATTGATTCAGGGCTTAGCGTCTAATCAATCCACTCGAGACCATCTTGGATACACGTAGCTCATAAATTTAAGATGATAACTGAGTCGGAAATATTTAATTATAATCTAAAATATCAACTATGTTAATAAATCATGCCCTTATATCTCTCGTTTAATGCCTTATTGTAAATAAAATTCGGGAGAGAAATTTTTTGTTTGCTGAATTAGGTATTAAGTAGATAGTATTAAATATTCCACATACTGTAAAACTACTAACGGAATCAATATAATTTCTTTTCCAATATGGCTGCCATTGCTTAAAAATAATCTTTATATAATACGATAGTGAAAAAAATTATTCATCTTGTTTGAATAAACGAAAATCTACACTATTATTGAGTGTGCTTATGTTTAAGAAAGCTGTTAATTTTGCTGATACTTAAGATACAAATGCTATATTTAAAAATACAGTGGAACCCCCAATTACACTACTCTGTATTACGCGCTGGCTTGAAATATTCGCCACAAATCCACCAATTGAACGGTCAATTAGTAACTAAATATTTCGTCCATATTTTTTTTTTTTGAAAACTGGGTTTTGCATTTTTTGCTGAAAAAAACATAATCCCTAATTTTGTATGGCATTCAATCCCCCGATTACACGGTCCCGACTTTATGTAAATGGGGGTTTTACTGTATTGTTTTAAATAAAATAAATTGTACTGTCTCTTGCAGTCACAATCCATGATAAAAATAATGAAACCTTTTTAGTACTTATTCCACATTAAATTTATTAGATCAGGACCGGTTTCGCTCATATCGACCATTATCAACTGATCAGTTTCAATTTTTGTTATAATGCCATTCCACCAAGTATTGACAGTGAACATCTTAAAAGAGATGTTATTCGTGTATCGAATCATTCTGCCGTGCCCAGGGAAAAACTCCCCATGACTCGAAAATGAAATCATATTTAGAAAAGCTTTTTTGGATTGCGAGCCACAATCTACTTCCATACGACATTGATGTCTTTACCATTGATGCAACTGACACTGTATGATCCATGGGCCCGCAAATATGACAGAGTTTGTTAAATACCAGCAATGGCTGCTGTCAAATTTCATGGAAAACCTCCAAGTATTAATGGCGAAGTGGCTTTTTCAACACTTTCCATGAAATCCAATGTCTTTTTTTACCAAATTTGATATGGCCAACTGTTCTTACGTTGTTCTGCAAAACTAACAGCTAAACTAATGAATCATATTTATTATTGTTAAAACGTGTTTTGGTATTTTGTATTATTTAACTGTTGTATAATATTGGCTATATTCATTACATGAAATATTTTGTACAAATACGTTGTTATTAAAAATTTGAAGAGTACAAAATGTTAAATAGTACAGTTTTTTTTTATTATTATTTTACAAAATTGATATGTCTGAAAGGGTCTCGAACTCGTATAAACCAGAACAAATTTAGTAAAATAAATTATCGATATTGGGTATTTTTATTTGAACAAAATGAATTTGGTTCTATTTTATTACACCTTTGAATATGTAGTTAGCTGTAATAAAAATACTCTTTGAATTGAGAACAATTTTGCTGTCATTATCAAAGATACTGGGTTGCCACTATAATACAAAATAAGTCACTTTTATATTCAAATAGTCAATGAACAAGCGAATTGTTGTAAATATCATTTATTTGATACTAATTTTAATCAATTTGATTGGATGATAGAAAAATGGGTTCCAGAATATCAATCTTGGAGACATATTATTGGTCGCATATTAAAAATATTTTAAATTGAGTGCTTGTTATTGGTTTTTTGACAGATGATTTTTAATCCATAATTTAACTAAAATCAGTGTAACAAAACTAATGATGTCAGGTGAAAATTAGTAATGGCGGTGTTCATGAACAGATCTAAATTTAAATGGCCATTGAATTATTTAAATTTAGACTGCAAATAATCAGGGACGATAAAATACTTTCTTTGTTACAATTGTTTGTTTCATTTCCAAAAACAATGATCAATGTATCATAGTATTTTCGATGGATTCGGCGGTAACTTTGTAGAAGTTCATTTTAATTTAAAATGACATTGATTATTCCACGTATTGTGCTACTAACTGTGACACGTGTTTCGCCGTGTTTCGTTTGCTTTATTTTGATTCTATTCCTTGCGTCCCGTAAAAAGGAAAAATTTCAAACTCCATTTTGTAATATTAAAATATTAGAATCAATCTTGCTTCATTACTTAAGCAAACTGCGCTAGTGAGTCCGACTATGCCTCTGAAAGAGGCGAAACACGTGTCACAGTTAGTAGCACAATACGTGGAATAATCAAAGTTATTTTTAATTTTATATTAAATTGAACTTCCACATAGTTACCGCCGAATCCATCGGAAATACTAAAATACGTTGATCATTTATCATTACATATAAAAATTATATAACAAGCGGAAATTTTATTTGAAATAATCAATTTAGATTTTATATCACAAGACTGGGGTCTTACGAATCCTGTTCTAAATCGACACACGTGACGCATTTGTGGGGATCCATTTATTCTTTCACATCGCAATCAACATGATAAATCAAATAATCAAACTTTGGGCACTATTACTAATCTCTCATTACAAAATGTACGTGTGAGGTTCAGTTCTATCAAAGACATTGTAAATTACAAATATGTTCTTGTAACATTAAATTTATTTATAGTGAATATTAAATCTAATATATTTATAAAGGTATTTATGATTACTTGTATACTAATCATAATTATTACCCTAAAATGTATCAAAACAAAAGGAATAAATGATATTTTTTACATTTAAATGTCTTTCATTTCATGTACTACGCAAAAAAAATCCACACAATACTTTTCCACTGCATATGTGTAGTAGAAAGTGCACAAAAAGGCAGTCTAAAACACTTCCACTGGGACAATACATTACCAATTATCGAATTTGTAGCTACAAATATTAACACGGTGAAAAAATATTACATAAAAATAAAATAATTTCTGTGGGATACATTGCTTTTTTTTCACCCTGTTATAATGGAGTTCTACCAAGTATAGTACTTTTTCCTTATTCAAGTAAAGTACTTAGTCCAAATGCCAATTCAATTAATACATAATAACATTTGCATCAGACTCGAATATCTACTGGTAAGAGTTTATATTGATCTATGATATACCTCCTGTATTTATTTTATACCTGGAAATGTTATCAAAAGCTGTAGAATGCGCAGCCAACAATTAAGAAATTTACTGAAATATATTTTAACCAAAGTAAATGAATATTATTTATTCTAAAATTATAGTTTTTAGTTTCATTATATAAGAATGATTTGTATATTATCGGATTGGGCAGAAATTTAACATTCAATGAAAGGATCATAATTAAAAATAAAAATGTATTATTATTTTTATTATAATGCCTTTCCACAAAGTATTGACAGTGAACACCTTAAAGCAGGGGTCGGCAACCTATTAAATTGGAAGAGCCAAAAGTTTCAATTTACAAAAATTCCCAGTTTTTAAAGAGTATTTACTTATATGTACATATATTGTGTATCGTGTATTCGCTGAATATCGTGCATTTAATGTAGAATGTTGATTTAAAATATACGCCTTAAAATACGGAATAATATTTATTCATTTAAAAACACAAATAAAGATACATATGTAATTACATCAATGGGAGCATTGGTTTTGCATGTTTTTTGAAAGTTCGATTAAATCTGGCTTATAACTTGTTGTTTTAAGTTTCAAGCACGACTCTAGATTTTTATTTGTTAAGTTGACTTCTAATTTTACTTTTTACTATATTCATGCAAGAGAAAGCTTGTTCACACGAATATGTCGACCCGAAGATCGTCAGTACTCCATATGCCAGCTTCTTCACCTCACTATAGCATTCTGGAAGACTACTCCATGCGCCGAATATGAGGGTCTCAACTCGCGACTTTGTTTTTCAAATGGAACTGGAGAGCCGCAACTTTACATAGAAAGAGCCGCAGGTTGCCGACCCTTGCCTAAAAGGGATCATATTTGCAATGACCAAAAAGATCGGTTAACGTGTCCTTCTAAAATTAGTTGTGTGGACTAGTTACAACTATCACTATCCATTTTTTAATTAAGTATTTCGACTGAGGGTGCTTGATGGAATTTCAATATCAAATTTGATTTTTTTGAATTTTGTACATTTCCATGAGTTTTGTCGCTAACGACCCGGGTTCCGCCTTTCGGCATCTTCAGGCATTGCAAGTGCACGGATGTACTTGAACTGACAGTCAAGTTCCTATCTTAAATTTGAACTTCAGTTCAAGTACATCCGTGCACTTGGAATGCCTGAAGATGCCGAAAGGCGAAACCCGGGTCGTTAGCGACAAAACTCATGGAAATGTACAAAATTCAAAAATCCATTTTACTTCTTCTAACTATTCCTATTCATTTTAACAGCAGATCAAAAAAATATAACGATTAGCGGTGCAAATATGAATGTGGCTATACTTCAGTTTGCAAAAGGGACTAGTGAATATTTTCCGAGGACAATGCAAAAAATGAAATTTAACTCATCTTATCACTGGAGACCAATCTGTGTCTTATTACTAAATTTCATTTTGATTTTTCCACTGTACTCTCAGTATTTACTAAAAGATTTCAGAAAGTATCTTAAATTTGAACAAATGCGATGTTACATAATGGAGTTATTGTTAGAAGTGATGAAAGCAACATGTAAGTATATGGTCACTTTAATATGGGCCAGGGGTGGCCAAAGCGTCGATCGCGTAGTTATTCCAAGTCGCCCGCCTATTTGACGCACTCATGTACATATCTCTGGATCCTTTATTATTTCAATGATAATAAATTCAATTTATTTTGCGAGTCGATCACCGCCAATTATTTGAAAAAAAGTCGCCCGTAGTGGTAAAAGTTTGGTCACTCCTGATATAGGCAAGCAAATGTATTAGAAGTTATTGTTTCAAATTGGGAATCATTGCTATTCCGTTTATTTTGCTTTCTGGTAGGTAATACATATTCAAATTTTCATCGTATTTTTACATATCCATGCGTTTCGTCACCAAAGAGTAGTGTTTCGCCTTTCAGCATCTTCATGCATTCAAGTGCACAGATCAATTAAACTGACAGATCAAGTTTATCCGAATTCATACTCCATTAAGCACCTTCAGTAAAAATCTTCAATTAAAAAATCTATTACGCAAAGTTATTGTATTTAACAAGAGCTGTTCAATTCATTCAGTGGTTTTTAATAATTAACGAAATATTCTTACTAAATATAAATTCAGTTCAAGAGATTTTACAAAAGGTACGATCGCCAACTGCAATACTTGTTCGTATTTAGTTTGGCCATTTTACTCAGTACGTACGTAATTATAAATCTCAAAAAAAACTATATGATGCAATTCTTATGTAATATAACATTTTATATGGTAAGTTTATTTTGTCAAAGGTTATCCCTATGGGTAAAAAAAGATATGAAAGTGCAATCATGATATATAGGTGCAATACGGCGCTCTAGAACTGTACAATAAAAATGTTATTATAATAAAATTAGTATCATCGTATTGTGTAGGACAATGGCTGTTCGGTCTATAGCTTTTTTTAATTAAATAAAATATTGTAATTTTAATTGTTGACATATACCAGCTATTTGCAGCTGAGCTGCGCGTATGTATGTATACAATACACAAATTTGCCGTATCAGCTGAGCGACTAGTGTGAAAACTGTCAGAAGTGTAATTATTAACATAATAGAAATCGCAAAATTTAATGTCAAAAAATCGAAAACTGTCTTTTGACATCATGTGATCGACTGATAAATATTGCGGGAAACGATACAATCAAACGCATCAACGATCCGATCAGAATCTAGTTTGATATTCTTAAAAATGGCATCGACAATGCAGTTGGAATTTACACAGGCGATGACAGATTTTAAGACGATGTTTCCTGAAATGGACGATGACGTTATTGAAGCGGTTTTGCGCGCTAATCAAGGAGCAGTCGATGCGACAATCGATCAACTTCTGACTATGAGCACTGACAATCAAAATGAAAGGTTAAGGCAAGAAATTGAACAGGACGAAACCGGACAACCTATAATTAGACGACCGGCACCCAAATCCACCCCTAAAACACCAACAAATGACACTGCTGTCACTACCCCTGCCAGCAGGTACTCGCATATTTTGTGCATTTGAACAAATAAACTTCAATAATTATGCATGTAAGAATCCAGTTAGAAAATAATAGTAGCCTCATTAGTTCTTACGTCAATATCCACTATAATAAAATAAACACATCAAAACAATGGTTTGTTTTAAAAAAATAAACCTTTGAAAGAAGTAAACATTTGTTAAATCACTTTAAAAAATTAAAACCCACTTCAACATATCCTAACCTAAAATACGTAATTGTTTATATCATTTCATTTATCCTATCTGTCTTATTTTAATAATAGTATAAACAAGTCCGGTCAGTGTTGTAATGGGGCGGGGACACATTGGGTCGGCGCGTCCACACCCTTTTTTAGATAATTTGATAATTAACGTAAAAATAATAAAATGATTTTTGTAATTATGTTGTTCAAGAAAGTTTTGTTGGATACATATTGGTGCGTAAATTGTATCATTAGTAGGGGATGTTAAAATATTATATTTAATCATCGCTCCCAGACTTTTTTATTTAGCATGTGTCCGCCTTTAGTCTGTGGTCGACTGTCAATGGTTAGTCTCGGCTTGAGATGGTTTGAATCTCAGTCCTGCAGTTTCATTTTTCAATTGAATCATTGATTTCTGCTCTCAGACTCACAACATTTTGTGTTGTACAAAATTCCCTTTTTTTAATTAGCCAACCACCAGTCCTGTTCTAGCCCTATCCAATCTATCCCTATTACCTTTAAAAAAGTCCGCTCCCAATGTGGACCATATGGTCTCCAAATGGAGTTAATCTCAACAGAAGGTTTTCTACGAAACCGATTATTACTCAGTTGCTCTTCTTTTCTTTTTAGAAGTGAAGTGATAAAAGAGTAGGACTAAGACAAGACTAGTGGTTGGCTAATCGTTATTGCTATGCCCTATTTTTAGGAGCAGACATCCATGCTTTTTATTGATTGAGAAATTTATTCATGAAACTGTGTACAAGGATTTGAACCTGTGAGCACTGCAAACAAAGCTAACAATGATGACTATCAGAGAATTATATATTTATCATTCCATACTAGATAGCTCTCGTATCTATGTTACTTCAGAAATATGCTTCTTCTTACCATTCCATGTTTCATTGCATATACCAGTGATCGCCAAACGGTCGCTCGCGGTGGCATATTCAGTATCTCGCGTGGTATATTTTACCATACGGTGAGAAAAATAACAATGTATTTTAATACGGTAAGAAAAATAACAATATATTTTAATTCTACAGAAATTATTTTATATATTTGTTGATAGCTATTTCGGCTTACGCCCTCGTTAGAACTAGGGGGCGTAAGCCGAAATAGCTATCAACAAATATGTAAAATAATTTCTGTAGAATTAAAATACATTGTTATTTTTCTTACCGTATTATAATGGAGTTCTACTAAGTAAATGCCAACGAGATCAATATATTTTACCATATTTATAAATTTACCCAGGATCAAATTTCATCAATCGTTTGGGGCGCAAAAACAGCAGTCGTGAAAATTTTTAAACGAATGCAGCATTATGAACATTTATAATTGATATATCTAAAAAAATTGTGGCAAAATGACATATTATGATATGTAGGTAAATAAATCAACGTGTGATATGTGATGATTCCTGACCATTACTTAGGGGAAATCAATATATAATGCTTATTTGGTAGAAAGCTAGCTTTACTTCCAAAGCCTTCATATATGTATAAGTAGCTCATCAGACAAATTCAATTTCGGAAAGTAGCTCGCATCCTCATTGAGTTTGGAGACCACTGGCATAGACGCTATCCTTTATTCAGATTTCTCCTACAATTCTTCCCAGGAAACTACTAATTTCATATGCTTTTTTATGAAACAGCCTAAGAAATGACGAATCCTCACTAAGAGTCAAAAAAGGCTGGGCACCTCCATTGCTTGGACCACTTCCCCCCACATTTCTGAGACTTCCAACAACTGAATCAGTTGATCAACCAGATCTTGAAGATGAACGTATTGCACTGTTTCTTCAAAATGAAGAGTTCATGGCTGAGCTACGGTGGAATCAAGACTTTCTTTGCGCGCTTGATAAGGAGCAGGGAACTAATGAGACCAAAAAAGGACACGAAGAAGAAGCCGACTTCAAAGATAGACTTAGGAATATGGGAAAAAGTTTGTATTTTAATCACATCCTAATTATTTAAATTCTTATCTTCTTTCACACACCGTCAACAAGTTGATACCAATATTGTTGAGTCTCAAATGTCTCAACTTTTCACTAATCAATATTCTTTTTTTTTTTTAAACCATGTTTCCCAACTTGGAGCATATGGATTCCTCACGAAGTTTATCTCAAAATATATTTTTCTACAACAACTGCTTGTTACTCAGTTGCTCAACCTCTCTTTTTTTCGAAGGGAGTAAGGAATGGAATGGATACAAGGACTCGGACAAGACTAGTAGTTAGCTAATCACTCTCACTATGCGTCACTCGTTGGGATAGGAAAGGTGGGATGGGATTTTCAAAAACACAGACACCCATGCCTTTGAACAGACTTATCGACTGAAAAAATCCGCTCGTACCGGGAAACGAAATCGGGCGACCCGGCACACAAGCCAACGACATTGACACTGTGCCACAGACAAGACAATATATCTCACATATAAAAATCAATATTTGTTTGTTTGTTCGTATGTGCTGCCATACCTTTCATCCAATCGCAATGAAACTTTGACAAACTTTTTGCTTGCACTTTCGCGAATGTTTTTAGCATATTAAAATTAACTTACTATTGGTCTTTTATATAAAAAAATTTAAAATAAGTGGAATAATCAAAGTAATTTTAAATTGAGAATAATATAGTTCAATGCCCTAAAAGATTTATTATTAATAGAACCTTCCCCTCCATTCTTTTAGTGTCCCGCAAGAAATTTTCTCAATTGAGCAGAGTGTTCACTTGGCAGGGGAATAAGAAGAGTAACACAAGCGGAGCGGGAGGACTGCTGCAGGAGGAGCACAGCGACGAGGAGGACCGCCCATCCCACTCCGACAATCAAAGCGCACACAAGTAACGGAATACTAGAGCGAATGAAAACCAAATATCATATCTATATCTTATGATGTAAGAATGGGGAAACATTTTCAGAGTATTATAGCTACCAAATTTAAGGCGTGTATTTAATGGGTGAGCATCTAATTCAAGTTTTGGTCAGTGAAATAAATAAATGGTCAGTGAAAAAATCAAAATGGTCAGTTAACCTTTTGGCTGCCGGAAAAAAGCCCCTACAGGACGCATATAATTTGCGAAAAAAATGACCATGCACCAATGACATCTCCAAAGTGTCTGTGAATCGATGGTAAAATCAATAACCAATATGGTAAAATATGGTGAGAAAAATAACAATGTATTTTAATTCTACAGAAATATCACATACAATACATTGTTATTTTTCTCACCGTATTATAATGGAGTTCTACTAAGTAAATGCCAACTCAATCAATAATATGATAAAATGTTTTTGGAACATTCTCATCAAAGTCAGTATAAGTATTATTTTGAAATTATTTGTTTTGGCCGAATTATTAGTACTACCGAGTTATCTCGTCTCTGGCATATCGAACTTGGACTGTTTGACGAGATATCTCGGCACTGGCAGTGAATGGGTTAATATGATAAACGGTCAGTTGTCACTGTATCAGTATGAATGTGATCAGTTATTAAATAAAATCAGTAATGTATTTATAATGGTTAGTTATTTATTAAAAACGTTTTGTATTTAAATTAAATTGTTAGTCATTTTAAATATGTGATAAGTTTTAGTTTGACAGCTTGTGAATTTTATCAAATATGGTCGTAATAGGCAAATTTATGACAAAGTCCATGAAAAATAAGCGAAAGAAATGAAATAATTTCTTAAGTTCAGGTATTTGAGAGCAGATAATTTTATATTAATATGTGTAAAGTTTTATTACTGACCATTTATTATTTTTTACTGACCGTTTAAGTATTTATTACTGACCATTTATTTAATATTTACTGACCATTTATCGAATTAGAAACTGACCAAATAATTAGATACCCAAATTTGATACATCCCGCTGTACTCTTCAAAGTGTCTGATTGAAATTTGTACTCCTCGTGTAGAACTCGAAATTTGAATCATTTGAATTTGGACTTTTCCATGAGTTTTGTCTCTAACGACCTGCGTGTCGCCTATGGGCGTCTTCAGGCATTTCAAGTGCACGGATGTACTTGAAATGACGCGTAGTAAACAGTTTGTATCGTTTATATGCAAAAATAAAAGTAGATCGCTGAGTTTAATTGTTATTTACGTAATCTCTGTATATGAATTAGCGAAAATATTATGTAAATGAGTTTCATTGAATTATTTGGGTAAAATTATAATTGTCAGGTATTTTGAATGTATATAGTATCGCAAATACTAATTACCAGATAATGACAAAGAAATATCGATAAATATATTGAGGTTTTTATCCGACCTATTTATTACCTTGAACATTTCAAAGATTGATTTTTAAATATCTTTATTTTTTTGGATGCCTGTGATAACATAACTCCTTCCCAACCTCTGTTACTTAAATATTTGTCCATTCCTAACCCATCCATATATTTATTCTTAATTCTCTTTAAAAAGGTATCTTAAGAGTCATTTATCTGTAAAAATGAGATCGATTTTATCAGACACTTTGTTATGTACGACAATGTGTTATTTGCAACAACTTCATTGCGATACGAATGAAAAACAACTCATAAATACTGGTATATTCCATCTGTATCGTTTTCATCCACGCCGTGTGAAAGAGAAAATATAATTAATGTAAGTAGTGCTTTTTTTTATAAATCAGGCCAAATGCTCAGCGCCATCTAGTATTTATAGTATGAAATAACACTGCTTAGTGGCTTATGATCAAAATTATCATTTACGGGATGTGATAATATATGCTGCAGATGAAATCGCTCTTATATTATGAGTGAAGATTACTGTTTGACCATTCATCACTGAATTGATAACAATTTAAAGTGAGCTCGGAGCAATTTTGGGTCAGATGTCTCTTTGAAACTTAAAAATTGATTTAGTTAGCTTGACAAGGGAACTTTTTTGTAACTGGACATTCAAATCAGTTCTAACTTTGATATCATTTGCTTAAAAGACATTGACACAGTCATTCTGAAGGGAATTTGGCTATTCATCTATGGATCTCATATAATTTAAAAATTTACATCATTTGAAATGCTTGAATTTTGTCTCTTTGGACTAATTGGAATTTTAGGCAATTCATGCTTCCAACAGAACAAACATTTCGAACAAAAATACTGTCGCCATCATAGGCTAATCCACGGGGGGGCATGGCCCCCCCCCGATAAAAGAATTTATTCCATTCAAAATATTATAACATTAATTTTCAAATAATTTTTATTTTAATAAATATGTTGTAGTTCTCTTTTTTTCACGACCCTTTAGTTTAAATATTTCCTCGAAAACTGTACCGTTTCCATTTTTGTTTCTTCCGATTGTAAAAGAAAACTAATAGCTATATTTTGAAGAACAATCTTCACAATTCCATTCATTTGCAAATATTTCCAATCGTCCAAAGTCTGTATCTTCGTCCATTCTTACATTTCGCAGTTTTTTTTTTAGGCGATCATCTGAAATCACTAGTCGACGTAAGCTCACCATGAAAAACTGTTGCAGTTTTGAAGCGATTTTGAAAAACCATACTCCTTATATGAAGGTCGTCCCGGTCGGTTGCTAAGCGCTCTCTGCCGGCTCAAACATACCCCTCCAGAGCGCTAGTTTCACGTAATATTTTTTAAAAATCCACACAATACTTTCTGCACAGACTACTCTAAGCAAAAATTTTCTACTTGGTAAGTTTTCCCCAGAAAACTGATTCAATTTGGGCTTTTATCGCGATTACGTTTTCTTGCGGTTATCCATAATTTCGTCAGATGCTTACGCTCAGTAATGTTGAAGCTTTCAAATCTTGATTGTTTTTCAAAATATGGTTATTAGTTATTTTACAATCGGTAAATATTTCGAGGAGATATTCGCAAAGCAATGGAATTATGAAGAGTGCGCGGATTTTGCCGCAACTGTACATATATAAACGACATGTGATAAGTTGATAATTTTGTCGTAATTGTGAGGTTTTGTAACTAATTTTACAATCAGCGTTGCCTCCGCTGAAAGGAGGTTTTCAACATTACGACGCATGAAAACCTGGCTAAGGAATCGTATGAGTTCGAAAAGACTATATGGTCTGGCTTTGTAACATATCCTCTGGAAAATGGATATTTAACCTGAATATTTTTGGGCCTATTTGCAACGTCAATTCGACTTAATTTTATGATGTTTGCGATTTTTCTCTGGTATTTAAACAATATTTTTTAAATTTATGTTTGCATTTTTGAATTGAAAAAAAGAATCGATGATAATAGTCAGAGTCATCAATTATATCACATGATTTTGTTCGGCGTCATCACTTCGTTAAACGCAGGGTCATCATTTATTCCGTAAAAAAAACAACGAAAAAAAAATCTTGTAAAAAAAGTAGCTGTGCCGTTCAAAAAATCGCGTAAAAAGGGGACTGGTGTACATATATTTTTTAGTATCGTGCTTATTTTCAAAATGGCGACCCCCTGGGACAATTCCTGGATCCGCCAGTGGTCACCATTTTGAAAATTAAACTACATTTTGAATTGTAATCAATCAGAAAAGATTATTGACAAAAAGTTCCCTGTAAAAAAGAAATATTACTATAGATGTACCATCATAACTTGACCGCCGTTCAAATTCGGAACTAAAATTGTCCCCATATAGTGGATACATTTAAAAGCCTTTGAAGTTATATTGTTTTAGTAAAAATATATTTATATGAAGATTTTGTTTCATTTATAGCTTGCATATAAAAATGTGTTAATAAATAAACACATTTGATTGAGTATTGCATACTTTTTACGCGATGGTGGCGCCCTCACAAGAGGTCAAGTTATAACGGTACAATCTGTAAACCCATAATGATTTGAAATAATTACTAATACAAATAACTTTTGAGTTAATTCAAATTTGGAAATATTTCAGATAGTGTTGTTGTTTATTCGATTGTATTGTTATTTTAACAAAAGCAATACCCCAGTGAGGACACGGAGAGGCATTTGGCCTTTCATTATTGATAGAAGTCCGCGGTCAAACTGAGATTAATTTTAGAATCTCAAAAAATAGTCAAAACAATTAAGGTACGAAAATATTGCGTGTACCTAAATGATCTTTTATAGTTGTATAATTAATTATAATAGACTTAATATGATACATAAGTGGTCTTACTTAAAACACGTTGCTACTACATATATATGTTTTATTTATATAATTAATGAACAGCATAATATAATATTATATACTTATTACAAAATTTTGTGTGAAGAATAGCCTTGTACTTGAATTACGAGACTATCAATATTGGAGTTGATATTGCTTAGGGATAATCGCATAGAAATTGAGAGATTTTCATCTGTTATCCTCGTTCGAATTTTTGATTTAGTGTGTTTCATCCTCGGAAAAAACTGTTCACACGTACATATGTATATGTGCTGCCAAAAAGACAAATGATTTTTCTTGCAAATTTGTATACTTTTCTTCCGCCAAATATAATTTATAAAAATCCGTCAAAGCAATGTTGTTAAATTGTTATTTTGTGAATCGGGGCCGGATAAAATAGCATTGCGGGCCGGTGGATGCCCATGTATGGTCTATGGTTTAGAACAGTGGTCGGCGAAGCATTATGTTTCTCTTTCTCACCAATCAACCTGCAACAATGTTATGATTTTAACCAGGGCTGCGGATTCGGGGTTTTTTGGCCAGAGTCTGAGTCGTTTGCAGTGTTTTTGCCCGAGTCGGAAATTTTGAAAAGTTTCAACTTTTTATTTTTACATATAATATGTAAAATTTGGCTATTGGCCGGATTGGTTGGTTAATATTTAATTAAATACACATTAACCCATTGTAAACAAAGTGTTAATAGGAAAATTAGGAAAAAGAAGTGACAAAATTAAACTTTTTTTAGTCGGAGTCGTGTTTTTGGTAAATCCTGGAATCCGTTTTTTTTTTCGACTCCACAGCCCTAATTTTAACTCAACATCTTTAAATTGGCATGACCAAATCAATCCAAGCGTGTGAGAAAATTGAATTGAAAATATGCAAGATGTTCATTTTTTATGAATCAATATTCAAGACAGAATTGATATCTGATCTTGGTGCCAGCGTATCTCATAAAAAATCCAAGATTAATGTTGCGATGGTTGAAACAGGAACAGACCTTGTAATGGAGCAATGTTGCACTGATCTCCCATTCATATTCAAGCAATATCAAAACAAATATACCAAATTACTCATTTAAAATTGCCATACAAATATTGCAGGATTTGATGATTCACACAAGCTAATTACAGATTCTGAAATAGTTTATTTACGTATTTGAATATTTATATTTAAGTAAGACCAACGTTGTATAATTTGATTTTGTTAAAAGCTACCAAGTCATTTGTTTTCAGCTCACGATTTCGAAAATACAAGTAATATAATGTTCCAATTTGTATGTATATTTATTAAACAAGCTTTATTGCTTTTGTGTTAACATAGATACATACATACATACATACATACATACATACATACATACATACATAGATAGCAGTCTCAAATGTTTGTGCTTTTTTTTTCCAACTTTAAGGCGGCTTGAGAATTTTAATAGTGTTTCCACCCGACTTTGCTATGTATTTAAAATATGTATTAATAATCAAAGTTCTACGAATACAAATTCAAAACAAATTCCAAATTATTCTCTCATGATGTACGTAAACTAAATTTGTTTGTTTTTTATTATATTTATTTGAATCAAATTTTTCTCAAAATCCTATAGTACAGCAGGTTTCTGTCATTCCAATAAAAGATACTATTTTCATAATTCCGGCACAAAAAAGGTTAAATCGGAAATACTAGTCATGAGTAAACTAAACATTGCTCCAACATGGAATGTATTTGAATCTAGAAAGAAGATTTTAACCTTCAGTTTTATTTATTTAATTTTCAATGATTTGGTGAGTTAGTGTGTTTTGCCAGAGAATTTTAATTGATACTAATACATATATCAAAACACAACTTAGATTAAGATTAATTTGAGACTAAATATTTTTAAGTTTGTATCTTATTTTCACCTCCACTTGTCAGAATTCCTTTTTCAAATTACATAATTTTTTTCATTTTCAATATTCTTCATTCCAAATTCAAATAACGTTTTATAATAATTTGAGCCTTTAACTATATTTAATTAGACTTGTCTATGGTGTTGTTTAATTTGATTATCTATTTATTATCTTTGCTTGTTACCTATTTTATAATAAATGATAATCTATGAAGCACTTGTAACATACGCAAACTTTCATAATTAATGCCAAATATGATATATTCAGTCTTCTTTGAATACAAAAAAATATCTGTATATCAAATAGTCTTACCAATGATATTGATTTTTTACGAGAGCAATGGAAAGCTATTAATTATAAGCAATAATTAAAATTACCTGTAAAAGAATTTAACTCTGTTTTTGTTTACTTTATGAATGTGTTGCCATCTTGTTTTTTTTTACATAACCTTATTTGAAGGTTTTTTTATTGTTTTATATTTGTTATACATTACATAGTAGGTTTATCATATTGAGTTATAATTATTACCAATAACTCTTAAGTCCATATTATTATGGTATAATCCAAATCTATTATTTATTATACAGTGCAATTAATTGTAAATATCACTGCCTCAGTACAGGGCAACACTATTCAACAAAATATCGGCTATGAATTACAAAATAGCCAACTAATAGCTATTGTTCAAATAAATAGTCAGTAATAAATACATAAAACAGTCAGTAAATAATTAATTTTGGTCGGTGTATTATTGAAAACTGGTCAGTATTTTTTGTAAAAAGGTTGGTATATATCTATAAACTGTCTGTAATCTGTTGTGGTAGGAAGATTTGGTTAGGTTATAATAATTAGGCATGGTAATAAATTTATTATATTTGATCAATTTCACTAGCTGTCAAACTAAAACTAGCCATTTTATAAAAATCCTGACAATTTAATTCAAATACTAACCGCTTAATTTAAATTACTGACCACATTCATACTGACCGTTTATAATATCAACTGACCATTTTTTTTATTTCCTGACTACAACTCGAATAAGATACAGACCCATTAAATACACGCCTAAATCAATGCCAGCTAGTATTTGATATATGCTATAATTTATGAAAAAACAAAAATAGTTATTTGTCTTAGTCTTAATATGTAGAATGAAAATTAAACTGTTATTATACCCTGTTACTGAGGCAGTTATACTAAAAACAAATTCTAATATCCAATTTAACGACTGTGAAGTAAGGCACAGTTTTAGTGTCTAAATTTTGGACATGTTGAGAAATAGACCACAGAAAAGTTAATACTTTCGATGGATTCGGCGGTAACTTTGTGGAACTTCATTTTAATATAAAATTTAAAATAACTTTGTTCCACATATTGTGCTACTAACTGTGACACGTGTTTCGCCTCTTTCACAGGCATCTTCAGACTTAAGTAATGAAGCAAGATTGATTCTAATATTTTAAAATGATAAAATTTCAAAATAGAGTTTATAAATAAAACTCTTAACAAAAAAAAAAGTATTATTAAATAATATTCTTAATAGGACAGGTTGATCGCCACTGCTTACATTATTTCCAATTAATTTTTTTAACCCAGACCCATCTGATAGATTGCATCTCATTAGTTTATATTTTGTAATGCTAACGTCATTAGAAGTATAATTATTTGTTTGCTTTGTTTTGATTCGATAACCCCCTCCTTGCTTCCCGTAAAAAGGAAAAATTCCCAACTCCATTTTGTAATTTTATCATTACAAAATATTAGAATCAATCTTGCTTCATCACTTAAGCAAACTTTGCGATAGTAAGTTCGAAGATGCCTCTGAAAGAGGCAAAACACGTGTCACAGTTAGCACAATACGTGGAATAATCAAAGTTATTTTGAATTTATATATTATCACAGGAAAGTTGCTTGATGCCCCCTCTATTGTGTAGAATATTAAACATGTTTCGATAGAAAATCACTATTATCAAAAAAGCTTAAAATAACTGAAAAATTTGGTTACTTTTTCTGTGACACGGGAGTAAAATAATCATTAATTTATCTATAAGCAAATTGCTGTACAAAGAAAAACCATTGATTAATATTTAAATGTAGTTTGAAAATATATTTAAGATTAAAATTGTGCACTTAAAAAATCTATCATTTTCTTCAGTAACAAAGTACTCGTGTACCTTTTTTGAAAATACCAATATGACCTAGGTAAGAGTTTTACAAACAATCATAGCTTTTTTTAGACATGGGTTTACCCATATTATAGGTAATTAGGATACATTTCCTTTGCCTTTGGATAATGTTGGTTTCAGCATTGTTATTTTAGAATAAAATTTATTTCAAAATTTAAGGAATAATAATGTTATGACAGGAAGGTGTTTTATGGCCATTTAAATGTTGTGTACATAAAAAAAAAACATAGCACCTATTTTAGAATAGTGCAAAAAGAATTCAGGTTTTATTGTTTTTTTATACAGTGTATTCGCCCATTCATCATTCCATTTCGTTCACTATGAATTGTGTAAGCACTATAATTCTTTCCATGAGTTTTGTCTAAATTGCTATTTACATAGTCAAAATGAATTTGCGAAAATTTTATGAAGTGGGTAAAATATAATTACTGAGATTTTTGAATGTAGTATTGCAAATACTAATTACCAGATACAGTGGAACCCCGATCTTACATTATTCTCGCATTATACGTTTTCCCGTGTGGTGCGTACATTTTCTATAGTCCCCGCATTTAGTTCACATATAAAACTTTCCCTTGTCCCTTTAAAAACGTAGAATCGGGGTTTCACTGTAATAACATAGGAATATTGATAAATAAATCTAGGGTTTATCTGACCTATTATTATCGAATCGAAGTGATATATATTACATTTTTACCAACACTGTAGTCATTTGTCTGTTGAAAAACGCTATCTTTAAAAGCACTTACATCTGAATTCATTCTGCGCTACTCTAAAACCGGAGCCAAAGAAACTTTTAGATTAGTCCTAGTTCTTGATATTGTGGCCAAGAAAAAAACAAAAGAGTTTGCAAATATACGGCGGTAGAGATGTTGATAGTTAGCAAAATGTTACCAGTCTATATTGTACAGTGTATACAATATTCTGACTAAGGTTTAGGAATTGAGGATTGATAGGTGTGGATAAAAAAAATACGAATTACATTGCCAAGATGGCGGTTGTGGGTGTAAAATGACTGAAAAAGAAAGAAATTGAATGTTTTGTGATGTGTTGAAATGATGCTGTCGGTCGATTATAAGTGTTTGACTTTTTTTTAATAGGCATGCAATATTTTAGATTGATTTCTTATTTATTCGTAATGGATGTCTTTTGATATCATATTTAACAATTTTAAATGCAAACAAATTATATACATAAACAAGTGAGGAAAAATTCAGTGATTTTGTAGTAGCTTGTCTTAAGAGTGCTAAATTGATACTACTTTATTTTCTTAAAACTAAATAATTCTTTGAAGTATCTTTCAATAACTACTCAAAATAAACATGGCCATCTACAATGAATGAAAAAACACTTCACAATCTATCCAATCAAAGATGTACATATATTTGAGTATTATGACATTGTTTCTTTTATGAAGCTATAGATTCACTATAGGCAGCCATGTTTGATTTGGATTGACAGTTAAAGATTCAAATATGTTTTCGGAACATAAAATCAATTACACAAATCTAAAATTTTCTTGAATAGAACGCAATACTCAACAATTTTCATTGTTCTGATTAAAGATGGGCTCAATTTTTTAGTGGAACTTGTCGTAAATTACACAGAGAAATAATTGTTTATTGACAACATGACAAATGGTGATTTATAATTATTTGCAGGAGTGCAAAGACACCAGAAAAATATCCTTTTACATAAATGTCAAGGCCATTGATGCATAACATTTTTACCAACATAAATTAATTTTAAGGTATTTGCTTGCTGTCAATTATTATTGGTTTAAAAGCATGATATTCAAATAAATAAAACATTTTGTTTTAGTATGTACTACTCCATATATATTTTGTAAAGGTCACACTATACAAATATCCAACTTATATGTCGCTTTTTAAATAACAGCATTGCATATTTTTTAAATTACGATCCAAATGAAAACAGTTGAATGTTGCCGTTCAGAAAATTCCATAATTAAATGGAAAAATCAATAAATATTTATAATGTTGAAATGTCAATTGAGAATCTCAGAAAATCCAATTTATACAGATCTTAGTTTGTTTGATGTGATTGCTAGGTGCCATTAAATATTTAAAAAATGTTTTTTTATTATTAAATGTTTAACTATTGTTTTTCATTACTTTTTTTATATAACCAATTTATCATTTTGTTATTAATCTTATTAATCAATTATATACGGTAAGTATTGTTTTCTATTGCTAATTATATATTTTTAACGGCCTTTGTTGTGACTTTTTTAATATAACTTAAAAAAGTACAATAATTTAATACTATCATGTATAGGTATTTTGATAATGTCTGATGATTTAATAAAAATTTCAAAAACAAAAATTCGTTTGATTTATGCCCATTGAATTTTCTGTACTCAAATTACTTCACTGTTTCTGCGGCGATGATGGCATGATGCCAAAATTGCTACCAGACTAAGGCATGCAACATTATGTCAATGTTCTATGATTATTGTTCAATCGCCCATGTAGTATATCTTTTGTCATTTTATGCAATTTTTTATTGAAATTTGTGTTTTTTTTTTTTGGATATTAATTTGACGGAGCAAGTTCTAAGACGTGTTATCGCCAAAGTTCTTCCAGTCTCCTTCGTCTCTAAATGTTTTAAACTCTTGAATTTTATTTGTTGACATACCCTTCCCATCGCTGCCGATAGGAGGGCGCGATCGCTACAGTTGAGAAGTCAGTTTACTATTACGTCTCTACCTAGGGAGGGTCAACGAGAAGAATAGCTCTCGGCCTATATCGATTCTCTGATGCCTTCTTGTCATAATTCTGCAAGCAAGAGATTGTTGGGTTATTGTGAAGGCCCACAGCCTTATGAAACTTTTTGGAGGTTTCACGAATGAATTCGCGAATAGTGGGCACAGTTAAATCTCTGTAACAGCGATCCACGCAAGAACCATGGAGCATCACATACTTGCCTCAATGACTTATTCTAGACAACCTGGAGAGTCTTCAGGTGCTTTTGGTGAGCAAACGCCTACACTGGTGTGGCTTAGACCATAATTAGACGATATATTGCTGTATATAGGAGAAGCTAACTCTTTATGGATAGTTTGCTCCTAGCAGCATAAATTCAATATATAGGAGAATGAATGAAATTTGTGGTATCTATGTAGTGAATACAGTGGTGATTTTATGAACTGAAACTGCCTTAGTGAACATAGACACTTCTTGCACTAATAAATCTCATCTTATTCTTTCTCGGTGCAAGTATGCTGCAACATTATTTTGACATACAACTTAGCTGTCCTTATTTTTCATTCTGGCGTTAACGCCCAGAAATAAATGTAGGTTTTCTTGGAATGAATGGTGATAAGCAGTGACGGTGGTGACAGGGAGCTGGGGGGTGCAAAAGGAAGATTCAACTATTTTTCCGTACTACGGAAGAGAAACAGTTGGTATTGTGAACATCTGAATTGAAAGTCCATGCTATAGAAGTGTTTTAAAATCCAATGAATAGGAAAGAACTCTTGCAAAAATGGTTGAATCTTCCATTGCACCCCCCAACACCCCGTCACCAGCCGTCACTGATGATAAGCATCAAGGTATCAGTGAATTTGTATACTGCGGTTCCAAGAATGAAGGCAGTAACTTGCAAAATTTCTGAATTTGAGTTGTTATGATAATAATTTTGAAAGATATAATATATGGTGCTCACTTTTATAGAAGTAACATAGAGGTCTGCACAGGCCAAATTTTAGAAAATCTCCGACCCGAGCCCAAGCTCATTCCATAACCCGACAGTTTTTTCATCTTTTTGACAAAATTTTAATCAGCATTTAAAATAATTTTGTATCAACTCATCAAATTATAATATGTATGTAATTTAGATAAACAATATTGGCGTATACATCCGGAATAATCGGATTTATGTTTTATTTTTTGTGTGCCCAGGCCCGAATTTAAACCTTTGTTACCCTGTGGACCGGGTCAGGCTCGGTCATCCCCGAGCCCGTGCAGACCTCTATAGTAACATCCTTACAACTAAAAATCCTTGTGAAAAAAAGGAAATTGCTGAAAGTTTAAGAATTTCTTAGCAAAAAGGCAGCAACAAAAAGTTTGTCAGTCACTTACTGCCTTCTATCTTGGAACGGAAGTATAGTGTATGTATGTAAATAAGAACACAATAATTGTCTTTGGACTTTTTATTTTATAATAAAAACACGAAATTGACATACATGAGTATACTTATAATTTTTGCATTCAACATTGAAATACATTTATCAAATAAATTCATAGTAAAAGTCCATTTCCCTATCGGGTAAACATTTGCCATTGTTGGGAATACGCATATTTTTCTTCTATGTAAAAAAATATCTTTATTTGTGCAACAACTTTTTCTCTTTTCATACGGATCTGTTTTAAGATCATATAATATTTCAAAAATACCACGCGCAGATATTTTCCAACAGACAACACGCTAATATTACACACGGAACAGGTTATGTTTCATTTGAAAGGGAAAAAATCCTGAATTACGCATTCTTTACTAAACTGTGTATACAAAAATAATAACCTGCGTTTTTTTTTGGATACCGTAATTGACTAAATCTAAAAAACTTTCAAATTTCATCAATGCAATAAAAAAAAAAAAAAAACAGTAAATTTTACGGATCGAAAATATGAAGATTATACATATTATTTACTATTATTAATAATCAAATAAAACCATCTAAATCTAGAACAACGTTACATAGTATTTTATTATGCATTGTAATTAAATAAATCTTTTAAAAATAATTTTATCTTAGATTATGTTTATAGAGAAGAAGAATAGATTAGAACCGATGTACCGATTTTAGATTGCGAAAGATTTTAAATAACATTTCATGGCAGCATTGACAAATGAAATTGTTTCATAAAAAAGTAAACCAAAATTTTCAATATGGTTATTTTGTAGGTTGATTTTTTTAGTAGTTGTCTCTTAACCACTTCCCTTCGTCTTCAGTATTTAAGCTGTTCTGTTATTAATACCGAAATATTGAAAACGTGGTTCAAATATTATTCACACTTTTTTGTGTGATTGCCCAGAATGGTTAACTGTCTTTGATCCTAATTGCGCATAAAATTTTGATGCGTGAAATGAGCACAAGGGACATAAAGCCATTCAAATATGTTTTGCAGCCGTCGGATGAAACGTTAATAGAATAGGTAAATCGGAGTCAGTAGATTTAATTATTATTAGTCTAAGTTAATATGATTTGAAGTTGAATTTCTAGCCAAATTGAGAACATCGTCAAACACGATTAAAAAAAAAGTCATCGATACGTTGATAAATTGGAATGTACGAATTAATTCTGCCATTAAGAATAACACAAATTCAAAATTACGGCACTACATGAGAGTATGTAAAATGATATATTTTTTTCTATTTCTTTTATGGCTACATTATGCAATTTACAATAATTAAAAAATTTACAATGATTGATTTATCTTTGATTAATTCGCCTAAACACGAGGAAACGTTTTCACATCAAATATCCCCCCGTTTGGGTTTTTTTTTCTTTAGTAAATATTTACTACAAAAAGCCTCGCTTGTTACAGAAACGGCCAGACTGACAGTAAAAGACTTCCAGTAAGTATGACGACATCGTCGTTAAGTTAATTATACTTGTGTTTGTGCAAAAGAATACTTGGTTTTGATAAATATGTACATACTTGAACAAAATCACAAACGACAAAATAACGAGACCAAAAAAAAAAAAAATCTACCAATGGAAAGAACCCTCATAGACACAACATTTTTAAACAGCTGTAAAATGAGCAAGGAACAATGAATACATGTTGTTTCTTTGATTCAATCGTTTTTCTTACAGGCTCTCAGCGGTCAAGATATTTGAATATTTTTTGTCTCTTGTTTTAAAACCCTAGCAAATATTGTCACACCACAAATAAGACCGTTTGTCACGGATATTTTTGTTGTATGATTGCAAATGTTTTATTACTCTTTCAATCTAATGTCTTTTGAGCAAAACATCTTTTAATTACTGTGGTAATTACGCACAAATTTGTGCACACCGTAAACAATGGGTTAATATAACTTGTACTTGTATAAATATCACTTTTTTGCATTGTATTTCTTATCAGTTGATAATGCTCACCGTGAGCGAAACCGGTCCTGATCCAATAAATTTTATATGGAATAAGTACTAAAAATGTGTTATTATTTTTATTTTAATAATTGTATTAAACTATGTAAAACAGTGTAATGATTTTATTTTGAGATGTAACAAATTGCTCGGGGGTATAAAACGAAGCCATCGCAAGAGTCCAAAAGTTGGTTGAAGCCGTGCCTTTTACGCTATTCATTCGAGGGTGAAGAATTCAGATGCGGCCGAGGGTTCCATCGGGGGGGTCTCTCCGAAGAGAGGCGTGCGCTGGGAGCTAAATAGAGAGTTGGGTGACGGGAGCGGGTGCGATCGCAACCTGAACGGCGGTGGCGGGAACCGTAACCAGGTTCCCCTGCTCGTCCATCTGCAGGTGAGCGGTGGCGACTTGGTAAGACGGCGGCGGGGCTTGCTTGAGAGCCTCTTCGTAGTCGGGGGGGGGAGCGGCTCAAGCGCCGAGGGAGGCGGAGGGCGGCGGGCGAGCTCGGGGGCATGGAGAGTCGACATACGGCATTAGGGGAAGCTGGGCGTGTTGCCGCATCGTCAGGTATTTGTAACAGCGCCACACCATGCTGATGCAATAGGCCTGGAAATGATAATTTCAAAATAAATACGTGTAAAATCATCTGATTTGCTTTTTTAAAAATGTGGGTTGTCCAATCCTGTCATTGCGGAACTAGTACACTCTGACTTCTTTAACAGTTCACACGAGTTTGCGGCAGCCGTTGATCCTAAATAAATTTTCTCCCCTCTGACATAAGAATCCACCTACCGCACTTAGCCCACGCGTTCAGTCTATATCAAATCATTAAATTTGAGTGATATAATGGTTAATACCAGGGTTATGGAATCAGAGTCGGAGTCGTGTAGTCGGGGTTTTTTGGCCGGAGTCGTACTGAGTCGGAAATTTTAAACTTTTTATGTAAAGTTTGGCTATTGGCCGGATTAGTTGGTTGAATTAGTGAATACACATATATAGGAAAGGTAGGGTAAAAACGTGACGAAATTAAACCTTTTTTAGTCGGAGTCGCGTTTTTGATCAATGTTGGAGTCGGAGTCAGAGTCATGCTGGAGTCAGAGGCGTAATTTTTTTTAATGATTCCACAACCCTGGTTAATACACTAACCGTCATTTTTTACGCGACTAGGACTGGCTCAGTACTGTTGTAGCTTTCAAATCTCGCTTGTTCTTGAAAATATGGCTATTAGTTTTCTTTACAATCGGAAGAAAAAAAAGATGGAAATCGGTATATATTTCGAGGAAATACATTCGCAAATGAATGGAATTGTAAAGGGTGCGCAGTTTTCTTTTGACGTGACTGTATGTGTCAAAATAATAACAGGCCAAAAAGAAAATTAACTTCAGTGCAAACAATATCAAATCATTAGAATTCAAATTGGAAACGGTATAAAAATCTACGATACCTTGATAAGCATTGCGATCATGAAGGCGCAGAGGACCAGGAACGAGAGTGCTGCCGGGGAGAGTTTGAGGAGTTGGGCGCGCCACGGCATGTGACGGGATTCAGCGACCACGCGGTGCACGGAGCGCAGGTAGCACAGGTAACCTGTAGCGGTGAACCTACAATTGGAATTAAATACATATTATATATAAATATTAATTGACCCCAGTTAAGAATATAGAGAACAAGGTTAATACCATTTTTGATCATAAATATAGATTGTATTTTATTTTTAATTATTAACCAGATATTCTTATTTGATTTGAATTGTTTGAATTTTGTACTTTTCCATGAGTTTTGTCGCTAACGACCCGGGTTTCGCCTTTCGGCATCTTCAGGCATTTCAAGTGCACGGATGTATTTGAACTGTCAGTTCAAAAATTCCATCAAGTACCCTCAGTCGAAATCCTTAATTAGATATTCTATTGTTTCATCTTGTTCAGAGTAACCTAAGTACTATTGTAAGTTACTTTAAATTTGATAATAATCACTTTAAAGGTGTAAGATTTTTAGATCAGAACCGGTTTCGCTCATCGCGAGCATCAACAGATCAGTTGAAATCTCATGTGGAATAAGTATTAAAAATAATAAAACATTTTTAGTACTTATTCCACATAAGTACTAAAAATGTTTTATTATTAAAAATGTTATAATAAACTCCTACAAAGTTACTGCCGAATCCATCGAAAGTATTATGCCAACCATATAGATTTTTTTAAATAATGAAAAACACGATATTTTGTGGTTAATAAATGACTATCTTACGCGGTGATGGCAAAATCGAAGAGTTGAAGACAGAAGAAGGGAAGGAGGTGTGCCGGTTTTCCCTTGGCGGCGCCATAAATCAACATCAGCGTTATGGCCAGAGTGCAGACTGTCACCAACGCGCCCATGTCCACATCATCTGAAAATTGTAACACCGATTTGATTACTTGTAACGATACAGCGATACTGGCAATACACAGGTTACGGGAGCAACGCCAAAGTCTTCGAGATCCGCGAAAGAGCTTTAGGTTCAGTTTTCGGATGGCTGACATTGGATGCATGAAGCATGGAGGGCGCAATATCTTCAGCCACTCAAGCTTACCCACTCCAGTGAAGGTAAGACAACGAGCAACACTAGAAGCATACCTGCACCAAATTCATTATTCAGAAAATATTCAGAAATATTCAGAAAATGCTGATTCAGATATCTGGAACATATATTCTGTATCCCAGGTTTAATAAATTTATAGATGTGTTTACACCGCCTCAGAGAGGCTAAAGCAAAAAATAGATAAAAATAATAAAACATTTTTAGTACTTTTTCGATATAAAATGTATTGCATCGGTTTTACTCATGGCGAAACCGGTCCTGATCCAACATATTTTATGTGGAAAAAGTACTAAAAATGTTTTATTATTTTTATTATAATGCCATTCGTGAACGTGAATGTGAACTCCTTAAAAGTGATTCATAAATAGATATTCTTGATGTAAATAAAACGATTTCTTGTCAACGTCCAATTTAAATACATACAACTATAAATTGCAAATGTAAGAAATGGAAGAATGATAGATTAGAGATCCATATCATATATTTTACATGAGTGAGTGAACTTGAGCGAGTTGAATTTGGATAAAATTAGGTTTTTTACTATAAATTTAATAAAATATTAATAGCAAATCTAAGAAGAATATTATTACTTATTGAAGGAATTGATATTTCTTTCGCAATTTTAAAAAGCAAATTCTAAAAAAATATTCAAATAATTAAATATTACTTTCAAATAATTATCTAGAAGCTTTTACATCCAATTTGGGTCTGGATCTTTATTGCATTCATCTGTCAACATGCGGTTCTCTATTTACACTCAATAATATATGGCCACAGATTTCTTACTAAATATTAACCTTTTTATAAAACTCTTTTGCTTATTTCAAACATATAATAAAAATAATGTGACTACCAAAAATATCTGATTGACACATCTAGTTTTAATATATGAAAAAATAATAACATTTCAATAAACAATAAGAGAATGGCAATAGATAAAAGATGACAACATACTACCGCCGTACCGGTACGACGATACTAATCAAAGGGTTAAAGGTCTAAATGCCAATTATTGGTAGAAAACGCATTTTTTTTTGGTTAAAATAATGATATTGTGAACATACGGTAGACAAAAGCAGGCTCCCGGTGGTTGGTGTAAGGATGCGGAGGCTGGTCGATGTTGCTGAGCGGTGTGGGCAGTGGTGCGGGTGACTCTTCACCGGAGCTCAGGGCCGTTCCTTCTCTCTGAAGCTTACGCAGTAACGCAGGCTCATGGAGGATGATCGCCAGGACTCCTAACGCCATCACATGTAGCATCTAAAAAAACACAGAATCAAAGTCTTATGTCTTCCCTAGTTTCAAGGATTATAAGAGCAATAGTAAATCTTATGTATCATTTAATTTCATCGATGATAATGATTTGTGAGTTTTGGATATATTGTTAGACGACACCTTCAATCATAATTGTACTGTTTTGACAAGCATCCTTATATCGGCCCCTTAGGGTAAAAGAAATGTATCTCGATTTCTGCCAGTGTCTAAGATTCTCAAAAAGACATGTCAATAAGAGAAATAACTACTACAGTGGAACCCCGATCTTACGTTCTCGCATTATACGTTTTCCTGCGTGGTCTGTTCATTTTCTAAAGTCCAGGCGAAACACCCATAAGAACAATGTAAAATTGAAGTGGCAAACTGCAAAGAAGCAACGTAGTGTTAGGGATTTTTTTAAAAATAAATATTATAGGTTTGATAATAAATTCTAATAAATAAATATTTTTTTTTTCAAAAGTTTATTTTTTTTAGTTCATACTTAAAACTTTCCCGCATTATTCGTTTTTCATGTTTTTTACGGTCCCTTGAAAAACGTGGAATCGGGGTTTCACTGTAATTAAAATAACTTTCTTGTTCATAGCTCTATTAAACAATGCATTAGAATAAATTACTATTTTATATTTAACAAAACAATCAGAGAAGCCATAGTGTCACCTTTAAGAGGATATAATAGATAGGATAAGGATAATGAAAAGTCAATTTGTATCTGTTAAAACCTGTTTTTGGCTCTCTACCTAAAAAATTATAGAAAAATGAGTTGGATTTCTCCGTCACTAAGGGGGTATTAAAATATACATACCAGGTGCCAGATCCCGAGGGCCATGGTCCCCGTGCGGACATGGAGGCAGAAGCAACATTTCCACTCGTTGCCTCTCTCCGACCCCAATTTGGGTCTTAATCGCAGCATTGTCACTTATACACTGGAACACCAATTTATCTGGAAACAAAATAAATGAAATTTGAATAAAATTAAAGAAGCAATTAGCAACAAGCAATAGATTATGTGCAGTTTAATTTTGAGTGGGTAAAATATCATATAAGAAGAATTGGCAGTGACCAATACAATATCATATTATTTCCGGGGTCACTATTAAAACAGCTGCTAAATAAATTCATTTCACAATTTTTCAGGTGTGACCAAATATAGAAACAAATTTAATATTTCAAGCACTATATAAGTCGGTAATAAAAATAACAATGTATTTATGTAGAACTAAAATACATTGTTATTTTTCTTACCGTATTATAATGGAGTTCTACCAAGTAAATCCTTACTCAATCAATACACTATATAAGTCTTCATTGTGGCATATCTGCGACTGACGAAGTTTTCATTGTTATCACTCTGCCAATGATGCAGGAACATTTGAACAATCCAGGACTGTGGAGTCGGAGTCGTCGCGGCGATTTGGCCGGAGTCGGAAATTATGAAAAGTTTGAACTTTTTATTTTTGCATTTAATATGTCAAATTTGGCCATTGGCCGGACTTGGCAGGGTTGATATTTAATTGAATACACATAGATAGGAAAAATAGGCAAAAAAAGTGACGGTATTAAACTTTTTTAGTCGGAGTTAGAGTCGTGTTTTTGGTCAATGTTGGTGTCGGAGTTGTGGTTTTGGTACATGCTGGAGTCGGAGTAGAACTTTTTTTACCGACTCCACAGCCCTGGAACAATCAGAGGCACTCAAACGATAAAATTTTGAATTTTGACTGAAAGAGCATGAGTGAACTGCAATATCAAATTTTGCCTTTCGAAGTACATTCGTGCACTTGAAATGCCTGAAGGTTAGCAACAAAACTCATGGAAAAGTGAAAAATTCAAACAATTCAATACATCTGCAACTCGATAGAACATATAATTTATGCAATCTAAATGTGCGATTTGGCCAGCTCATTAAAATTTTTGAAATTGTTGCCTGAGGATGCCTGAATACCACCCGACTTGAGTGGAAGGCCAAGATATCGGCGGCAGAGAGAAGTTTGTATGCACTGTACATCTTCAGATTGTCTAGTATCTATTCTCCTTAAATAAGCAGATGAAGCAGTCAATAAGTACTTAATCAAAGATGAATAACTACCCTATGAATCTAGACTGACAATGAAACAGCAGGTACTTTTTAATTTGTATTTTACGAGTAGGTATGATAATGTCACTGAAACTACAAGAAAACAATATCTATCAACAGATGGAAAGACACTATATCGCTGATGAAACAAAGTTATCACGCAAACTGTAGTAAAAATATGAAAAGTGTGTCGATGTAGATTGTTTATCCCATTTACTGCTGTTTGTAATCTGAGTTGTTGTTTTCTTCCAAAGAAATTTATTTTGATTTATCAAAAAGAAATGGTTACACGAACATTACTTGCATTGTCGTATCAGCATTATTAATAACACCACGAATGCAGGTTCTGCCTCAGATAAGAGCGTCATCACTCCTCACAGGTCACTTGAATACAATTAATCAGCAAAATATTGTCACGGCTGCAATAAATCTGATGCAGGGGATTCCAAAGGAGTAGCCCGTTACTGTTAAGTTGTTGGAAATGAAATTACTTCATGAAATCGATCGTGATGGTATGTTTGCTAATTGGAATAAGCAAAGGAGCAATCCAGTTGAATATTGAGCTTTTATTGTCCACAGAGAACATAATTCTTTTGTTACCAGAATGCAATTATTCCACGCGAAATCGGTCTAACCACCACGATCACGTCGTGCAGGCACGCAAACGCCACTACGAGAGCATATATATGAATAAATATCGTATTTTTAAATGAAACCTATTGCAGTCACATCTTTTCAAGGCAATGTAATGTTAAAATATCAATACGTTTAGCCGTTTACATTTTATTTGAAGCTAAGCTAACAGATGTCACTAGGGCTTGCACCTTATTATTGTATCTTTTGATATTTTTTTTCACTTTTCTTTGAAAACCAAAAAAAAATCGTGTATAAAATGATTTTCCGGGTATTTTACGTGGCATGTGGCAAAAATCCATGGAATTGGTTTATCGTTTAAAGGTTAAAATGAAAATTGGCCCTCCATTGAAGAATTAGTCAATTCATACTCCGACTTGTATTTTTCTCAACATAGAAGCTAGAAGCTAGTTAGAAGTTTTCATTGGAAAAACGCACTGACGTACTGCTGTCATTTCATTAGCATGGCTATTGAAATAACACAATGATTTATTCTCTCTGTTTATACAATGATTGTTATTAAATATGGTCGGATTATTTGCACAATCAAATAAAATTATACATGTGGTTATTTACCTCTGATACATTGCTCATTAATTGCAGGCAAAAATGAAAATAATCATAAAAAAAGTTTTTGTAACATGATACATAAAATTGTAAACATATTGCTAAAGAAATATAATTTTCACCAGCACCGAGTGGAAGATATTTTGATTAAGACAAACCTCTGGAATCAGAGTTGTGTACATCTAGTTCCAGATGGTATAGAAAAAAAATTCAGATATTTTTGCGGCATGCCACACGTAAAAAGAAAAACAGAAATTACATACTATCAAGTACAGTGCTAACGTGTTTTTTTACCACTGCATTAGTAATTAGTTGATTGCAGTGACAGTCAAAAGCTATCACAAATGTCAACTGCAATGAATCACTGTCAAATTACGAAATAATCATCAGCGATTAACCCTTTGATTAGAATCGCCGCATCGGTACGGCTGTAGTATGTTGTCATCTATTGCCATTCTCTTATTGTTTATTGAAATGTTCTTATTTTTTCATATATTGAAACTAGACATGTCAATCAGTAATTTTTGGCAGTCACATTATTTTTATTTTATGTTTGAAATAAGCAAAAGAGTTTTATAAAAAGGTTAAAATTTGGTAAGAAATCTGTGGCCATATATTATTGAGTGTAAAAATCCATTTCTTTTCGATACGCTTCCTGGAATCACCATCAATAGAGAACCACATGTTGACAGATGAATGCAATAAAGATCCTGACCCAAATTGTATGTAAAAGCTTCTAGATATTTATATAAAAGTAATATTTAATTATTTGAATATTGTTTTAGAATTGCGGAAGAAATATCAATTCCTTCATTAAGTAATAATATGCTTCTATTATTTACGGATAACAAAAAAAATATGTTTTATATTTTTTTGTCTGTTATTATTTCATTAAATTTAAAAAAAAAAACCTAATTTTATCCAAAACAACTCACCACTCAAAGGGTTATAGTGCTGGGTTATCCTAGTAAACTAATTTCAACAGAGCGGCCTCGAAAAATGCCTTAAAGTTTATCTGTCAACCATATTTTAATTATAACCATATACACTTGGGCCTCATATAACATGGTTTTATATAACACGGATTTATACAACACGGATGTATAAATCTTGATATATTTTTATATAACACGGCTTAAGGGGAAAAAATACAATAAACATTTGTCGTGGTATTGGTGGAGAAGATTTTTATGACATATACATATATTCATGACATCCAAAAAATATCCGAGGATCTTAGGTACTTTGAAAGAAGAAGAATTAGTCGAAATATTTGATGAACCTACCACGGTTAATGACTCAGAAAGCAGTTGCAGCAAATTAGCTACATGTTTCACATTAAAAACAATAAATGACGGCCTGGAATTGGCTATTAAATTAGATTTTTTTAATTGAAAATCATATTAGAAAGTAGATTGAAATTAAAGAGAATTAGAAAACATTTTGGAACCTTATAAGGAAATACGTAATTCGGTATATTTTTTGGAACGCAAACTCTAATTTTGTATGAACTTCAAACCTTGCATAACACGGATTTGTATTACACGACGTTTTTGTGGAACCATATAACCGTGTTATACAAGGCCCAAGTGTATAATTAATTACGACAGAAAAATTTAAGAGTTAAATAATGTATTTCAATAATTTAATAGAGTTAAATAATGAATATTCACAACACTTATTATAAACCAATATTATGAAATGAGAATTAAATCAAATTAGATTATAATAAAACTAGTAAGTAATGGTTTTATTATGACTACTTGATATGCAGACTTCATTCAGGCATTCCCGGTGATGATTATAACAAAAGTTTTCCTCATACTGGCAATTCTGTGAATCATGGTTATTCCCAGCATTTAAAAACTATTTCCTTACAGGCCCTATCTCTCAAAACCATGCTTACAAAACTAATAATTTCAGAGTATACTCAAACCATTATTATCAATAGTATATATCATTGTTTCTCAATATTTTTTTATACCTCCCAATAGTAAAAATTACAAGATGTATTTCTTATAATAAATTCTGATTAAAATCAAATCGGTAATAAATTGAATGTTTGCTTCAGTAGTTTCAGGTTCCTGTTTCATCAGGGGCGTACAAATATTGCCTCTATTCACAACATCAAGATACAGATCTGATGATTTTTTTTTACTTTTCAATATTATGGTAATTGTGTGCATCGTTCCAGCACGGATCCAGGTTGAGAAACGCTGGTCTATAAATTATTGTCGATATGTTAGTATACAAGTAGCGACTAGCTAATCATTAGTTCTATCATTTCAATCCCTATATTCTTTGAAAAAGACAGTTTGAGCATCAAAAATCTGTTAAGATAAACATGCATCCTTCCAATATGGTTCCAGGTTGAGAAACGCTGTTCTATAAATTAATGTCGATATGATAGGATACAACTAGCGATTAGCTAATCATTAGTTCTATCATTTCAATCCCTACTTTCTTTGAAAAAGATAGTTTGAGCAATTTCAGTTGAAGAATTCGCTCGAATTATTTGAATATTGTACATTTCATGCACTTGAAACGCCAGAAGATGCCGAAAGGCTAAACCCGGGTCGTTTGCAAAAAAGCTCACAGGAAAGTACAAAATTCAAACGATTCAAATTTAATATTGAAATTCCATCAAACACGCCCAGTCAAAATTCTCAATTATAAACGTCCGTGGCTATAATTGAGGATTTTGTAATTCCTTTATTGTCCACACTTATGTGCCAACATATTTCATCGTTTAGTAGAAAATGTTTTTTGTTTAGAGTTGCTTTATTTAATTTTTTTTTTACTGTTGCAATACGTGTTTTTATGTCTAGATATCGGATCGGTGTTCATTTGAATAATCACTACTGCAGAAGGTCGTATTTATTTTTATGGAATTTTATTACGTAAAAGTCACGTAAGATTTATGTTTGGCAAACGAATAAAATAGATTAAAGCCGTAAAAAAAATACTACAATCGGAGTTTAATAATAAAAAAAAAACAATAACAAATTAAATACAAAGGTTGTTAAAAAAATATTTATCTAAGTTACACTTATTTTACACGAAAAGATGTACCGACAATTTTAAAATATTGATACATATTTTTGCGACACCCTGTATGTATGTTGGACAAAGGATATAAAAAATAAAATATTAACCCACTGAGCGCTGATTGAATTTGTAAAAATGTTTCGTTAACGTGTTTACTTTGACAGTGGGCCGCGGACCACCGGTTGGGGAACACTTCTCTAATATACGATTTAAATTGATGATTCCACTGATTGTATAATTATGTGTGACTAACTATGTGAAATAAAGGGAAATAAAAAAAGTTCCCTTCCACACCCCTCCGATCCTAAAAACGAGAGTGATTGGCTAACCTGTCCAAGTCTTATCCTTCCTATCCATATTCTCTTTGAAAAAAAGTACCACAGCAAGTGAAATAAAAATAAGTCAATTTTATATTTTATTTAGTAACTATAATTAAGGATTTCGAGTTTTGTACATCCGTGCACTTGAAATGCCTGAAGATGCGGAAAGGCGAAACCTGGGTCGTAAGCGACTTAAACTCATGGAAAAGTACAAAATTCAAACAATTGAAATTTGACAGTTGTACTATGAATGAACTTTGAATTTCATTAGCAAAAGGGTGAAATAGGCTCTGCAAAAACTGTAACTCAGGGAACCAGTGTTATGATTTTCCATACATTGATATTAGAAATAATTCATTCAGCAAAATTTGTTATATATATCTTGCGGCATATTTTTGCTGTTGCCAACACGGCTGTAATAATTTCTAAAGCACGCAATATATTTTAACACAGGTCTAAGCGGAAAGTTTACTTTGTATTACCGGTTCATCCCAAAGACCAAATATTAAAACCAATGTTAATTTATATTTACAAATGCATTCAGTATACGATAAGATAAGGAATAACCCTACCAAAAGTGTGGGCAAATATGATGTGTTTTTAAAGTATTATTTCAACTAACAATAAAGAAAAAAAGATAAAACTACAATCGGTTAGACAGCAATATATTGTAGCAATGGCAACTAGTTATTCGATCAGTATCTAATTCGATGAACGGTCAGTAATAAAATCATAAAACGGTTGGTAAATAATTAATTTTGGTCAGTATATGGTAAATGGTCCGTATTTTTTGTAAAAGGGTTAAGAGATCTATAAACGGTCTGTAGTTAGTAATGGCAGGATGATTTGGTTTGGGTTAGGTAGTATTTGAATATATCAAAGAAATTTGTAAGCTTTAGACATTTGCTTCTTACGACCACCAATTTCACAAGCTGTCAATCTATGACTATGACTTGCCATTTAATTCAAATACTAACCATTTACATAAATTACCAACTGTTTCATTTAAAGACTGACCACATTCATACTGATTCATTGGATACTGACCCGTTTGACAAATCACTGGCCATTTATCTAATTTACTAACCAAAAATCGAATTAGATACTGACCCATTAAATACAGGCCTATAGCAAATATATGGTTGTTAAAATTTTGTTTCACTGTCGAGACTTGTATGATGCGCAAAGCTGATTGATGATGAGTTGTATTTTAACCCCAGGCTGAGCTCAGGCCTGGGTACAAAACTTATCTCCAGTTATTCCGGATGTAGGTATTAGCCATTATCGTAAATCTAAAATACATACATTTTAAAATTTGGTGAGTCATTATATAGTTGTTTTAAATATTAACCTTTAAACACCCAGCAGTTCCTATAGGGACCAGCAAGTACGGCAAGTTTCATGACAAGATTACATTGATTTACAATAACAGTATACATAATATGGATATTAGATTAAATAAGTAATGAGTTAAATATTAAGAATTTGGATTTTATTAAATATGTATGTCTAGATGACTGTATATGTTACGTGGTCAACTATCCATTCAAATTAAGGTGATGTGTTTTATAGCCATACTGTAAAAAATCGGTTTTTTTCACTAGTATGTTTGTTTATTTGACAATGGAGATACCGATTCGTTTCATTCTGTGAGATGTTAATGTATTTGTAATTGTATATTTTTATTTATTAAATATTTTTGTAAATGTATGTATGGAACATTAAAATGTCAAATAAAGGTATTCCACATTCAAATTTTCAACATGGCAAAAATAGATACACATACCTAGTTAATGATTAACACCTAGTTATATATTTATATTTTTGGGAAAACGAGTTGTGGTGTTAAGTAGCCTGTCACAATTTTTCGGGTAAAGTTGTTATTATTTGAAATATTACAGACATGACACAACCTGTGCTACTTAAATAAATATATATTAATTTTACGCACATAAATATTTAAATCGTATTAACCGGCCACTGGAGAAAAACAGGCGCCTATATTCTGCAGAGGCGATTGATATTTTTTAGGAAATTCAATTTTTAGCCGAATTAAATCGAAGGAAATTTATTTATGAATCAAAACAATAATTAAAAATGACGGTATGTATACGCAACACTTCAAAATTAGAGATTTTCATTTACATGATTGTTGAGGAATATTTTGAGGACATTTCTGTATTGTACAAAGTATGAATAATAGATGGACGTTAACGTCACCCACAATACGGACGAAATCATTATTATTTGTAAAGCAATAACAGAATGATAAAAACAATACTAGACAGGGTGCCCTGCTTATCAGATGGTGTACCAAAGTGGGAACAGGATGATTAATGCATATCTTTATTTTAATTATTAATATTTGTCTTAGATCAAGCCCAACAAATCAATTAAAATTACCTTAAATTATCGAAGAAACGTCCAAATACGATTGATTTTGCAAATATGACAAAAGAAATATGGCCGACACTTGAGAGTAGTAATTGTCACAATAATTCGATGATTCTGACAACGCAAACTGCGCAAACATGAAAATATTACAAAAATGATACCAGAAATGAAAATACACGAAAGGATATTATAGTTACATACCTACATATATTTTTTTATAACGTAATATTTTGTAAAATAAAAAAAACATAAATCGAAGTGTATCAAGAAAAAACTATCCAGTTTGAATGATCGCAAAGCGATCAAAGCGAGTATGAACTTTTTTCATCAATTATAATAGTTTGTAGTTTGGAGTTGTAGCCTGATAATCGGAGCGTTCAATAAGAACGCTCCGATTTTTATATACCATTAATAATGAAGTGTTTTTTTCGCCTAGCTCATCGTGAGCAAAATCAATCCCAGCTCAAAATATGTTAAGAAATACTGCAAAAAAAATATTTTACTCATTTAAATGCATATAATACTTATTAAGCAAGCATTGCCAGTAATTATGTACCGTAAAACGGGGTGAATAGAGACACTTTTTACCCTTCACGAATATGTATCTTCATACCTGCGCTACATAATTCAAATATGAATGGCTAGAAACTTGTTCCTATGGTCCTACTACACATTCATGACAATATTTTTCAAATATTCACTATCTTTATAAGACACAGTCAATTTTGTTCAATGTCACTATTCACATTAAATTGGGATGAATAAAGGCGAGAGAGGGTGAATAGAAACTTGACAGGTGAATGGAGACAAAACAACAGATTGTAATGATTGGAATATATGAACCTCTATTCTATACGATTCTCTATTCACTCCGTTTTAAGGTACTTATTAACTGAAAAAACATAATTTAATTTAATTTTCGTGCAATAAAAGTGAAGTCAAAAAGTAAGGATGCACAGAGATCTAACTTAAGCACGTTTGTTTCAATTTTGACCAATCATTTAGTTGGTTTAGTTTTGTGATTCGAGAGATAGTATTATAGGCATTGTGATGAAACTTACTTAACCATTATGATTACATTGGATTCTTAGTAAAGCTGTGCTAAAGAACAAGTCTTGTTTTTGTGTCTATTCACCCCGTTTGACAGTATGTAGTTTAAATATAGAATATATGAAAACAATATTTTAAAACAACGTTTTCAAACTGAGATTAATAATTTGTTATGCAAGTCCAAAGAAGAAGATAATTTAATCACTATTTTATTTTCCGATCTACTTTTCATAGACTAAGTCTAGGGAGTTGCCATGTTCACCCACATAATTTATTATTATTTTGGTAGAGTCTATGGTGTCTATCCACTCAAACGTCAAAATTTATTCAAGAGCTCATGTAAAACTTTTAGTGTGAATTTTCATTAATTTTAACTTAAAAATAGTGGATAACCCAATGTCATTAATTTTCAATATATAATTTAAAAAATGGTATGATCCCTTTCCTTTTATTTTGTATTAATTAATGTATTTTTTTCAATTTGTTCAACCAGTGGAATAAATCACAACTGTATTTTCGTTTGAAAATTTCACTGCGACGTGAATAGATATTGGCATGAGAATCGTACAGAATGTTACACACGATAAAAGAATTCTTACGAAAATATTTTATTGACATGCATATTTTAAGTGCTCTGAATTTATCACTCGAAATTGCACCCAGTTGCTGCATAAAGATAATAACTTATCTGTCATGGCTATTGAATATACACGTATTCCGGTCGACAACTCGCAAAACTTATTTGATTACATTATTTCTCGTTTGTTATATGACTACTTTGATAGAGTTATCTAAAAAAAGAAATGTTTACATACAACACCAATAATTATTACAATAAATACCGTAAAACGGGGTGAATAGAGAGACTTTTTACCCTTCACGACTATGTATCTTCATACCTGCGCCACATAATTCAAACATGAATGGCTCGAAACTTGTTTCTATGGTTCTACTACACATTCATGACAATATTTTTCAAATATTCACTTTCATTATTAAGACACAGTCAATTTTGTTTGATGTCTCCCGATTCACATTGAATCGGGGTAAATAGAGACGAGAGAGGGTAAATCGAGACTTGGCAGGTGAATAGAGACAAAAATACAGATTGTAATGATTGGAATATATGAACCTCTATTCTATACGAGTCTCTATTCATTCCGTTTTTAAAGTACTTACTAACCAAAAAAACATGATTAATTTTAATTTCCGTGCAATAAAAGAGAAGTTTATAAGGGGTCAAAAAGTAAGGATGCACAGGCATCGAACTTAAACACACTTTGTTTCAATTTTGGCCAATCATTTAGTTGGTTTTGTTTTGTCATTCGAGAGATAGTATTATAGTCATTGTAAATAATTATATAAAATAGTAAAAAATACATTGGATAGTTAGTGAAGTTGTGCTAAAGTTCAATCCTTGATTTTGTCTCTATTCACCTTGTTTGATGGTATTTAGTTCCGTAAGAAATCTGATATTCACATAGTTCTGGCGATGACATATCAAATGAATCTCAATCTTCTTTTCTTCCAATGCCAGTCGTATCATTGCTTTTTAGGATTTTTGTGTAGTACATTTAACTCCACAGTTGTTAGAAAATATTGAGCAACTGTTTTCAAAAATTGCATATTGGCTGAGATAAAATCCTCTTGTGACCACAATTGAGAACCTATGGTCTGCACTCTACATGCTAAATATAATGTTCCTATATTCGTGTGATTTAGTCATCTGTAATTTTTATTGTTATTATAAAAGCAATATAAGTTGACTGTAATATTTTATGCTGCAGTATGATGAAATTTCTTTTAGAAGTTACTATTTCAAGCTTAACCTTGACATCATTTGAAATATGTTCCTCTGTTCATGCCATGTTTTGTTTTTTGTAAATATCTTTATAACACAAACTATTATTATAATGTAAATAATTACACAGTATTAAAACTTTCCTACTGGTAGTTAAATGAGCTTGAATATAAAATTCTTATTTAAAAGATTGACCGTATCTATGGAACAATCAGGTATGGTAGCAATATTATGCTGAACATTAGAGTCTGTACCATTCAATGGCTCAGTTATCGACACCTTATAACAGGAAAAAAGAGTGATGTTCATTAACCCATTGAGGTGTAAAAGAAATTAAATGCAGAAGCTGTGAATGACCCGTTTTTGGGGCAGCTGACTGGAGATTGGCCACTTTAGACAGAGTTGTCGAGGGCAGTCAAAACTCTGGGTTGCTCCTGATGATTATAATGGTTTTTAATGGATTTTTGTTGATAATTGGATAATAACTAGACTTTCATACAATCATTCCTCTCTCCCGTTAGCTAGTGACATAATGTTCAAGCCAATGCTAATTTATCAATCCAAAAATCCCAGTGGGAAAGAAGAGAAAGGGAAAGGTAATAAAGTGTAAGGGAAATCAAATAAAAACCCTGGGTTACTGCATGGATTTTCAAAGATTAGGTCATTCTTTTTTTGTGCCGGCAGTTAATGAATTCTCTAATGATAAGAATTATCATCTACAAATTAACGTATTCTTCATCCCAATACAAAACGCCTCATATAGCCATGACCTGGTTCCTGAAAAAAATTATGCACACAAATGATAATAAATTCTAAAGAAACCTAATGAAGAAACCTGGTGAGTTAATTGAATCTCACAGAACCACTGTTAAATGATAGAGCAAAAGAGTTAAATGGAAATAGAGAAGAAGTTGATAGTCTGTGACACGTGTTTCGCCTCTTTCAGAGGCATCTTCAGACTTACTATCGCAAAGTTTGCTTAAGTAAACTTTACTTAGTAAGTACTTAAGCAAATTTGCCATAGTAAGTCTGAAGATGCCTCTGAAAGAGGCGAAACACGTGTCACAGTTAGTAGCACAATATGTGGAATAATCAAAGTTATTTTAAATTTATATTAAAATGAACTTCCACAAAGTTACCGCCGAAACCATCGAAAGTATTAAGTTGATAGTCAATAAAATATGAATAAAGCCTTCCTGGCAATGTTTTAACCAACAGGGAAGAATGTGATCCCAATGGCGAAAGTATATCTCATGTATGTGGGGCAATTGATAAAGATGGAACATGTTATAGAACTCTTTTATCAAGATAAGACATCTCTTGACAAGTTTTTAAAGTAAAAGTCCTTGTTCATTTGTTTGAATGTTTCTCTTGTACAGATCATTGTTTCATTTGTTATAGGTGGATCCCAAGGTTGAGATGTTGGGAAGATTTGAACAGTTGATGACGGAGTTTTTCTTCCCGACGACCAACAATGAACGGAAACGGGAAATCGAAACCACCCTGGAGGCATTCGGCAACCAGCAAGACTCTTGGAGAGACTGTTTATACTTTGTATATAAATCAGAGAGTGAATATGTTCTCATGTTTGCTTTTAACACAATCGAGGTGAATATTTTTCCACTTCTATTCTGCAAATAAATCAATCGGTAATACGGTGATATTGGCATTGCCTCATGTATACAGTGTGCCGTAATCAATTGAGATCCAGTAGAAAATCAAAGGAACTTACCCCTTCTCCCTTTTGCCTTGTTGCAGAGCTACTTTTGTTAGACATTTATTGTCCTTTCTAAAGTACAATAGAAAAGAAAAGACGTATCAATTCCACTTAGCTTAATCTGCCGCGGCGGTAGATGTCAATCCTCTTTCTGTTGAATGGATAGAGCAGTGGCTTTTAAAGTTTGGATTGCGACCCAAAATTGAGTCAATTCATCACAAAACATTTCCAACAAAACAACATTTTTTTTTCCATGTCCGCTCCCAATGTGGAACATATGGCCTCCTAATAGAAGTATCTAAACATTTCATGTTCTGTGAGAACTGCTTTTTACGCAGTCGCTCGACCTGTCATTAGTTTGATGAGAGTAGAGTTAGGAAGGATAAGGCTAGGACAGGACTAGTGGTTAGTTAATCGTCCTTGCTACGCCTCGCTAATAGGATTGGATTCGGTGTGTAAGAATTTTTAAATAACCTAAACTACCACGACTTCAAACAGAATCGATAAATTGTCTGAAAAAAATGCTGCTAGTACTGGGACTCGAACCCGACTAACATCATTTATATGATAACATAATATTTCTCATATCGATGACTTAAAGCAGTGGTGCACAAGCTTTTTGAGAGAAGGGCCAATTTATCCATTTAAAATTTTTCACGAGCCGCAAAGGGTAAAAGTGAAGAGAAATATTTTATTATTAAAAGTATTTTTCTGTCAAGATAATCGATAAATCAGTATACGATTTTTATATACTAATATTATATATTTTCATTATTTGCGGAGATTTTTTAATATCGATTCACAAACGTCATGCACTGACAAAAATCCTGAAGAACTAACAATAAAATCCGTGTGTTAAAAACAATAATCTAAAAATAGACTGCACCTGCATCGCAAACTATATGACTCATTTAAAAAAATGAATTCCGGTCACAAAATTATATCCATGTGAATATAATCATATTAAATAATAAAAAATAACATTGATATATACCGTTGCTACTGCATAATTTGTTCACATATCGAATACTATTTTTTATCATATTTAATGAAAAATTTGTTGATGAAGTATTTGTTAATTTGGGCCGCAAAAAAATCCATTTCGGGCCGCATGCGGCCTGCGTTTGTGCATCACTGGCTTAAAAAGTAATTTTGCTAACTCCACTTTTGGCTGAAAATGACTTAATAATGCCAACTTGTATGTATCATGCAATGTGCATGTCCTGTAAAATTTTTACTCCATTGTCGTTTTAAAATCTACACTGCTAATTGTCAAACTCCACCATTTTCTATTGTCATCTGTCATTCATTCGTTGTTTTTCAGCGGTGGTACAAAAAAATCGTTTGAAAATACCAAAATAATCAGTTTTTACCCTCTCCTGCACAATTGACAAAAACGGAGATAGCAAATTTATTCTTTAAGCCATCGGAATTTCTTATCGAGAGATATTATTTTTCAGAATGTGATAAATAGAAAATGGAATACACTATCTAGTGCAGACAAAGTGGAATTGAGAGTTTGCCTATGGACCCACCTGACCAACAATCATTACAAACTGCCGAGCTTTCTCCGAGACAAATTAGCAAAGATAATGGTTGACATCGCCAAAAGAGAATGGCCGTATAACTATCAAGACTTCTACTCCAATGTCACCGAGGTCTGTATGACTTGTTTATTTCATCTTGAAACTAAGATTTACTGTACCGTAAAACGGGGTGAATAGAGACACTTTTTACCCTTCACGAATGTGTATCTTCATACCTGCGCCACTTAATTCAAATATGAATGGCTTGAAACTTGTTTCTATGGTCCTACTACACATTCATGACAATATTTTTCAAATACTCTCCATCTTTATTAAGACACAGTCAATTTTGTTCGATGTCTCTATTCACATTGAATTGGGGTGAATAGAGAGACGAGGGATGGTGAATAGAGAAAAAACATCTCTTTATTCTATATGAGTCTCTATTCATTTTGTTTTACGGTACATATTAACCAAAAAAACATGATTTAATTTAATTTTCGTGCAATAAAAGAGAAGTTTATAAGGGGTCAAAAAGTAGGGATGCACAGACATTGAACTTAAACACGTTTGTTTCAATTTTGGCCAGTCGTTTAGTCGGTTTGGTTTTGGTATTCGAGAGATAGTATTATAGACATTGTAAAGAATTATATATATATATATACAAACATAGTAAAAAATACATTGGATACTTCGTAAAGTTGTGTTGAAGTTCAATCCTTGTTTTTGTCTCTTTTCACCCCGCAGTCTCTATTCACCCCGCTTTACGGTAATGTGCATTTTTATAGACCAGAACTCTGATAAAAATTCATGATTCTCTGTTTTTAGCTATTAAGAAAAGGCGGTATAAATACACTATTAGGTTTGCTAATATTAAGGAATCTAACGGAAGGTTTCGATAGTAATTCCAATTTGCCAAACGAGCGAAGACAACAGCTGGAAGATCTTCTTCTGCGGCATACGCCTCAACTCGTTTCCACTCTCGCTGGTTAGTAACCGATCAAATTATTAATAAAGGACGCATCAAAGGCTATTCTATTGTAGAATTCTGAATATCATCTTAACCCTTTTAATACCCTATATTTTTTCATAAGTTTACCAAAAATACCCTGGCAATTATCTGTTATTTAGTGTCTTCGTATATTCATAAAAAGTGTTAAAAACAAAGACATTTTGGTAAAATATTTTATATTTTATGGAGAAACAACATTACCGACTGATATAATTAAGTATTTTGACTGAGGGTGCTTGATGGAATTTCAATATCAAATTTGAATTGTTTGAATTTTGTACTTTTCCATGAGTTTTGTCGCTAACGACCCGGGTTTCGCCTTTCGGCATCTTCAGGCAGACGCGCAGTAAACAGTTTGTATCGTTTGTATCGTCAGTTCAAGTACATCCGTGCACTTGGAATGCCTGAAGATGCCGAAAGGCGAAACCCGGGTCGTTAGCGACAAAACTCATGGAAAAGTACAAAATTCAAATAATTCAAAAAAATTACAGACTGATACTCAGTATTTTTTTTTTGCTAAAGCGAAAATTACATAAAAAGTAAGCTAAAAGCTGACATTTTCAAAATATTATTTGTATATTTAAAATAATTACAAATGTTTTCCATTTCATTTTACATGGCAAAAAGTAAACAAAAAATTCAAAAAAGCTAAAAAAGTGGCTCGGATGTCAAAGGTTAGGTCGCCTTAGTATGTTATGATACTTCTCATTTTAACTTCAAAATATGTTACATACAATGAAATATATGTACCATTTAGAAAAGGCTCCAAGAGGTACTAAGAGGGTTAATTGAATATGTGGGTTAATTAAAACATTCCGTAACTGCAATCTTCTCGCTTTCCTGTTGCAGATATTTTAGATAAACTTTCAAAGGGAGACGACCCCGATAAACAGACCTGCGATCCTCCACCGTCTCCGGAGAGGGGCGCCGATACTTTAAGGTGCGACTCGATGCAGCCTATTTTACCCGACTTGCTTACACCCCGTACATCCAACACAAGGTCAAACTCGTCAAATCATTCTACACGCATAATAAAATCATTTGATTAACACTTTTAACCCCTGCACAATAAGATATTTATCTATGTGATGCTCCATGGTTTGTGCGTGGATCGCTGTCACACAGAAATTTAAGTGTACCCACTATTCGCGAGTTCATTCGTGAAACCTCTAAAAAGTTTCATAAGGCTGTGGGCCTTCACTGTAACCCAATAATCTCTTACCTGCATAATTATGACGAGAAGGCATCAGAGAATCAATATAGACCGAGAGATATTCTTCTCGATGACCCTCCCTAGGTAGAGACGATTTTGTCTATTAGTAAGTAAGCTGACTTCTTCAACTGTAGCGATTGCACCCTCCTGTCGGCAGCGATGTCTACTTCTCCATCTATAAATTGTTACTTATTACGCTCTTTTCCAGATCCGATTGGTTTACAAGCGGATCTTTTCTAATCTATTCCTACCAGTTTCAGTTAAGTTACGTTTATTTGATTCAAACAACTCTCAAAAATATGTATAAAAAATGTGTATATCTTGAATCATGTTTTAATACTTTTCTCCATTGTTCTCCTCAATCTTAATTGGATGAGTGGCAATAAGGTTAAGAACCCCTGTTGTATATTATTCATTAAATATTATGTGAAATGACTAATGGGATGTGCCGACGAAACGTCGAAGGACAAAACGTTTCCGGATAAATCGTCCCCGGGCAAAATGTTTACAGACAAAACACTTACTGGCAAAATTTTTTGATACAAATACAAAAATGGATATTAATTTATAAATTGCGTAGATAACGCATGTTATTAAAAAAATTCCACAAGCAAAGTACAAATGCGAGTAATTATTTATTTTGGCGAATGTCGGATATTTTTTCTATACAGTAAGAATAAAACAATTTATGACACTGTGAAAGCAATTTAAAAATAAAAATTCATTTTTGTATTCGTTTCCAAAAAAATTGCCAGTTTGCGTTTAGTCCGTTAACATTTCGACCAGGGACGATTTGTTGCGTAGACATTTTGTCTTGGGACAATTTGTCCTGGTACGTTTTTCCGGAAACGTTTTGTCCGGGGATGTTTTGTTGTGTGGACTTGCTTTTATACGTTTCATATATTATACATTCATCCTTGTAGTGGATTCGTTTTATACACGATTTAAAATCGAATCTCTTTCATATGACTTACAGATACGGAATGAATGATGAATTGGCAGAGAACTGTGTTCGAATGTGTCTGAACACTCTCCAAAATATATTTACTTGGCTGCCTCTGTCGACGCATCTCCCGCCTACTCTTATCACATCGGTGTTCTACTGGGCCAGCGCTGCGACACAAACTCAGGTCCGTAAATTACACCAACTGAAATTTACAATGTTTCTATTGATATGTAATAAGAATGGTTGGCAAGACGATGGAGTGATTCTGAAATAACTGCCAACGATTTCTTCTCAATTCTAGTTCTAGAGAATCCCAGCCATTTTTATTTTTTTTTAACCTTGTCCACTCCCAACTTGGAGCATATGGACTCCTCACGTAGTTTATCTCAACATATATTTTTCCACGGAAACTGCTTGTTACTCAGTTGCTCAACCTCCTTTTTTGGAAGAGAGTAAGGGATGGAAAGGATACGAGGACTCGGAAAGGACTAGTGGTTAGCTAATCGCTATCGCTATGCGTCGTTCTTTGGGATAGGAAAGATGGGAAGGTACATTTTTTAAATTTTGGCCCGTGCAGATCTCTAGTAGAGATACATAAATGTCAGAACCAGGGCTGTGGAGTCGTTAAAAAAAATACTACTCCGACTCCAGCATTAACCAAAAACATGATTCCGACTCCAACATTGACCAAAATCACGACTCCGACTCTGACTAAAAAAAGTTTAATTTTGATACGTTTTTTTCCAACCTTTCTTATTTATGTGTATTCAATAATATATAAACCAATCAATCCAGCCAATTGACAAATTTGACATATTATATGCAAAAATAAAAAGTTCAAACTTTTCAAAATTTCCGACGCCGCGACGACTCCAACTCTGGCCAAAAAGCTCCAACTCCACGACTCCGACTCAGACTCCACAGCCCTGGTTTTAATTGCACACGAAATTATTCATTTAAGTATTTGTTGATAAATTAACTTCAATATCAATATTTAAAATGAAGCTGTTGGTGGCCGCAACCAAATCTTCTGGTGGCCGTATGCGGCCGCACATGAGAACCACTGCTCTAGGGTATATATGTCACTTCTCCTGGCCACTTAAAATATAAAATCACCTATGTGATTTGTCTTTTTTTTCAGTTCCGAGAAAAAGTGTCTATTGCAGGGATGTCGGCGGTGAATGAATTGCTGTACAGGAGACTGTCACCTCCGGGCACCGGATGCGCTCTGCGCCTCGCCAGGGCATCGTCTCGCCTCCTGAGGCACCTCACCCAGACCGAAGGACAGCACTTGCACTCACCGCAGGTCATTTCTCGGTCTCCGCAGTAAGTTGAATGCAGTAGGAAATCTTTCCAAGAATTCAAGTTTTATTCATTTTCATATGTTTGAGTGTTAGCATTTGTATAATTGAACTCATATTTTATACTTTTTGAAAATCACACATTCAATTTGGGCTCAGGCATTGATTTGTTGCATATTAAACAGGGGCGAATATAAATTATTCTCTCAAGAAATACTAGAAATTAACAGAGCTTAGCTTAATAGTTAACCAATTTTTTTTTTTATAGAAAAATATTTGGCATTACAGCTTACGCCAATGCGCCAAATATTCTTAATTGTGAAAGTCATACGAGATTAACTCGATGATAAGTAATGAATCAGTTGTGCACAAAATCAACGATAAATAACATACACCCAGCCCAAGATCTCTTTATTTCAATTGAAAAAATCTGACCTTGCCGGGAATTAAACCCGGGTCTCCAGATCGCTAGGACAAAGCTTTTGTCACCAGACCACAGGGACCGACTAAAAATTAACTGACTAAATTTTAAACGAACAACTTCGTTTTCCATCTTCGCCATTATTGTATTATCATTTATTAATAATTCTAACACTTACTATCATTAATTCAAAGACTTGAAATCAATCAACTCAGTAATAATAGGTCGGATAAAACCCTACATTTAATTTAGATATTCCTATGCTATTATCTGGTCATTAGTATTTGCGATACGACATTCAAAAATCCTGATTATTATAACAAACCCACTTAATACATTGAAACTCGTTTACATCAAATTTTCGCAAATTTACATTTTAATAGCAAATTAACTTAGTGATCTACCTTTAATGTATATAAACGATACAAACTGTTTACTGCGCGTCAGTTCAAGTACATCCGTGCACTTGAAATGCCTGAAGATGCTGAAAGGCGATACGCTATGAAAAATAACCTATTTTATTTCTCTCTTTCAGATATATTGATAAAGTATCAGAGTTCCTAAGATTATTTGTGCTATTGCATTTCAAAAGACTGGAAGCGGAACCAGAGTTCGATACGATGGCCTATCTCTCGCTAATGTTCCAATATACATTCCAAGTAAGTAGAACTATACATTGAAATACATCCTAATATCCAATTACTTATGAATTACTTATAAACTCCACGCAATCATCTGAAAATGATATATATATATATTTTTTTGTGCCAAATACATCCTTTTATCCAATGCCAACTACAATAGCTAGTAAACATTTATTGTAAATTTGGCGATCTCGGAAATGCAGATATTTTCTTGTTGTGGCTATTCATAATTGGTAAATTGTTTATGTATGTGAAAGCCCAATATTATAGAGCAGTGGTTCTCACGTAAAATTTGGCTGTGGCCGCATTTTACTAAAATTTTTGGTGGCATACCAAATTTTGTGATAAGTCTTTCTTGCCAAAAGACCTATACATGTATGTGTTGAGTTATTTCTAACTAGCAATTCTTGATGCAAATGCAATGCATATATTTAATTTTCAGTTTTATTGACAAATTAACTTATAAAAACCCATCTTTATTAAATATCAATATTAACTATGAAGCTTCTGGTGGCCGCAAATGAGAACCACTGTTATAGAGCGAGCGGGCTTGGACGGTGTCAAGGCGCCAGATTCAGGCGTCCGTAGGTAGGCCGATTGTTCTGAATTGTCATGTTCTGAAAAGTCATGTTCTGATTTGTCATGGAACCGTTGTAAGGTATCTGCATGCATTTAGCAAGATGTGTGCGCCGCTAACGCACAGCTTAAAGGGAACACTGGTGGTAATCATCACATCTACTGTCGTTTTTGTTAAGAATTCGAAGATAAGAGAGAGGGCTTACTGGCTTGGGGAACCTAGATTCCCATCTGCCTTTTAGTCTTACACGACTGATACTGTTTCCTTGGATAGTTGCCGATTTATTTGATGTACGCGGCACAGTCAGCCACTCAAAGAAAATTGCAGTATAAATGTCAAAAGTAGACGAAAAGACTTTGCTTGACTGGATTTTCCATATTTTCCATTACAGGCAGATTTATCTGACTTGTAATTAATAGGTAATGTATTATATTTCAGGTTCCACGACGATCAAGCTTTATATTATGCATAGACATTTGGCTGCAATTCATCGATGACTTAAAACCTCAGGAGTCTTTGAAGTAAGTAAACTTTCACTTACATTGTTGAACGCTCGCCTAGCTAACGACTTGTCCATCCTAGCATATTTATTTATGTACATTGCAAAACTTACAAATTATAAGTTTACTAGCTGTTCCATGCGCGCGTTGCTACGCCAGCAACTAAAATAAATTTGAAGCAAAGACATTACACAAATATTCAATTCAATTTGCATGTATTCAATACTCCAGAAATTTGTAAAAATTTGATATTAATTTTTGGTGGGGAGGGGGGTTGTTTGGCGGGGTGGGGTTTGGGGGGCGTATGGGGGGGTATGCCAAAAACCTTCGAAGGAGTGAACTCTAAAAATTCGTAAAGTTTAAAAAAAAAGGGGTGGAGGTTGGCGGGTGGTTGGGGGGAGGGGTTGGTAGGCCAGAAACAATTGCGGGAGTGTACTCAATAAATTTGTAAAGATTCACATCGATCGGTCGAGCGGTTTAGTAGTCCATAGCGGAAATAGAGACAAACATTCATTTTTATATATATAGATTGCTTTTGCAATGTGAAAGAAAAGAACATTGAAAGAAAAAAAAAAATACATTGGAAATTGACAAAGAGTGAGTTCCGACAAAATCAACTATAATACATAAAAATAGTACTCGTCTGAACTGACTCACGTCCATGTGAAATATGTTGACATCTGAAGCAATTTCATTAAAAATCACTAAACCTCTTCCCATTGGCAGACTGGTTCTACTCATTGGAAGGACAAACAACTCATGTTCAGGATTCCTAAAAAAATTATCAGGGACATTCAATTTAACATTCTCAAGAATGGTGGAATTTTCATTTTGGCCTCGGATAAGTCGAAAGAAATATGTGGCCAGGTACATTTCTCTTCGAGCATTCAAACTATTGAACGTGAGCATGCCTACTCTCATCAAACTGAAGAGAGGTTGAGCAACTGAGTGAGAAGCGGTTCTCTTAAAAGAATAAAAAAATAAATGTTAAGATATCTTTTAGATTAGAAAAAAAAAAATCTATATTATTTGCTATGTTTTTGCAGATATTCTGACGTACTCGCCGGGCTGGTGAACGGTGTTGTGAACAAAATCAGGTTCCAGCAGAACAGCGAAGAGATCAGCCAATTTGACAATGAAACTGTCGATGATGATGTAATTTTTTGATTGTTCTTACAAAAGTTATACGAGTTATCGTCAGTTAATTGTCTCATGAGTAATTTGGGATTAATCTTCTTTTTCAGGGGGAAACTGAGTGGCAGGCGTATTTACGGCAGTGTATTGAATGCATAGCAAAAGTTGGAGAGCTGGCACCTTCGCACATATTCAATTTGGTTGTAAGTATTATTTTCTTTATTGGTATTACAGCTGACGCCGATGCGCCGTGCATTTGACAAATATAATAAAGACAGCACAACAATCATTCAAAAGATAATGGCATAAAAGACACAATGTAGAAGTTAAAGGAGAAAAAACAAAACACCAAGGTCACTGCTGAAAGTGTCCACCTCAATAGACTGTGCATTGATCAGCCGAATGACCCTTGTGGCTAGTGACTCAAATATTTATTTACAGCTACAATATTTGAGCCACCTAATAGCAACTATTTTTTTGTAGTATGCAATATGCTCAAACATACATCCCAAAATATAAGTGGATTTATGTTACGTGATCTACTTCGATTTTTGTCTATAAACGATAAAAACTGTTTACTGTGCGTCAGTTCAAGTACGTTCATAAGTTCATTTGTGCACTTGAAATGCCTGAAGATGCTCAAAGGCGAAACCCGGGGGATATTCCTCAAACTTATACAACCACAACTAAATTTATAGAGATATAAATGTAACGATTTTATTTAAGATGGAAGGCTGGCAAGAAGCTGCATCTGCACATGCATCCGGTTCAGCGACAGTTTACCAGCTGCAGGATCTTGCATCGTTTACACAACTCCTGGGCCGATTGGCTCCTACTCTTTTTCAAAGTAAGTCATTATCAAAACCCTTCTTTCCTTTTGCCATTCAGCTGGTCGAAATATAGAATACAAATTCTCGTCGCCACATTCTGACAGGAGCTGGTCAGTATCTAATTCAAGCTTTGGTCAGTGAAATAAATAAATGGTCAGTGAAAAAACAAAATGGTCAGTAAATATTATAAACAGTCAGTTGTCATTGCCTTAGTATGAATGTGGACAGTTATTAAGCGAAACGGTCAGTAATGTATTTATAATGATCACTTTTAAGGTGTTCACTGTCAATACTTGGAAAGGCATTTTAATAAAAATAATAATACATTTTTACTACTTTTTCCACATAAAATTTATTTGATCAGGACCGGTTTCGCTCATGGCGAGCATTGTCAACTGATAAGGAATACAATAAAACAGTGATATTTATACAAAAGTTATGTATGAAAAACAAGGTATGACAAACAATTCGTGGGTGTAGGAACATATGGGCGAAACTACAAAAACAACGAACTGAGATAAATGGCAAAACAGTTTCCAATTTTGAACTGTGTGCTTACGGATTTGCAGAAACAACGAGCAATATCTGGTAAACCGCTCATCGTACAAGTTTCATATTTTTATATCTTATAGAACTGCATTTGAGCATGAAAATGCCATATTTAACTCAAAACAGCCATTTTTGTAGTTACGCCCGTATGTTTATACACCCACGAATTGGTAAAACAACTAAGCAAATAAATTGAATCTTTTTTCTAGTATTTATAATGGTTGGTAATTTATTAAAAACGGTTGGTATTTAAATTTAAATGGTCATTCATTTGAAAAAATTTTATACTTGTGAATTTTATCAAATATGGTCGTCAAATTTATGACAAGGCCTATGAAAAATAAGCACATTACATAAAATGATTTCTTAAGTTCAGGTATTTGAAAGCAGAAAATATCATTTTGTGTAAGGTTTACGATTTTTTTAAAAATGTTTCGTCTTTAATCGTTTGAATTATTATAATATAAGATCCCAAAGAAACTTTGGAACATTAAGTATGACATTGAGTTGTTTTAATTTAGAGAAGCAAAAATGCACCATTTATTATTTTTTACCGACCGTTTATGTTTTATTACTAACCATTTATTTAATATGTACTGACTGTTTATCGAATTAGAGACTGACCAATTAATTAGTTGCCATAAATAACCAAAACATCCTACATGATTTAAATAAATAAAGTGAACCATAATTAAGTGAACATTGTGAATTATTGGCTGATTTTTGCAGATGACGACGAAGCGATAAACAAACAGTGCTCTTTGCTGGTGGATCATTTCTTAGATAATCTCTTGACTGTCTTGCATCAAGTCAGCTCAATTGACAAACACCATCTTCAATCTTCCAAGCTGAATGCTGTTATTCAAGTGTGAGTATGAACCGATGTCTTTGTGCCATGCCAAGAAGCGCTGATTGTAATGTACATCAAAAATGTGGCAACCGCCATCTTATATTCAAACTTAGATACATGATGATTGATGATGAACTATCAAATGGTTGGCACATTGCATGATTCAAAAGATAATGCCATTAAGTCATTTTCAGCCAAAAGTGGAGTTGACAACATTACTCTTTAAGCCATCGATATGTATATTTACAAAAATAAATGTAAATAATTTAATATTAAATTTAAAATAGCTTTGATTATTCTATGTATTATTCTATTATAAATAGCAAACGGCTTTAAATAATACAGTCTCATACAGTTGTTGCATTTCATTGCAGTCACGCAGGAGTTTTGGCGTGCATCGGTGGCTTACTTCCTTATGCCACCCGTTCCTCAGTTCAAGTGGCTCCGCTGTTGAGAGCGGCTTCTCCGCTTTTACTGCCTGCGGTCTTGAAAATGCCTGTGGTAATATTAATTTACTCTTTGTGTTTTTTTATATTCATAATCTAAGCGATTATTAAATACACTTGAGCCTCGTATAACACGGTTTTTACAACACGGATGTATAAATTGTGACATATTTTTATACAACACGGTTTAAGGAAAAAAAATAAAATAACAAAAAACGTTTGTTGTGGAATTGGTGGAGAAGATTTTTATGACATGGACATTCATGACATCCAAGGAATATTGGAGGATCATAGGTTGAACGAAAAAGAATTAGTCGAAATGTTGGATGAACCTACTACATTTAATGACTCAGTAAGCAGTTGCAGCGAATGAGCTACATGTTTCACATTAAAAACAATAAATGACGGCCTGGAATTGGCTATTATAAAAAATAAATATTGAAAATGATCCTATAATGGAAAGAAGTTCGAAATTCAAGAGGAAATTACAAAATATTTTGGAACCTTGTAAGGAAATAGGTAATTTGATATTTTTTTTGGAACGCAAACCTTGTAAAACACGGATTTGTATTACACAACGTTTTTGTGGAACAATATAACCGTGTTATACGAGGCCTAAGTGTACCATATTCTTCGCCACCCCTGCTTTATGAAAGTTTGAGAATCATCGAATGGAATAATCCCTGACAATCCAGATTCGTCTCATGTAATGATCCTTGACATTTCAGATGCCTCCGGTGTTAAGTCACGCTGCTGCCCATCTTCTGTTGAGTGTTGCCGTATCGTTGAAGGCTCCCGATCCGCTGATGCATCTCCACGATCTCATTCCACAAGCTCAAAGATCTCTTACCCACCTCGAGCCTAAGGTAACTTTTATGCATTGTGTAATTGAGAATTTCATTTTAAACTATACTTTATGATGTCGAGCAAGACTCGACATAGGAGTTGTAGGAAAGGTATTAGATTATCTTTAGTTTATTTTATTTCTTATTCAAAACGATATCAAACAGGGCTGTAGAGTTGTTAAAAAAAACACGAACCGACTCCGGCTGAAACACGACTCCGACTCCGATATTAATCAAAACACGACTCCAACATTGACCAAAGACACAACTCCGACTCCGGTTCCAGCATTGACCAAAAACACAACTCCGATTCCGGTTTCATCTTTGCCAAAAACACGACTCTGACTCCGTCATTGACCGAAACACGACTCCGACTCTGACATTTACCATAACAAGACTCCGACTCCCACATTGACAAAAAAACACGACTCCGAATATGGTTCCAGCATTGACCGAAACACGACTCCGACTCTGACATTTACCAAAAACACGAATCCGACTCCGGATCCAGCATTGACCAAAAACACAACCCCGATTCTGGCTCCAGCATTGACCAAAAATATGACTCCGACTCTGGCTTCAACATTGTCCAAACAACTCGGTAACGACCCTGGTTTCGCCTTTCAACATCTTCAGGCATTTCAAGGCACCTGTAAGTCATGTGGCATTATTACATTTCTTTGCAGACTGCGGCGGTAGTCAGACAAGCACTCTGCGTGATGGTGCTGGAGTGCCCCGTTGGGAACAACTCTCACTCTTCGGACAGAGCGCAGCTGTGTGGAGCCCTGATCGACGCATGGTGCGCCCCGCTCCTCAATTGCACGGGCGTCCCGTCAGCCGCCGCGTGCCAGGCCTGCCTGCCCCTGCTCGGAGAACTCCTCACGTACTTCGCGCATCATAACACGCAGACCAAGAAGTTTCTAGCTACAGCCGTTACCGTAAGTAATTTTATAGATTATGAACATAATTTACAATTTTGACAGAAGATGCTTGATGGAATTTCAATGTCAATGCATTTTCAATTAATGCGTTTTTTTAATAACCTTCATCAAAAATTTATATAAAGGGGTTGCCATCCGAAAAAGGTTGGGAACCTATGTATTATAGGATATATCGAACAGCTGTTTCGGATTAATATCGGAGGCAATCAGGAGGTGATTGACTAACAACACTTCTCTGCATCCATCTTCTATAATTCACTGTTCCAAGAGTGTCGACACTATTACCGCAGCGATGAATCTTTCTTGATTTTTCATATTCCAGAGACCGGTGCAAGCGGCATTGGTAGCATTTCAAAACTCAAACGGAGACGGACAGATCTCGGCGCTGGTGCTAGAACTGTTCTTAGCTCTCCTGGGATCCCTTCACCAACAACTAGGCTCATCGTTCGTTCATCAATCCATCAAAATGTTTATGGATGTTGCGAAAAGGTAAATAATATTTAATTATAATAACTACAACTTATAAAATATAATACGGTGAGAAAAATAACAATTTATTTTAATTCTACAGAAATTATTTTATATATTTGTTGATGGCTATTTCGGCTTACACCCTCGTCAGAACTATGTTTTAAACGTGCATTAGATCAAGTATATATACCTTTTAGACAGGGTACACAATACATCTTCATCTCTGTTCCACCATCTTAATTTTATATGCTAATAATAAGTTATTGAATATGACAAATTGATTTGATGTATTCTTGAAGTGAAAGCTAATCTGGGTTTTTACTAAGTGGGAATAAATGTAAAATTAGTATTGTATCAAGTTGATTTATTTAAAATTGTATTAACATGTATTAACGGCTTAAGAAGTGGTGAAGCGTTAATGGAGATTTGTTCATTAAGAATGTCATTGGATTGATTATACCTATTAATTTATAGTTGTTGCAATGCATTTAGCTTAAGGCCCTTATTACAAAAACGTAAATAAATCGGGACTGAATTTATGTCATGTGATCCCTCTATGAGGTGGTTTGCAAATTGCGAATCTGTTTTTTTATTATTAAAAGACCTAACATGTTCTTTGGCACGAACTGATATACTACGCCCTGTCGGACCGACGTATATCAAATCGCACGTGCCGCAAGACATCTTATAGATATCGCTTCTATCAAGTTTATTAATCCTTTCTTTACCATTTTTAAGGTGTGTGCCAAAATTTTTCTCACCCTATTATATTTTTAATTTGTTTACAGACAAGAGCACGGTGCCCTTCAGAAACTGTTGCAAGTTTTGAAGCTGTGCATAGAGGGCGGAGTGCTCGGGGGAGAGGCGGCCCTGACGGAAGTTCTCAACCTCTGCCTGGATCACGTGTTGCCTTTAGTTCAGGCGGAAAGTGCAGACCCTGATGTCACATATGCTCTTTTCGATGTATTCGGCAGGTTTGTGCAACAAAATATAATATTTTAATCAGGGCTGTGGAGTCGGAGTCGGAGTCGTGGAGTCGGGGCGTTTTGGCCGGAGTCGGAAATTTTGAAAAGTTTGAACTTTTTATTTTTGCTTATTATATGCCAAATTTGGCTATTGGCCGGATTGGTAGTGTTTAATACACATAAATAGGATTATTAGTGAAAAAAAAGTGACGATATTGAACTTTTTATAGTTGGAGTCGGAGTCGTGTTTTTGGTATATTTTGGAGTCGGAGTCGTGGTTTTGGTAAATGCTGGAGTTGGAGTCGAACTTTTTTTACCGACTCCAAAGTCCTGATTATAATTGATTAACTTCCATTATTTTAAAAGCGCCAAGCTCATGCTACAGATTTGAAATTGTACTTTATTCTTAATGCTAAGAGCAAAATTTCCCTTTAAAGTAAACTTCCGCTATATACAGCAATGACTCGTCCAATTATGGGTTACACTTCACCAGTATGGGCTTTTGCTCATCGAAAACATCTGAAGACTTCAGATTGTTCAGAGTAAGTCATTGCGGCAAATATGTAATTCTCCATGGCATCACATATTTGGGCGTGGTTTGCTGTTACAAATTATATTTAAGTATACCCACTAGTCAAGAGTTTGTGAAACCTCCAAGAAGTTTCACAAGGCAATGGGCCATCACAGTTCACCACAGAGAGAAGAGAGCCATTCTTCTCGATGACCCTCCATAGGTTAAAAGAAAAAGTAGGATGATAATGAGGATGCATATAAAAACTGAACTTGAGACGAAGGAGATAGAAAAACTTTGACGCACCTTAGAAATTGACAAAATTCCATTAAATAAATATGCAAAAAAATATTAATTGCAATAAAATGTTGATCATACGAAAACTGTCTCAAATATTTTATTGATCTGCAAACTTATGTTATATACATTTAAAAATGTATCAGCAGTCAAATGGTTAATATTCTCTCCTTAATTATTTCAGCATCCTCCTCGATTGCTGGCAACACTTCTATTCGTCTTGCGTGCGGCTCGGTTGGTCCCCTGCCCAATCGGCGACCGGTTCTCTCTCCGGATTGACGGGGGCGGGCGGCGCCACACCCGGAGGAGAGGGTGAGCGAATAGCCAACGCACCTCATTTCAGGGCTCTGCTGCAGGCGATAGTGAACTCCTTTATGCAGGGACATATTGAAGTGTTCAGGCTCAACTTGCACACTCTCGATCGATTGAATTCAAGATGGAAGTTGTATCAAAAGGTATTTTATAACACTTATTATTTATTTTATACCGCAGCGTTTAACTACTATACACTGATTGAAATGACCCCTAAGGGGACAAAAAAAACGTTACCGTAAAACGGGGTGGATAGAGACTGGCAGGTGACTAGAGACAAAAACAAGGATTGAACTTGAGCACAACTTTACTGAGTATCCAATGTATTTTTTACTATTTATGTATATATAATTCCTTACAATGACTATAATACTATCTCTCAAATGACAGAACCAAACCAACTAAATGATTGGCCGAAATTGAAACAAAAATGTGTAAGTTTGATGCCTGTGCATCCTTACTTTTTGACCCCTTATAAACTTCTCTTTTATTGCACGAAAATTACATTAAATCATGTTTTTTTGGTTAATAAGTACCGTAAAACGAAATGAATAGAGACTCGTATAGAATAGAGGTTCATATATTCCAATCATTACAATCTGTATTTTTGTCTCTATTCCCCTGCCAAGTCTCGATTTACCCTCTTTCGTCTCTATTCACCCCGATTCAATGTGAAACGGGGTGAATTTTTACAGTACAGACCACCCCCAAATATAAAAATAGTTCACATTGATAACTGGTAAAACCTTATTTTTTAGCTCTCCTGAAAAGTAAAGTCACTTAGGTACAAAACTCAATAGATTCCATAACTGATTTTAATCATCACAGACAGTATTCCGGACGGAGATGCTTGGACATGTCCTGGCCGTGCTATTAGGAGCGCTGGTCCATCGGGCGTCGGCTGCAATTCTTCTCCAAGAGGAAGTCGCATCCACCTGCCACGCCCTGGCGGCTGTCGACTTCAACTCGTACTTTAACTCTTTCCTGCCGGCTTTCCTAGCGTCACTTCCCAATCTTCAGCAGCAGCACATCAGGAGCCTGCTCGGCATGTCACGGGACACAGTAAGTGTGATGTTTTATTTTTGCTTGCTTGCACAGCCCAGTGATTATTTATTAAGTTAATTGCTTTTGAAATGTGAAAAAAGATGAAAACATTGAACGAAGAAATACTTAGTTTACAGATGTAACATTGAAAGAAAAAAAAAATACATTGGAAATTGACAAAGAATGAGTTCCGACAAAATCAACTATAATACATAAAAAATATTACTCGTCTGAGCAGTGACGGCTGGTGATGGGGTGCTGGGGGGTGCAAAAGATTCAGCCAAAGGAAAAAAATTGGTATTGAACATCTAAATTGAAAGCTATAGAAGTGTTTTAAATTCAATGAATAGGAAAGAACTCTTGCAAAAATGGTTGAATTTTCTTTTGCACCCCCCAACACCCCGTCACCAGCCGTCACTGCGTCTGAGTCCATGTGAAATATGTCGACATCCGAAGCAATTTCGTTAAAAACCACTTAAGCTCTTCCCAGTGGCATCCCCATTGGTAGACTGGTTCTACTCCTTGGAAGAACAAACAACTCATGTTCACGATTCCTCAAAACATTATCATGGACATTGAATTTTTGATGACTTTTACGATATCATTTATAAATATAGTGAATAGCATTGGCCCCATTCGAGTTCGAGCCTTGTGGAACACCAGAATACGTGGAGAACGGTGGCGAAACAATGAGCCCATACGTTACGTATTGTTTCCTGTTCCGACAAGCCTAACAAAGCTGTCAGACAAACCGATTAGTTGGAGTTTTTCCAAAAGTATGTCATTTACTACCCTGTCAAACGCCTTCGCGAAATCATTGTAAGAACAGTCTGTATGAAAGACTTCCCCTTTTACTATTAGAAGTTTACTATTGATTCCATTGTCAGCTTGCATCAACTCCAATCTTTAACCATTTGCCAAATAGGAATAACACCCACACCCAACATTTTGACTGCTGTAGAAATATCTTCTATTGAACCATATTTTCTGAATCAGGGACCACCGTTTTTTGATAAGGCAAGTATTTGTGCCACAAAATTCAGTGATAATTTGAAATTCATAAAAAAGTTAAAAGGAAAGATCCCAAACTCCATTTTGTAATTCATAATTTTAAAATATTAAAATCAATCTTGCGTTACTACTTAAGCAAACTTTGCCCTAGTAAGTCCGAAGATGCCTCTGAAAGATGCGAAACACGTATCACAATTAGTAACACAATACGTGGAATGATCAAAGTTATTTTAGTGGGTACAAAGTAAAAATAGTAATAAAGATTTTTTCCAGGGCTGTGGAGTCGTTAAAAAAAATACAACTCTGACTCCCAGCATTTACCAAAAACATGACTACGACTCTGACTCCAACATTTATCAAAAACACGACTCCGACTAAAAAAAGTTTACTTTCGAAATTTTAAAATTTCCGACTCCGAGTACGACTCCGGCCAAAACCCTGATTTTTTCCTCAAATCCATTGCTTGAATTGGCAAAAAAACTGAAAATGAGGTGACTGGCTGAAATAGCACCTTATTCATCATATGTTTTTATTTCTCCCAAGGATCTCCCGACATTCACTCAAAACCTGTCCAGCATGGTAAACGACATCCGCTGCTATCAGATGTCATCCCAAACGTGGTGGCAGACCGCCGAAGATCAGCACAACGAAGAGAACATCGCCATTCAACCAATGACTGCCTTCCGAACGTGATTCGACATTATTTAATCTGAACCGATTAATTGTGTGTTACTTAATATTATTTGATGCGACTCGTCCGGCTTTATATGTGGATTCAAGATGTTTGCAATAGTATTACTGCAGTTCTCAAATTAGACATTGAGACAATCTATCAAACAAAATGAACTAATTGGATATTCCTGGAAATTTCAACAGATTGGAGATTCTGGAAAGGATTTCTTTGAAAATATAAATACATTGTATCTTCAATTTTGCGTTTTTGAATGAACTGACAAAAAATTGTAAAGAATGATTGATTATCTCTTTTGAACTGAATTTAAAAAATTGAAATGAAAACTGAAACAATTTCTAGCGCATTAATTAAATTTTCATTATCAATTCATGAAATCTCATGTGTGGAATGTTATTCTTATTGTTTGGTTTGATTCAATACGAAAAAGTTTAATATCCACAACGCAAGTGAAATTTTTCAAAGCTGTTCCTTATAGAAATTGAAATTTTCAACATTAAAAAATAATATAGATTTTATATTATGTCATTTTGAATTTGTACTAATTCTAATGAGTTCATGTCCAAGTCATTTATGAACTGCGAGATTAAAATCCTTATTATTTTTCTAATATCCCCCTATTCTTATTCATTAGATTTATTTTTCGAAATATGTTTTGTTTTATGTCACAGGCTTGTTTCTCATGATCCAGTTTCAAGCAATGTTTGAAGACCTATCATTATTGCACGGCATCTTATGCTTTGGTATTTAATTAAAACATATCTGGTCAGAGATAAAAATGGCTATTACGTCTCAGTTTATCATCTAAAGAAATTTTATTTAAAAGTATTCTTAATTACCTACATACAGGCAGACCTCTACTTTAGATGTGTGCGAGAATTGAATGTTCGAAAGAAGAGGGATGTAAAATTAACATCCAAGTTTAGTTCATTCAAAAGGTGAACTAGTACTACTGCATTGAATATTTGACAAGGGGAATATTCTCTTTTCCAGCATCTCTATCCGCATTATAAAGAATAGGCAACTAATTATTTGGTCAGTTTCTAATTCGATTAAATGGTCAGTAAAAAATAATAAATGGTCAGTTTAAAATTATAAATGGTCTATTAATAATTGATTTTGGTCCAGTGTTTTATTGTTAAATGGTCAGTAATTGTCTTTAAAAGGGTCAGTAGATATCTATAAACCGAGGGATATAAGTTATATTATATCTTATAACACCAAAAATATATGATGTTCATAACTGATTTAAAAAAATTACTAACCATTATAAAATACATTACTGGCCGTTTCATTAAATAACTGACCATATTCTCACACTAATACAACTGACAACTGACCGCCTATAATATTAACTGACTGAAACTACTAACCCATTAAATACCTAAAGAATCCTCGTTTAAAATTTGACAAATCAGCCGTTACTTGCATGAAACACCATGTTAGATTCTTCTTTTAGTCTAATCTTTATTCAAACTAAGAGCCTTAACTAGAATAATTGAAGTACTTCGAGGGATATCTTTTTGATGCTGGTCATCCAGTGTGACAAAGATTTTTCCATTTCATCCATCACTATGCCGTGTCTTTTAGAAACAATTTTCCAAAATATATTTCCACAACTTTGAACGTATTCTTTAATAGTTTTTTTTTAATTGAACATATCGTAGACCTGTTTATAACAGGGCTGTCGAGTCGGTAAAAAAAATTCGACTCCGACTCCAGCATTTACCAAACCACAACGTTTTTTCCCTAATTTTCCTTTTTATGTGTATTCAATTAAATATCAACCCTACCAATCTGGCCAATAGCCAAATCTGACATTATATGCAAAAATAAAAACTTCAAACGTTTCAAAATTTCCGACTCCGAGTACGACTCAAGCCAAAACGCCACGACGACTCCGACACCACAGTTCTGGTTTATATCAAACAAACGGCAGATTGAAGCATAAGAAGATTCACCATAAAAATCTAAAAAGAACAAATCTTCAAAAATGTGCGAAAGTAGAGGTCCGCCTGTATTTATTCAATTTTTATTTGCAATGTAACGTTTTTATTTAATAAAATCTTTGTCAAAAAAAAAAAACTGCTTTTATGAAATAAAATAGTGGACAAATAATGCATTTATAAAAAATGTGCCAAATATTTTATGTTGTCATAATTTATAATAGAGTGAATTTTTAGTTGATTCTCACTTAGTACATATATTTTGTTTACGATCTGCCATTTCCTGCAAAGTTTTAATGTGAAGTTGTTCCCTATTTAATACAAATCATGTTTTGTACTTATAACAATAGCAATTATTGTACCATATCAAATGGAATATTATATTTAAAGCTTTATTTTTTGTGATTACCGATTATTTTCATGTATTAAACTTTTATATAAACTTATAGCCTATGTTGTATATCATTTCGTGGGTGTAGGGACTTTCGGGCGAAACTACAAAAATGGCTGCTTTGAGTTAAAATATGGCATTGTCATGCTCAAATACAGTTCTATAAGATATCAAAATATGAAACTTGTACGAAGAGCGGTTTCCCAGATATTGCTCGGCTTTCCTGCGAATCCGTATGAACAAAGTTCAACAACTGAAAACTGTTTTACCATTTATCTCAGTTTGTTGTTTTTGTAGTTTCGCCCGTATGTCCCTACACCCACGATTTAAACATTCCAATAAACCCTTTTCCCTTTTAACTCAAATGCATAGAAATACAATTCTCTAGATCCTGTCTTTTTTTCTCGACTTGAGAGGCTTGGGATTTTCAGAACATAATCGATACATATTGAGACGACCTCAACTATAGATTTTGTATGGAACGGCTTTTTTGGTGATTTTAACGGCTCGACCGATTTTGATGATCAATACTTGGTGGAATGGCATTAAAACAAAAATAATAAAACATTTTTATTACTTATTCCACATAAAATTTATTGGATCAGGACCGGTTTCGCTCATGGCGAGCATTATCAACTGATAAGAAATACAACAAAACAGTGATATTTATACAAAGTAATAATTACAAGGTATGACAAACAATTGGTTTTATAACTAAGCAAATAAATTGGTAAACAAAATATAAGAAAAATAGATTATAACTAAAATGATGAAGACCTCTTAGCAATGCAAGCTATTACGTCAAAAATCGATTAGTATGAATAATCATTAGCAAAGTAAAAACCAAAATAAGTGCATTTAATAAATCTTAATGTCTATAATCCACGTGGAGATTATGATGATCTTTGATTTTCTGGCTTTGTCGCCATCCCCAATAGCAGAATAAGTATTAAAACATCCCAAAGTAACACGACAAAAAAAATATGAAGGAAAATCATGTTCTCATACACTTTGAGTACACAATACATCTTCTTCTCTGTTTCACCATCTTAATTTTATATGGTAATAATAAGTTATTGAATGTGACAAATTGATTTGATGTATTCTTGAAGTGAAAGCTAATCTGGGTTTTTACTAAGTGAGAATCAACATATAATTAGTATTGTATCAAGTTGATTTATTTAAAATTGCAATAACATTTATTAACGGCTTAAGAAGTGGTGATGCGTTGATTGTTATTTGTTCATTAAGAATGTCATTGGATTGATTATACCTATTAATTTCTAGTTGTAGCAATGCATTTAGCTTAAGGCCCTTATTACAAAAACGTAAACAAATCGGGACTGAATTTATGTCATGTGATTCCTCTATGAGGTGGTTTGCAAATTGCAAAAGAAAGGATATTTTGAAGTATTCTGATTCTCAAGTTCAAATGGCCGAAATCTGACATACGCACATCTAGCATTAAAGACCAGAAATTAACCCTCTTTGCTGCTCCTATAATATAGCCAATTGAACTACTTCCAACAAAACTAACCAACACTATACATATACACTATACATTCATATACCGTAAAACGGTGGTTTGCAAATGTAAATAAGTAACTCATTTTGGTCAAAAACGTCATAAAGGATAGAGTGTGCGGGAAACGACGATATATGAAAATGACTATGAATTATTAATGTCATCCAATCAGCGGAAGTTCTTACCATAATGACTACAGTCTATGAATCAAGGCCATCCATCAATTACCTATTTTACTGATATTAGGCGTTGAATTATTACTACTATGGAATTAAATATTCATTTGATTCAGACCATTTGGTATTTATTTGACATCTTGACTTGTTTTGTTGATATTAACCCTTATTACATGTAAATATCCAAAAAAAATCATTGGGTGTTCAAGATATGTGTTAGGTTAGCATTTTTTTTATTAAACCATTGTCCACTCCTAATGTTTAGCATATTATCATTGTTTCAATTGCAAAATTCTATATCTGCAAAGTCAAAAACTTTCATGGAAGCACAAAAACAGCTTAAAAAATAGCTTGATATTATTAATTAAGAATTTTGACAGAAGTTGTTTGAAAGAATTTCAATATCAAATTTGAGTCTTTTGAATTTTGTACTTTTCCGTGAGTTTTGTGGCTAACGTCCCAGGTCTCGCCTTTCGGCATCTTCAGGCATTTTAAGTGCACGGATGTATTTTATCTGACAGTTTGTATTGTTTATATACAAAAATAAAAGTAGATCACACAAGTCTAATTGTTTTAACATAATCTATATGAGTTAGCGAAAGTTTGATGTTAAAACGTTTCAATGAATCATGTGGGAAGTTATAATTATCGAGAATTTTGAATGTCGTATCGCAAATACTAATTACCTGATAATAACATAGAAATATCGATAAATAAATGTAGGGTTTTATCCAACCTACATATTATTACTGAGTTAATTGATTTCAAGTCTTTGATTTAATACTTAATGATCGTTAAGTGCTTGAATTATTAATAAATGACAATTATTTAAAGGGCTACAACAATGGCGAATTTTGAAGATGAAGTTGTTTGTTTAAAATTGGTGAACTGTTAAGCTGAGCTCTGTTAATTTATAATATTTCTTGATTGAATAATTTATATTCACCCCTGTTAATATGCAACAAATCAATGCCTGAGTCAAGTGTTTGAGTTTATAATTAATGATTTTTATTTGAAGGGGTATAAAAATGGTGATTTTGGAAGATTAAGTTGTTTGTGCAGAAAATAGTTATAACGTGTTACCTAAATGATTTTTTTGATGCATATGGACTCCTCACGGAGTTTATCTCAACATATGTTTTTCTACGAGAACTGCTTGTTACTCAGTTGCTCAACCTCTCTTTTTCGAAGAGAGTAGGGATGGAAAGGATACGAGGACTAGGACAGGACTAGTGATTAGCTAATCGCTGTCACTATGCGTCGCTCTTTGGGATCGGGAAGGTGGGAATGGATTTTCAACAACACAAACACCGATGCCTTTGACCAGATTTATCGACTGAAAAATCTTCTCATACCGAGAATCGAACCCGGGCGGTCCGTCACGCAAGCCAAAACCGTTGCCACTGTGCCACGGACTGGACTGGTCAACCCAAATGATACCAAGTGGTAACTGTAGATTTTTCAGACTTACCTTAGATTCTGGTGAACTGTTGTAGATGCAATAAATTCACAGGGGATTTAGCTACAATTTTAGCAAGCAAATTAAAAAGTTTAATGTTATGGTTACCCTACACAAATTATTTTGTTATCAAAAGGCTTTTACATAATGCATGAAACCCTCAGTGTATTGAAACAAAATGTTAATTAAGATCATTAAATAGATATAAAATGTAATAAATAATTCATACCATGAGATATTAATGACATCTTCATATTTATGAGTAAACTATAATATATAAACAATTGGGATAATCCACTTCAGTTTTGATGTACAATATTAAACAATTGGTAGCTATGTCAAAATGATGTTGGTGAAAATTGTGGTTTTTATTTCTTTCATTGGTCTCATAAAATCTATACTTGTAGTGAAAGACGAGGAGAATAAAATAAGATTAGATGTGATATCAGCTACAATGGTAAGATATTTAAAAAATTCAAATAATTATAATAGAAAATGACAATTGGGGAATAAAAACTTTAAGTGGATTTTATTTCTGTATAACAGTACAAATAAAGAATATTTGTATATTTGCAGTGTGGCAATACTTTATTTTTCAATATTTATGTAAACTATATCAAAAATTTATTTCCAATGCGATTTTCCCTCCCCCCGACATGCAGGTAATTAATAATGTACCATAAACGGGGTGAATAGAGACAAAAACAAGAATTGAACTTTAGCACGACATTACTGAGTATCCAATGTATTTTTTACTATTTATGTATATATAATTCTTTACAATGACTATAATACCATCTCTCAAATGACAGAACTAAACCAACTGAATGATTGGCCAAAATTTAAACAAACGTGTTTAAGTTTGATGCCTGTGTATCCTTACTTTTTGACCCCTTATAAACTTATCTTCTATTGCACGAAAAGTAAATTGAATCATGTTTTTTTTGGTTAATAAGTACCGTAAAACCGAATGAATAGAGACTCGTATAGAATATAGGTTCATATATTCCAGTCATTAGAATCTGTATGTTTGTCTCTATTCACCTGCCAAGTCTCGATTTACCCTCTCTCGTATCTATTTACCCTGATTCAATGTGAATAGAGACATCGAACAAAATTGACTGTGTTTTAATAACGATAGTGAATATTTGAAAATATTGTCAAGGATGTATAGCAGGACCATAGAAACAAGTTTCAAGCCATTCATATTTGAATTATGTGGTGCAGGTATGAAGTTACATAGTCGTGAAGGGTAAAAAGTGTCTCTATTCACCCCGTTTTACGGTACTACTGCCACATATATTTTGATATAGATCATGACCGGTTTCGCTCTCCGTAAGCATTGATCAGTTGGCAATATGGAAGTAGTACTATATAATATGTTTCATTTATTTAATAATGCCCTTCCACTGAGAAGTGACAGTTAACACTCTAAAAGTAAAAAATATGCATTCAAATTAGAATTTTTTGAATTTTGTACTTTTCCATGAGTTTTGTCGCTAACGACCCGGGTTTCGCCTTTCGGCATCTTCAGGCATTCCAAGTGCACGGATGTACTTGAACTCAAGAATGAATGTTCAAGTACATCCGTGCACTTGGAATGCCTGAAGATGCCGAAAGGCGAAACCCGGGTCGTTAGCGACAAAACTCATGGAAAAGTACAAAATTCAAAAAATTCTAATTTGATATTGAAATTCCATCAAGCACCATCAGTCGAAATTCTTAAATATGCATTCATTTTTAATGCTATTATTAGTGTTATATAATTAGTGTTTAAAAATGTTTAAATTTTCACATGATCACATGATTCCATTACTGTTAGAATATTTGAAGAAAATTTACATTACAAGCACCCAAGATGTCCAACATTTAAATTTTTTTAATTTTAATTAGATATTTACCTTGAAGATGCTTTCGAAAGAGGCGAAACTTGCCTCACAGATAGTTGTAAAATGCCCATTGAAAATATTCCAAGCCGTGCGCTCCGCAGGCGAAGCCAATCGTATTGACACTTCGACACCTTACTTTGAAAAGGTTCTAACTGCTCTTGACACTGTTTTGAGATATGTGTGCATTTGAAGTTTCGATTAAAATTCACTTGTAAGAATGAGCAAGTAAAATTGTTTCAAATTACTTATTTTAAGCATATTTTTTCACAACTCTTGCTGAGAATTAATGAACAAAAAGATCTAATGATGGCAATAATGATGACAATCTTAGAACTTTGTCAAATAAATTTAGTAAAAAAAGTGTGCAGATGCAGTGCAACTCCGGAATTCTGCTAACTCCGTTATTCAACCATAGATAATTCTGAAATTCATATACATATGTATATGAAAGAATGGGGTAAGTAAAGTCTTTTTCGACCAAAACGTCATTTTAGGCAAAAATTATAATTAGAAGCTTAACGACTTGACACAGAGAATAAAGCAGGTAATAATGATGAAGAATTTTTGGTTTTAGATAGAAATCATTGAGAACTTCAGTCCCCATCTCAACCGAACAACAGTACTTGCCTATGGACATCCTCCTGATGAATTTATGAGCTTTTTGATGGATCGCGAAACCGTTCTGGTTGTAATGAATGATTTGAAGAAGAATCCGAATGACTTCATGATACCGCCACCGATCAATTCGGTTGAAAACTATATCCAATACAGAGTCGGATTCATAATATTCTTCGTGGAGACGGAGGCAGTCATTTCAGAGGGCTTAGCTGAGATAACTCAGTCGATATTCTTTGCCAGCGATGCCAAAATGATAGTTTATTCAAAGGAAAATGTTGACAAAGCAAAGTTTTTTTATTTGTGTTGGTGGTACCAGATTTTATACGCCTTGCTTCTCGATTTTAATGAATCGAAACAGGTGATAGCGCATGAATATACTCCATATGTTGTGGTCAAACAAAATAATAGTGATAATCAGTTTCATTGCTTTGCAACCATGCAAGTACAAGATATGTTTGAAGGCAATATGGGTGAATATATTAACTGTTCAAGTACTTGCACTGACGTAACAACTGATGAAGAAATGGAGTCGAAGAACGTATTGACTTGTATTGAAATACACGCACGTGTCTATAGTTCAGATGCAGATTTATTTATTGATAAAACATTAAACTTGAATGGATTTGAATTTATAATATTTGCTGTTAATGTACCATCGATTCTGAGCATTGATGATAATGCAAAAGGAATGAAGAAGTTTCTAGAAAAAGACGGATATATTCTGAATATTCTCGCTAACAAGATGAACTTTGGGGGAAGATTGATCAGTGATCAAGATAAGGAGTCCCGTGATAATCCAAAGTTTGCAACGTTTTTAGGAGGCTTAATGGATATCGCCAATCGAAAAAAAGACATTTTCGCCTCGGGTATCTATCTCCTGCCTTTATCTTACCCGTCTATTGATTTGACATACCCGATAGAAGGGAGTGGACTTTGTTTCATTGTGCATATAGCAGGAGCTGTCCCCAACTGGACGAACATGATAAATATCTTTGAACCGATGGCGATATCTTTATTAATTGGAGCGTTCCACGTAATGGTGCTTATATATATCATAACAATGAAAACTAACAACACGGGCTTCTTTGAGGCTATAATTTTAGGTTATATATATACTCTGCAATTATTTCTGTCATTGCCAGTTAATTGGGTTGGAAAAAAGGATTCCTTACGCTCTATCGTATTTCTTTTATTCTGGCTAATATTCCTAGTCAACTACATATTCCAAGGGTCAATTGTTTCGATACTGACTGTGCCCAAGTATAAAAAAAATATCAATACGTTCCAGGAACTTTATGACACAGGGATGTTAATAGAAGGTTATCCGTCACCTGATGTCCAGCTTCCTCCGACGTCGGATCTTTTTAAAGGATTGAATAAAAGATTTAAGTCTAATGTAGAATTATACAGCTGTGTACACGCCTTGAGATATACAGATGAAAAAGCGTGTTGGTTTGACTGCCTTATAGCTAAGAGGGTTTACAATTATATGCGAGACGATAAAGGGATGCCTCTGCTCCACATCGGCAGGGATAAGATCCACAGTCACTCCTTGGCATACCCTATGCAAAAGAACTCTCCTTTGAAACGGAGGTTCGATTATTACCTTTCAAACATAATGGAGAGCGGCCTGATGAAGAAATGGCGGGACTCGATGGCAATTATTCCCGTTGAAATAGTCATCAACATCAAAGTCTTGCAGATGTCTGACTTCATGCCTTATTTTGTTTTGCTGGGTGCCGGTTTAGGATCTGCAATGATTGTATTTATAACAGAGCTGACGCTTTTCAGATTGACAGTTTGTTTCAGGAATATATTGTCAATGATCAGGAATAAAAGAATTGGTCATCCTGGCATGACTTCTAATAAGAAATAGTAAATTCTTAATATAAAATTTAAAATAACTTTGATTATTCCACGTATTGTGCAACTAACTGTGACACGTGTTTCGCCTCTTTCTGAGGGATCTTCGGACTTACTATCGCATAATTTGCCTAAGTAATGAAGCAAGATTGATTCTAATATTTTAAAATGATAAAATTACAAAATGAAGTTTGGGATTTTTCCTTTTTACAGTAAGTTAGGAGGGGGTTATAGAATCAAAACAAAGCAAACAAATAAATGTACGATGGTGTAAGTAAATAACTATTATATACCTATTTTTGTGGAGCTAAATGCATTGCTATTTTTTCACCGTGTTATCATGTATTGTTTTAAAGTTAAAAAGAAAAAATTATATTAATATGTAGTATATTTTTATTGTAGCATAATAATAATTGGAATGATGTTAATCACCTTAGCAAAGCAATATTTGCAGCATTAAAGTATAATCAAAACATTTTTATTGTCTATGATCACTAAAATAATATTCGAATACGGCACTAAAATGTATCATTTCCTACACATGTATATTTTTAATAATGACATTGTTGATAATGTTTAAACTCTTAACTACATATGTTCTATTTATGACAGTTTCTACAAGTGAAGTGTATAATACAATAATATTTGTGGGTACAAAGATCTTGATCTTTCACTACACTGAATTTAATACAACAAGACAAGTTTACAATGTCTGCAAACACATACAATTTGATAATACCAATTTTTAGTTTTGCCTTGTATAAAATCGAGTAAAAGAAAAAAATACTGTGGATACAAGGAATGCATAGAAATTATATAAAGGCATTACATTGAAAGAAGAATTGTTAAAGGATTTATTTTTTGAATACATATCCACTCTGTAAATACTTAAATATTCATTTGACACATTATCCAAATGAGCACCATTAGATGTCATGTTTAGTTACAACTGCAACATAAGCATGTAATTTTGTCAAGCTTTTTGAATTCTGTACCTAATTTATCACAAACATCTTTTCAATCTTTAAATATTAATATGTAGAAATCAAAATCACCTGATATGTATACATTTGCTAAATATGAGTTAATACAGGTGTTGTTGCGAAGTCTGGCAACACAGAATCTATCTGTCATATGCATACATTTTTATATGTAGGTAGGTACCTATAATACTTAAATATTCATTTGACACATTATCCAAATGATCACCATTTGATGCCATGTTTAGTAACAACTGCAACATAAGCATGTAATTTTGTCAAGCTTTTTGAATTCTGTACTTAATTTTACGACATGAATATTTTCAATCTTTAAACAGGCATCTAATGAAATATTAATATGCAGAAATCAATGACATCTGATATGTGTACATTTGCTAAATATGAATTAATACTTGTGTCTTGCGAAACCTGGCAACACAGAATCTTCTGTCAAATGCATGCATTTTTAAATGTAATATATTACTAACAGCTGAATGCCTTATTTTATAAGACACAACACAGTTTATTAAGATTCCGGTAGCTTAAATAAGTAGGTATACACACGTATATTGTTGAGATGCATGAGTATTATGTGTTTCTAACATACACTGAAATTACAATTTGATCGATGTTTAAAGATATGTTTTGCTGTAATTAATCAATAACTTATTTGGTAATTATAAAAATATTTGACAAACTGATGAATAACAAATCTGTTAAACATTACAGACACAATATATCGACCCCTAAGGGTTAATGAAACGTAACTCGATTTTGGCAGCTTTGAGTTATGAATACCACTAGATATAATATGTTACGTTTTGTGTTAGAGAGATATATCAATAGGAGAAGTGGATACAAAGAAAGTTCAATGCATAGACAAATCTATTTTTTGTCCATAGCTAAACCTTTAAACAACACATTAAAATTAATTTATATTTCATAATCAGAAATTTCAGAAAGCATTGCCTTTTAAGATAACGATCAGTAAAAAAATATGTAAGATTGATATTGGGTGAAACCTTTTTTTTGGCTCACCTAAAAATTAGAAAAAAAATGAGTCAGGTTTCTCTGTCTCTTTGGGGTCGATATGTCATATAATTATGGTAGGGAAGACAGAGTAGATAATATTTTTATCAAAATGAGATTCAACTGTTTTTCATTTGGCACCCAATATATTGTTATTATCATTATCAGTCACAAACTACAGATGGCGTTAGGTGCATAGCAACAAATTGTTATTTTTTTATTGAAATAAAAGTCAACTTGGCTCAAGCAAATGCTAACAACATATTTTTACAATTAAGTTCATATCAAACTTACCATCAAAATAAAAATTACAGAAATGACTAACTTGTCTATGACCTATGTACTATTATTTTGTTCATTGTTAAGTTGAAATTAATAAAGAATGAACAGATAAAACATTTTTTTCACGGAATTAAGGTAAATGTACTAGTAGTTGACCATGTACCAGTAGTTGACCTTTTGACAATAAAATGGCCCAAAATAATAAATGCAGATGCGGGATTGCTCTAAATTGGAAACTTGACACACGTTAAGGCATCTATGGTCGGAATGAGCCACCAACACATCACCATATAGCCAATGGAGTGCCAGGGTGGCCATTTGAAAACAACACACCTAGTGTGGACAGTGTATTATTTCAAATTTCTGTGAAAAAAAGTGATCAATCTAGAAACGGTGTGTTCCTAACCTGTGTGAAACCTTGTTCCTGAACCACCCATTGCTACTTAGCCCTAAAGCAGTTCTGACAGAAAGTTCACTATAAAGCCCCATGATTAGACATGGTCAACTACTGGTTTTTTTCAATATGTGAGATGGTCAACTACTGAAACAGGAACATGGCTTTAAATAATTTAACACAACTTTTTTTAAGCAGGCCCTTTCGTAATTTTTGTTTAATAATATTAATTAAGACATATGATCCAATATGAGTATACTTGCTTTGCCATCATTCGGTACAATGCTAAACATTAATTGTTATATTTCTTGAAATCTTCTCTTAAACGGTCAGCTACTGGTTATATTTAGCTTAATTGAAATTTAATTTATCGAAATCAGAAAATATAACTTCAGCTTCTTTCTCGGCGATATCATCAGTAATATTCTTTTCCAGTGGACCATTAGGAAAGTATTTTGTCAAAATGTCATTGGGGCATATCTGAAAAACAGTTAAGAGACAAACATTATAAATTTTATATTATTTAAGCCGGTGTTGTTTATCTGTAAAAACATTGTTTATATCAAGATAGTATTTAACCAATTATAAGTCTCACCGCCATAGTCCTGATTTGAGCGAAATTGAAATCCTTGTAGAAGGCAGTCTCCTGTAAGGACTTTATTGTGTGTAGCCGACGTCTTGGGTCAATGTCGAGGAGCCGCAGCAGGAGACGCTTGGCAGCATCAGATAGCTCACCGACATCTTCCAAAATATCTCCTTCCTTCTTTGGAAACTAGAAAAAGGAGAAAAAATACATTTATAAGCTGAATATTATAATAATATGCGTGTGAAGATTGAAAAGTATTAACCTTCGCTGCACGATGATATGTATTTACTACAACTCGACTCTAATAATGAGAATATTTCTATTAAATATAATAGATACTGATCTGAGAATTTTTGTATTCCTCAGTAATGTTATTAAGTATTAAATGAAATAACAGTTATGTATGGTTATTCATTTGCAACGATGGAAATAAATAATTAGTGGAAGAATCGGGCAAAGAATCACCCATACACACAAACGTATTCCAATTTATGCGCGTGTGTAAGTAAGTACTCTTGCAGGTGTTCAGCCCCGGCGCGAAAGCGCCTGCGTAGAAGTGATGGACTTCGAACTAGCCAAACATTTCGTCAGTACGAATTCGACTGCCGACGGATGAACACGTCGGAGCGGCAGCTAATTGCGATGATTTTTTCTTCTTTTCAGACACTTAGATTACAAAAATTGTTATATTTCAACTTCAACCATAGTCAATCAAAGCAATGTTTAGAAATATTCACATTTTTCCGGTTTTTAAATAACTTTTTCATATGGTGTAGTAAATACATATCACCGGAGCTCGCGGAAGTTTTTAGCACAGTAAGGGGAGGGTTAATGTTCCATATTCAAAAACATTTGACAGTTCTAAGTACAATACATTTTCGAATATCCAGATTAATCTATATAAACAAGAATTTTATGAGCTCCATTGATCATGACTATTTGGAACCATACATTATTATTGTGAAGATTGTATAATTCAAATTCAGATGATCTAATAAATTCAATGTGATATATAAATATAAGTACTAAAAATGTTTTATTATTTTTATTATAATTGTATAATTCATTTTTATCGAACTTATACTTTAAAACTTTCCTCACATCCAATGATTATCAGCATGCTCTATGAAAAAACTTTAAAAAAATCGTTTTTAATATTTTTTGGCAAAAACCACTATCTTGCATCTGCTCAAATATGAAGTTATAAGTATGAGATATATTTGACATTTGGATAAAAGTTATTCTATTACATCAAAGATGTCGTACTAATATTCAACCAAAACCGTAAATACCAACAATGAAAAATATATTATTTCTGTAGTATTTATTCCAGGGCTGTGGAGTCGGAGTCGTCACGGCGTTTTGGCCGTGTTTTTGGTAAATTCTGGAGTCGGAGTCAGAGTTGGACTTTTTGTTACCGACTCCACAGCCCTGATTTATTCAGTCAATAATACTAAACGAAAATCAAATATTTATATACATTGGCTGATTATCACATAAGCGCATGGGGCATAATATGTATTTAGCTATAGAATAATATATATATCTACCCCCGGTTCGATTCCCGGTACGAGCAGATTCTTTCAGTCGATCTTTCAGTCGACTCTGCAGAGGCAATGGGTGTTTGCTTTGCTCAAAATCCCTTCCCACCTTTCCGATCCCAAAGTGCGACGCATAGTGACAGCGATTAGCTAACCACTAGTCCTGTCCTAGTCTTCGTATCCCTTCCCTCCCTTCACTCTTAGAAAAAGAGAGGCTGAGCAACAGAATAACAATCAGCTATCGTAGAAAAACATATTTTGAGATAAATTCCGTGAGGAGTCCATACGCGGAGCCGACATGGATAAAAAAAAATTGGTACATCTGAAATTACTCGAATATTTTACTACTCGATACTTGAGTATTTTACTACTCGATACTCGAGTATTTTACTACTCGATACTCGAGTAGTTGAGATGTCGAGTAATTTGAGTCTCTTCGATGTATGAATGTGTCTATTCATGGGCTCGAATTCTCGATCTCGCAAACGAGTTGACACGAGCCATTGACTTATCGGCAGCGGTAACACCATCAATAATGTAGTTACGTGGCGAAAGGCACCTCTTATTTTACTTTCGATGGATTCGGCGGTAACTTTGTGTCTTATATGTTCTTTAATTCTAATATTAAAGTTTCTAACTCTCTGGCCAACATAAAAAGCTTGGCAGTCTCCACAAGAGAGTCGATAGATCCCACTCTGTGACTATGATCCTCATATATTAATTGCTAAAGTTAGCCGGGGATGATGGATACGAGGAATGTACGTACATCATGATGTATTAAAAATGTAACCAGAGCCAACAGACAGAGATTGAAAGCCCAATCAATCAGCATCTGAAACACGCCGAGATACAAAAATGATACGCGTGAATTTGGTATAAGTACAGATACGGATTGGTTAGAAAGGTGTCGAGCAATTACCCATTCTGTCCAGTTATTGTATGTATATTGCAAATTAAACTAAATATAATAATATAGGGTCTTTTTATAAGGACGCTTAGTTTTGAAATGTAAATAAAACAAGTTGTTTGTGAGATTTTGACTAAATTTTAATTTCATTTGTAAGTATATTTTACGGCATTAAATATGGAATATAGCATCAAAATCTGCCAATATCCATTCATTATAAAATGGGCCATGTCGCTAAAGTTGACTTTTTTTACAAATTTGGGTAAACTTCCAACTGCTCCAGAACCCAATCAGGCGTTGTCTGTGGTCGTTTAACTGAAGTTCCTTGGTTAGTTGGATTTTATACGGGTGCAGACATAAGGCCCGATTCAAAATTCGCCAAGTTGAAGTCGCAGTAAAGCCAAGTTCTTGTGAACAACGAGAAATAAGCTGCCTTACAGACGTACAGGTAGGTGTTGGCCGATTATTTACCAAACTGGTTGACTCAAATTTGGCCACTTAACAATGAATAATCTACTCAGCAGGGCAAAGTAACATATTTTGAGCGTCCTTATTGAAATACCCTTTACATGACATTAAAGATGACGCCAATGCGCCAAGCATTTTACTGAAAAACGAAGATAGTAATGGTTGATTGAATCGTAATTTATTTGAGTTCTACTCCAGAAGAAAAAATAAGTATTGCTTGAAATATCTTAAAGATCCACACGCATTTATTTGTATAACATTTATATTTTAATCCATTTCCGAGACACATATCGATGTCTTAAAGAGCTCCACTTTTGGCTGAAAATTACTTAATAATGCCATCTTGTTGTATCATGCAATGCGCATGTCCCGTAAAATTCTTATAATCACAACATATTTTGAGTGCATCGGAAAAACTTGATAACTCCATTGTCGTTCTAAAACCTACACTGCTAATTATCCAACTCCGCCATTTTCTATTGTCACCTGTCATTCATACGTTGTTTTTCAACGGTGGTACAAATAAATCGTTTGAAAGTCCTATTTGAAATTTTCCCGATCGGTTTGAAAATACCAAAATAATCAGTTTTTACTCTCTTCTGCACAATTAACAAAAACAGAGATAGCAAATTTACTCTTTAAGCCATCGTAAAGTCATTTCATGTGCGCGAATAAATAGTTTGTATCGCTTATATTTAAGAATAAAAATATAACAGATGAGACAAAACTCAGCGATCTACTTTTTTTGTTATTATGTTGTATCTTCGTACCCACTTCTTACATTGATATGTCACTTGGACACATTACGTAGCATATTATTTTCCTGGCGTCCCGTAGTTCCCCACCTATGGATGGTCATCAAAGGTCTTCCGTGGCATCGGGATCCATCAGGTTGATAAAAGAGGCAGGCAGTCCGCTCTCTTACCTCCGTGTTCCTGACAAAGTCAAACCACCGTACTCCTAATATTCGCCGCAGGCATCTGTTTTCGAAGCACAGTATACGGTTCCCCTGTGCTTTTGTAATGTGCGATGACTTGCAACCGTAAAACAGCACAGTCAGTATGCATGCGTTGAATAAGTGGCACTTGGTTCTGACTGAGTACAACCATAAGTCCCAGACTTTCCGCATTGAATTAAAAGTTGCTCCAGCTATCCCTAATCGGATCGCGAGCTTTTTACGCGGGTTGCCATATCCCTTGATGTATATGTAACAGTGAAACTGTATTCTCAATGAAAATGTATCAAGTAATAAATTTGTATGACAGCATGATTTTACTGGTCACGATCATTGAAATTATTGGCCCAAGTCGATGATTTGCCGGCTTAAAATTTTGGTTTACTTCTATGAAACAAAATCAGCAAGTAGTCCCTTTCATAAAAAGAGAACCACAGAAAAACACAGACAAACATAGGGCTGAAGATAGGGCGGTCAAAATTTATTTCAATGACAGCTTGGAGAAGAATATATTTTCACTGAGAATACAGTTTCACTGTAACATGTACATACATAATAAATTATTAATATGGAATAACTACCGACGGTCCGAGTCCGTTCATGTGTTTTTTTAAGTACAGTAGATACGCGGTTTGGGATCAATTGAATACACGTATATTGCACTCATACTAGTTTGTGTGTAGAAGTGATTGGGCGCAGAAAGAAGACTTCTATACTTGTTACGAATTGCACTTCACCTTGCTTGGTTCATCCGGCCGGTTTGTTATTTAACATAGAGGTGTTAAACTCTCTTAAAATTGTGTGGGCTCGTTTATAATATTGCATTTTATATTATGCTAATTCGTATATACATACACATGTAGTTGATTGACACAGAATGTCAAATAAGACAGACGGGACATTTGGTTTTTGCGGCATATCCGTTGACAATATTTCACCAGCTGTATTTCAGCATCACGTGATAGTTAAATCGTATCAGTCATTGACACATACGTTTTTTCAGCCATTTTTCCTTTTGATTGGGATCAATTAAATATTTCATGATTAGGGATTCCAACTCAACCATTCGGATATCGAATAGTAAAACTTATGCTATCCGGATATATTCGGATATCCGGATAGTTTTGACATGGCTTAAATCATACATGGGCATCTACCGGCCCGCGGGCCGGATCCGGCCCACCGAGCTATTTTGTCCGGCCCTTATACATCTGGGCAAAATAATTGAAATATAAATTAATAGTTCCAGTGAAGATTTTTTTAAAACCATTTTCCTAGTCTATCAGCTCATACAAACAGCACCTGTATATGTGTTGTTTGTATGAGTCGTGGCAATAGAAATCCGCGCACCCTTCACAATTCTATTCATTTGCGAAAATTCGCTCGAAATCTTTACCGATTTCCATTTTTTTCCTTTCTAATTGTAAAGTAAACTAATAGCCATATTTTGAAAAGCATGTGAGATTTGAAGGCTCAACGGCTGTTTCGGATTTCTTTTGGCGCGACTGTAATTCTTATGGAGATGAACTGAAGGCACTAATAGAGCAATATGATACAAGGCTTGCTGACTTCCAAAACAAAGACTCCACATTCGCTATATTTGCTCATCCGATTGATTCAGATGTAAAAATGTGCCAGCAAATTTTCAGATGGAACTTATTGAGCTTTAGGGGGATATATGTATAAAACCACAATTTAACAACATTGCTTTGACGGATTTTTATAAATTATATTTGGTGGATGAAAAATATACAAATGTACGCGCATTTGCAAGAAAAATCATTTGTATTTTCGGCAGCACATATACGTGCGATCATTTTTTTCGAGGATGAAACACACTAAATCAAAAATTCGAACGAGGATAACAAATAAAAATCTCGAAAATTCTATGCGATTATCCTTAAGCAATATCATCGCCATATGGAGAGTCTTGTAATTCAAGTACAAGGCCAATCTTACTTCCACACTCAGCCACACTAAATTTTGTAATCACTAATATTAATATTATGTCGTTCATTATATAAATAAAAAATACATAAGATGTAGCAACGTGTTTTATTGAATTAAATATATGTAACTTATGTGTAGTAATTTGGTCCGGCCCTTGACTCGAAGACGGAATGAAAATCCGGCCCCCGACCTTGGAAAGGTTGCCCATGCCTGGCTTAAATGTTGTTAAATAGTATTAGAATTATCAACAAATTATCGAATATTCGAATATCCGAATTGGAATCCTTACACAGAATGTCAAATAAGACAGACGGAACATTCAGTTTTTGCGGCATATCCGTTGACAATATTTCACCAGCTGTATTTCAACATCACGTGATAGTTTAATGGCATCAGTCATTGACACATACGTTTTTCAGCCCTTTTTCTTTTGATTGGGATCAAATAAATATGTCATGCTCAATGTTGCTCCCTCTAAGCTCATATTCAAGATGGCGCAGATTTGACAGCTGTCTGATGAAATTTAAGGGCAAGCCAAGAGCTGTCGTAAGTTTAAAATCTCTGGCTAGGCTATCGCGTGGAGGCAGCTTATCAACCGAGAAGAGATATTTCCTGGCGGACCGCGGGTCAAACATGGCAACGCGTTTACCGTTCATGTAGTACTTACACTTGTCGACTTGCCCTCGACAGCGGTGGCGTCGAATTACTAATTACAATATTGATAGACACATAGATACTGACTGATGCACGGCGAGAAAAAATCCATAGCAAGTGGTAACAGGTTCGTCTCCGTTCTGGATTCATTGAATTCAACTCGGCTCGAACGCATACAGAATCTAAATGGTTACGATATCAATGTTCTAAACAATATTACATTCAAATCGGTTACATGGACAATTGACGATTAAGAAAGAATCATTGGTGGATGTATCAAAAACAAATGATCAATTTTCGATATTTGAAAGGAATTAACCTAAGTTATTCTGCGAATTACTGAATAAACAGGGTGTTCGTAAACAAAAAAACAACAAAATTTTAACTCTTTTTCTTTCACACGGCGTCAGAAGTTACAGTTGTGTCGGCTGACAAATACATATTGGAAAATACATAACGACAGGCAACTCAAAATTATGAACTTTACATTTTCATCACAAATCGTTACTAGAAGAAGGTTCTTCTTCGTTTTCATTTTAGTGGTTATTTAATTTTCTATATTCGCATGTAAACTAACCTAACAAGTCAAGTAAAATACTCTTCACTTGGGATTGGCTCATAAAGAATTTGAGCAAAGGCACTCGAGGTGAAAAGACATCACAAACACCTATGCCGTGAATAAACAATAAAGATGATCTTAACATGACTTGAATCAAAAACGTTCTGGCCAAATATGCCATCACAGCTTTATAAATATGATTTTATAATGAACATCTTGATTCAATTTACGGACATATTTGAGTGAATTTTTCTCTTCACCCGATAGGGGTAGGATAAAGATTAATAAATATACTTGAGAACAATAAATTCTAAGGCGTAAAAAAAACATTTCTCGTCTGATTCCAAAAATTATGAACAAAAAATGCCATACAGAATCTCATTGATTTCGTAAGTGGAATAGATTTTTTTTAAAAATTTTATTTACTTTTATTTACCGTAAAACGGGGTGAATAGAGACACTTTTTACCCTTCACGAATATGTATCTTCAACCTGCGCCACATAATTCAAATATGAATGGCTTGAAACTTGTTTCTATGGTCCTACTACACTTTCATGACAATGTTTTTCAAATATTCACTATCGTTTTTAAGACACAGTCAATTCTGTTCGATGTCTCTATTCTCATTGAATCGGGGTATTTACCCCGTCTAATCAATTCTATTTATTTAGATACGAGAGAGGGTAAATCGAGACTTGGCAGGTGAATAGAGACAAACATACAGGTTGTAATGATTGGAATATATGAACCTATATTCTATACGAGTCTCTATTCATTCGGTTTTACGGTACTTTACTAACCAAAAAAAACATGATTCAATTTACTTTTCGTCCAATAAAAGATAAGTTTATAAGGGGTCAAAAAGTAAGGATGCACAGGCATCAAACTTAAACACGTTTGTTTCAATTTTGGACAATCATTTAGTTGGTTTGGTTTTGTGATTCGAGAGATAGTATTATAGTCATTGTAAAGAATTACATATATAAAGGGTATTTCAATAGGGACGCTCAAAATATGTTACTTTGTCCTGCTGAGTAGATTATTCATTGCTTAGTGGCCAAATTTGAGTCAACCAGTTTGGTAAATAATCGGCCAACACCTACCTGTACGTCATCAAAATACAATATCTGGTGAAAACATTGCTGCTGTGTGTGAAAGTGTACAGGAAAACCCAAGGCAGCTTATTTCTCGTTGTTCACAAGAACTTGGCTTTTCTGCGACTTCAACTTGGCGAATTTTGAATCGGGCCTTATGTGTGCACTCGTATAAAATCCAACTAACCAAGGAACTTCAGGTAAACGATCACAGACAACGCCTGATTGGGTTCTGGAGCAGTTGGAAGTTTACCCAAATTTGTCAAAAAAGTCAACTTTAGCGACATGGCCCATTTTATAATGAATGGATATTGGCAGACATTTGATGCTATATTCCATATTTAATGCCGTTAAATATACTTACAAATGAAATTAAAATTTAGTCGAAATCTCACAAACAACTTGTTTTATTTACATTTCAAAACTAAGCGTCCTTATAAAAAGACACTTTATATAAAAAGTAAAAAATACATTGAATTCGTAAAGTTGTGCTAAAGTTCAAACCTTGTTTTTATCTCTATTCACCCCGTTTTACGGAACTTGTAATATATTTTAACAATTTTGCATTATTTACCGCCCATATAATTTTCAAAAAGAAGTTAAACTTTAAATTTACGGAATAAACATTTTCTTAGAATTATTTGTTTCTGTCTTTACGTCATTGTGGGAATAGATAGTTATATTTATTTTCGAGTAAGTGTTTGCATCTTTTATACACGATGCATTTATTTAGCAATATATGTACCTATATTATATAAGACAAGTAGTTGATGGCCATTATTTTTTGTATGTAAATAGCATAATGAAATTATTTATCATTCACAATCTGTATTCAACAAGATTACTGGTGTGTCAAATTACTCAATACTCGAGTAATTTGAAAAATACTCAAGTAATATTTATTTCCATTTTTTTAAACGGTGGACAGATAAACTAGATATCATTATTTAATTCATTATTAACTTTAAAGCCGACGTCCACAGCAACAGAGAGAGTTTTATCTACTGCGGGATTCAAAAACAATACTTCGAACCAAATTTTAATTTGTGACGTTTAATTCTCCATTATTTTTGAATATATGTTTCATAATTATGTATTGATTCAATAAAATAAACTTATTTTTTTGGTTATCATCCATTTATGTACACAAATTTGAAATAATAATATTTAATTTAGTACATCTGAAACTACTTTAAAATTTTACTACTCGATACTCGAGTAGTTGAGATGTCGAGTAATTGGAGTCTCTACTGGTGTGTGAGTATTTTAGCGGATTTTTCAGTCTGTCGATCACAAAAAGAGCGACGCATAGTGACAGCGATTAACTAATCACTGGTCCTGTCCTAGTCCTCGTATCCTTTCCATCCCTATTAACTCGAAAGAGAGGTGGTTACAAGCAGTTCTCGTAAGGAAAACGCGTGAGTTTCTCTATGTGCTTTGACAAATTAACCCCCGTGGAGTCAGAGCTTTTCGGCCGGAGTCGGAGTCGAGTCGTCGCGGCGTTTTGGCCGGAGTCGTACTCGAGTCGGAAATTTGGGGGAAAAAAGTGACGATATTAATCTTTTTTTTTGTTGGAGTCGTGTTTTTGGTCAATGTCGAAGTCGGACTTTTTTTTACCGACTCCGCAGCCCTGGTATTAACTCATTGGTTACGGGAAACGAGGAAAACGCGTGGTTTCTCTATGTGCTTTGATTTCGTGTTTCTAATGCGTTAAGCTGAACAATAGAGTCCGCCATTTCACAAGGACCGGCAAAGGTTCGATCGGATGGTTGGCGACCCATGCCCGATGGGCATGGCACGCCATTGGCCGAGCTAGTCTTCGCAATTCTATTTCGGTCCATCATTAGGTCTGCACTGCAGCAACTGGTTAGTTTATTTACCTCCATTCCGTACAGAAATAACTCGTGGCGAGTTGGTATACCTACTCGTTTTTGCTTTAGTTTTCTCGGCCGAGTGGCGCCTGACGGGTTATCGGTATGGCCGGTCACTGGATGAACGATGGACGCTTTGATAACACACATTAAACCCTCTAAGACACGCAACTAACTTTACACATAATGATTTAATCACAGAAATACTTTGTTGACGTCTTATTCCTTAACCGTTATAACGTTAACGACACACCGGTGAGTAACTAAGGTAAATGTACCAGTAGCTGACCGTTTAAGAGAAAATTCCAACAAAAATAACGATTAAGGTTTAGCATTGGACCGAATGATGGCAAAGCAAGTATACTCATATTGGATCCAGGGTTGTGGAGTCGGAGTCGGAGTCGGAGCGGCGCTTTGGCCGGAGTCGTACTCGGAGTCGGAAATTTTGAAAAGTTTGAACTTTTTCTTTTTGCATTTAATATGTCAAATTTGGCTTTTGGCCGCATTGATAAGGTTGAAATTTAATTGAATACACATAAATAGGAAATGTAGGGAAAAAAAGTGACGATATTAACCTTTTTTTAGTCGGAGTTGGAGTCGTGTTTTTGGTCAATGTCGGAGTCGGACTTTTTTTTACCGACTCCACAGCCCTGATTGGATCATATGTCTTAATTAATATTATGTAACAAAAATTACGAAATGGCCTGTTTAAAAAAAGTTGTGTTAAATTATTTAAAGCCACGTTCCTGTTTCAGTAGTTGACCATCTCACATATTGAAAAATTCAGTAGTTGACTATGTCTAAACAGGGGGCTTTATAGTGAATTTTCTGTCAGATTTGCTTCAGGGATTTCTGTCACACCACTCTTGGTTGAATCAAGTAGCAATGGGTGGTTCAGGAACAAGGTGCACACCGTTTCTAGATTGATCACTTAAGAAATTTGGAATAATACACTTTCCTCACTAGGTGTTGTTTTCAAATGGCCACCCTGGCACTCCATTGGCTATATGATGATGTGTTAGTGGCTCATTCCGACCACAGATGCCTTAACTTGTCTGAACTTTACAATTTAGAGCAATCCCGCATCTGTATTTCTTATTTTGGGCCATTTTATTCGCAAAAAGTCAACTACTGGTACATGGTCAACTACTAGTACATTTACCTTAAGTTTAAGGCGTTAAACAATAATATTTCTCAAATTATCACATCGAATATGTATCCGAGATATCTTAAGTTTCACAACATGAATATAAACTTTTCGTTTTAATAGTTTCCTTAAAAGATATTCAACAAAAAGTGTATGGAGGTTATCAGGGCTGTCAAAACTTTTAATTCACAATATTTACGTAAATATTATTTTGCATATATATATGTTTCAAACGAATTGAATAAATATAAATTATTCATACAATCATTAGAAAAATTCAACAAAATTTCATTTTATGATAGCCTATCGGGGTGCAAAATTGACATAATGTTATAAACTGTGTGTGACAACCCTTATCGACGATTCTTAAATACGCTTCAAAAGCCATGCGGTATGGTAATTAACATGGGATTGCTTTCATAAGGGATCAAAGACATCTAAGCCCTTAATTAACGTACGTAGTTTTAAGGTATTGTCCTTTTTTAATTTTTGAAAAATTCGTAGTTGGCAACAGGTTAAAACCTCTAAGGATCGCGGCTAACTTTAACATAATTATTTAATCGCACAAATACTTTGTTGACGTCTTATTCCTGAATCATTTCATGTCCACAATATCGTCTAATGTGAGAAATTAGTTGTCAAGAAGGACTAAGAATTATGTTTGGCTCTCGTCAAAAACGCAATTGAAATTTTTATTTATATTTTTTATCATACATTCATTATAATGAGGTTAAAAAAGTACTAGACTTTCACAAGAATTCATCTCTAAGTGTTTTATACTTATGTGTATTATAGCAAGATAGTCTGAAGATGCTTTTGAAATAGGCAAAACACGTGTCACGAATTTTTGCACAATGCGTGGAACAATCAAAGTCAGTTTAAATTTTATATTAAAACGAACTTCTACAAGTTACCGTCGAATCCTGTGATGGCATTTACTTGGTAGAACTAAACTACAGCACAGTAAAAAAAATAGTTTCTTATAATGATTGAATTTAAATAGAAGGGTTCACTTTTAATGTGTTAACTGTCAAGTCTACAAGGAAGGACAATACGTTTTAAAAACAGTTTTCCGAAGTAATGAAACCGGTCCTTATCAGTTCACAGCCATCGGTTCATTTGTAATTTGTCCCCCATGTAGAATCTTTAATACTTTCAATGGTTTCGGCGTTAACTTTGTTGAAGTTCATTTTAATATAAAATTTAAAATAACTTTGATTTTTCCACGGATTGTGCTACTAACTGTGACACGTGTTTCGCCTCTTTCAGAGGTATCTTCGGACTTACTATCGCAAAGTTTGCTTAAGTAATGAAGCAAGATAGATTCTCATATTTTAAAATGATAAAATTATAAAATGGAGTTTGGCATTTTTCCTTTTTACGGGAAGCAAGGAGGGGGTTATAGAATCGAAACAGAAGCAAACAAATAATTATACTACTAATGAGGTGCAATCAATCAGATAAGCAATGTATTTCAGTTCTACAAAAAATATATAATATACAGTTAATGGTTTTTTCGGCTTACGCCCTCTTTACAACTATTGTTAAACTTACATTTACCTAAAATAAAATTTTAAATAACTTTGATTATTCCACGTTTTGTTTTACTAATTGCGGCACGTGTTTCGCCTCTCACTGAAGTTATTTTAAATCAAACACTTGAAGAACCAAAACAAACGGTACTTGACAATCGCCAAAAAGATGATGTAAAAGGAATAAAGACAAGGCGCCTCCGGTTATTCTTGATTTTTGATATTCTTCAAGTACTGTATCAGTAATCATATAGAAATCGTGATCATAAATTTGTAGCATCATGAGATAAAAAAAAACCTGAATTGCAATCATAATGATAGATACTTATATCTTGTACAAACTTAATGGTTATTTCGAGTTGTATGCAATATTTTGATGCACACCATTTTGTTATTTTTCTCAGTGACATTTTAATTGCAATTCATACGTGTCGCCATCTCTTGGGTAACGTCATAAAGTAATTCTATGTATGTATGTCAGAGAAAAATGACAGCTGTAAAAACAAATGAGACTCGAGTAAGTTCAATCGGAAATTGACCAGTATTGTGAAATGAAAGATTATTAATATGAATGTCGATATAACAGCCATTGGACTGTCAACTGGATAGGGCGGGCTCGAATGCCGGTATGCATATCTTCACTCTGTTATCACGGTACTTGATAAGCCTCAGGAGATATCTAAAAACAACTTTTTTAATACCTACTTGTACTATTGCTTCATTTTTGACATTGTTTTTTTTATAGTGCAGGGCTTTTGAATCTGCATTTTACTCGTGATAATAATAAATAGTGTGTATTGCAGAGACTAGGAACTCGGAGGATTAAGAAGCTTTCGGCATATTGAAGAAATCTTCGGGATTGAAATCGATATTTACTAAAACTTTGGTGGACTCCTGACATAAGCGGATCCATGGGGGGGGGGCATGGGGGCCATTCCCCCCCCCCTGAGGAGAATTTATTCGATTCAAAATATTATAACATTAATTTTCAAATGATTTTTATTTAAATAAATATGTTGTAGTTCTCTTTTTTTCACGACCCTTTAGTTTAACAACTACAGTTATGACAAAATAAATCCGCGCAGCCTTCACGATTCCATTCATTTGCAAAGATTTCCTTGAAATCTTTACCGATTTCCATTTTTGTTAGGTCAAAAAAACGAAAATTCGACTTAATTTTATAATGTTTGCGATTTTTCTCTGGTATTAAAGGATATTTTTTTTATATTATGTTTTTTAATGCATTTTTGAATTGAAATAAAAGAATAGATGATAATAGTCAGAGTCATCAATTATATCACATAATTTTGTTCGGTGTCATCACTTCTATAAACGCAGGGTCATCATTTAGTCAAAAAAGTCGTGTAAAAAAAAGTAGCAGTGCCGTTCAAAAAATCGCGTAAAAAGGAGACTTGGTTATATATATTTTTTAATGTACCATGTTTATTTTCAAAATAGCCACCCCCTGGGACAATTCCTGGATCCGCCAGTGACTCCTGATGAAATATTTCAGCGCAATGTAGAAAAGTCAGTCGTCAGTCTAACTCAGTGATTCTTAACCATATTGAAAGAATCGCCCACTTTACCATAATAAAATTATCCAGCCCCCCCCCCAAAATTGATAAACAAATAAATAACATGATTATTTTTATAAAAATTAATTATTTTTATAAAAATCATTGAGCCTCATGTGACTGTGCTATTTTCGTAATAGTAGGTTCAAGTTTAGTTAAATACAGTCTCAAATCTCCTCTTTGGCTCGGGTAATTTTACCTCTTACCTCCACAAAAGAGGGTTCTGATGGCGAAAATGGACCCAAAAAAACATCATAATCACATTGATTGAATTTTTTAGCTTCACAATCATTTTGAAGCTCAATAAACTGCTCTTTTAAATTTTGACTGACACTTTCTACGTCTGATAAAAATGGATTAATTATCCTATCTGGTATTAAAAGTTCATACAAGTCGCGATGTACCAGACAACGCAACGCCCACTTGAACTCGTGCAGCGCCCCGCAAATGCTTAAAATTTCAAAACGCCCCCCAGACCACTAAAACGCCCACAAGAGGGCGCTAGCGCCCCCGGTTAAGAAACACTGGTCTAACTGGATAGAAGGATTGGGTTAGATGAAGACTTACAAGTTTCTTAAATTTGATATTTTAAACGTTTGAATATGGAATATCGAGCCATAGACAAGTTGGACACCTCTATCATAGACGCTGGGCTGCGTTTTGCTAACGGTAGTTTAACGGTGGAACGGTATTACGCAACTCGTGGCAGGTATACCGTGTTATCGAGCTGGTCAAACACTATTTGGACGAAGAAAAAACGGCTGACCCGATTCCACTCGACATAAAGGTCTTCCGATAAACACAACGTGAATCACGAATACGACGATGATGATGATGATGGCCGACAGGCTGAAAGGAAACCGGTTTCAATTATACAACACCAGGGGCAGATTCGACAGGATACTGACGTCTAATTAAATCGATAATTGCGCAATTAATGGTCGAATTCGTAGTTTTATTGCATGTGCGGCCATTTTATTGTGAGGATATTCGAAGGAACCATTTCTTCAAGTGATTAAAGCGCAAACTAGTATTATTTATGCTACGGTTTATTCGTCGCGTACCGTAAAGCGGGGTCAATAGAGACACTTTTTACCCTTCACGACTATGTATCTGCATACCTGCGCCACATAATTCAAATATGAATGGCTTGAAACTTGTTTCTATGGTCCTACTACACTTTCAAGACAATATTTTTCAAATATTCACTATCGTTATTAAGACACAGTCAATTTTGTTCGATGTCTCTACATAAGACAAAAAACATAGTGGAATATATGAACCTCTATTCTATACGATTCTCTATTCACTCCGTTTTACGGCACTTATTAACAAAAAAAACATGATTGATTTTAATTTTCGTCCAATAAAAGAGAAGTTTTTAAGGGTTCAAAAAGTAAGGATGCACAGGTATCGAACATAAACACGTTTGTTTCAATTTTAGCCAATCATTTAGATGGTATGGTGTTGTCATTCGAGAGATAGTATTATAGTCATTGTAAAGAATTATCTATAAACGATAAAAAATACATCGGATACTTAGTAAAGTTGTGCTAAAGTTCAATCCTTGTTTTTGTCTCTATTCACCCCGTTTTACCGGTATGCAAAACACTGGTTAATCGATCTTTCAATCGCACGATGTTTCAATACCAATGCCAGTTTCGTCTGGGTTGATAACAATTAACTTATAACATACAAATAACGGTTATAAAATAATAAATGTGAGTTGGGCAGTTGTATTTTTATTACATCGTCTGCCACTATTACATGTCTGTAGTTTGTCTATGCTAAAAAACCAATCGATCGCACAGCATTTAAATTATTATTTAACGTGACGTCGCTTCATTACATGTCAAAGTTTACGGCTGACAGTATATTCCAAGATGGCCGCACATTTGATTTTCATTTGTTAGCTGTCATTAAAAATGAATGGCGTATCATTTTGGAAAATGGATCATAACACACGACACATTTGATAATAATATACAACACAATCGTTATCTTTCCTCACGTGGATTACAGAGTTTTTTTTTATCATTGTCTGAATAACTTAAAATAATATTTTATAAAAACCTACAACGAATTGTCTATTATTAACTGGTTTTGTTTTACCATTTTCAAACGACTGGCAACAATTACGAAATAAAAATCCAAAAATTAATTATTTTCGATATAATTATGTAAAAACTTTGACAATTGATAAAAATCTTTCTCAAAGAAATATCATCATTTATCTTGATCATCTTAAGTAATCTATTCTATATGTATACAATTTCTGATAAGGTTTGAAGGTGTATGACAAAGAATTGGCTACATGATGAGGGTTGTTTCTGGCTGCCTAATCCACGACTGATGGTTAAATCCAGAACAGGTCATGGCATGCAAATTTTGTGGTCAAGGACATCGGATTGGCAGACGGGCGCCGTAAATTTAAAGTGGTCCAAAATACCAACTTGACACTCGGATTAAGTCCACATCAAAACGTGTACCTTTATCAAATCAAAATCGTATCAAAATCGTTGTTCGAAATTCAATTGAGATTATATTTTAGCCTCGTAGAATATATTTAAAAGAAGAAGAAAAGTAGCTGTCATCGGATGAATTTTATAAAACAGTTAGACGTTATGAAAAAAGAATTTTATGAACATATGTAGTTTAAATTGCGAACGTTTATTATTCATGGCGCTATAATCATTCTAATGATTTTTTTATTTACCATAAGACATCAAATGAGACGATGACGTCACGTAGGATTCCTCAAATAACATAAACAATGATTAATATATAATACTAGCTGACCCGGCAAACTTCGTACCGCATCAGAATCAATAGATGTGTTAACGTATTAGCTGAATTAAATTTAGTTTTTTATTGAGGCATTGTTCACAGTAATTTACGCACAATAAATTAATGAAATAAATTAATTAATTACGTTTAAATAAATCGTGTTCGGCACAAATGCCGAATGAAATGTCAAACTTCGCGCCCTCTGTGATTCAACAACAAAAATAATAATTAATGCCAGATGTAAGAAATATTAAAATACGTCCTGATAAGGACATCCTTCACTTAGCGGTATGAAATATACTTTACAACCTTCTCTCATATCTAAAAAATATACATACAAAATTTCATAATAATAGGTCCAGCCGTTTCGAATGAGTTCGGCGACAAAAAATTGTGTCGAGATTTTTATATATATAGAGATGTTACAGTGAAAATGTATCAAGTAATAGATTTGTATGACAACATAATTTCACTGGTTACGATCATTGAAATTATTGGCGCATGTTGATGATTTGCCGGCCTTCAATTTTGGTTTGCTTCAATGAAACAAAATCAGCAAGTAGTCCCTTTCATAAAAAGAGAACCAAAGATAAACATAGAATAGGGCTGAAGATAGGGCGGTCAAATTTGATTTCAATGACAACTTGGAGAGAATATATTTTCACTGAGAAAACAGTGTCACTGTTACATATACATATTTATTTAAATAAATGGAAATGTTTTCAACACTTTCTAATTGAAACCTGTTCTTTTTTCATTTACTTTACAATGTATTTCTACCATAGACAAACTAAACGTTCAAGTTGTACCTTATATTTTGAAAAAAAAAGAAGAAGACATTTTGAAGAATGTAGAATGTTTTTTTTATATTTAGAATTATGTTACTATTTGTGCATATTTACAAAAGCACAGGGTAACCGTATACTGCGCTTCGAAAACAGATGCCTGCGGCGAATATTAGGAGTACGGTGGTTTGACTTTGTCAGGAAAACGGAAAGAAGAGAGCGGACAAACCAGCCCCTTATTACGTCCAAAATAAAAAGGCGACAATGGACCTGGCTTGGACTTGTGCGGCGGATGCCCTAGGGGAGCCTGAACCCTGCCTGCCTCTTTTATAAACCTGATGGATCCCGACGCCCCGGAAGGCCATTGATGACCATCCGTAGGATGTACTCATGGATAGGGATTCCAATCCCGGGATCCCGGATCCCGAAATCCCGGGATCCCGCCGTTTTTAAGTACCTGATGAGTCCCGGGATCAGAAAACACAATCCCGAAATTTCGGGATTAACTGATTTATCAAGCACGATCGAATTATTTAAACATTGTTTGTGGAACGTGTCACACAAACGCGTATGTTGCATCAGATTACTCCCACCAGTCCCACCTCTAGGACCAGATGTCTGTAATCGCGTTTCGCAAAGATTTATTAATTTCTCTACAAAAACATGTTGAAAAACGAAGCCGAACAGATTTAACTGATACACTAAAATATTTATTTAATCCTTCATCATTCAATGACAACAAAACAACTCGTAAAACTATAAAAGAAACTATTCAAAAACTTATTGAAAGATTAAATGAAGAAGAAGATCAAGATATGATCGAAATATCAGAGCCACTAGAAAAGTCATCAATCGAAATTACTTCAATGCAGTCATCCCACCCAATTGAACAAGAAACAATGAAACAACAGTTACAGGATGAAATCGCAATAAGCTTGATGACATGCGAACCAAAAATTCAAAATTGCACAAGGCTTATGTCCGTTATAAACCAAGAGATGATGTTATTTGATAATGGAGGCTCACGTGGTCATCACCTCGAACTGGCATATCAATATTTGATGACTATACCCCCAACAAGTGTAGAGGCTGAACGTGCTTTTTCAGCAGTAGGCTGTTTGGGAAAAAAAATAGATCTAGGCTAAATGATGAAACGCTTGATGCTTTGTTATTACTACGTGCGTTTTTTTCAAAATATTTTTTTTCAATTAATTTTGTCACTTTTTTATTTATATTATTTTCCATTTTAACCCTAAAGTTTAACCCCTATTTAAGTCTAAAATTATACGTACATTATACATTGAACAATAAATATATTATTCATTTTAAGCTATTTTTATCGATAAAATAACATAGCTAATATTAAATAAATAAGAAAAATATCCCAGATCCTGGGACTGATCCCGGGATCCCGGGACTAACTTATTGCAATCCCGAAATCCCGGGATCAAAATTTTGGCCCGGGATTGGAATCCCTACTCATGGAAGCTACGGGACGCCGGGATGAACTGGGAAGAAGCGATGAAGTTGGCGGATGATAGAGAATCTTGGAGGCACCGTGTGGCGGCCATATGCTCCGAATAGGGAGCGGATATGGAAATAAAATAAAAATGTTTGAATCGTTTGAATTTTGTTCTTTATCATGAGTTTGTATTTGTGCATGTTTTAAAATATTTGCTTTTCCAGACAATAAAGCTTTTAAGAAGTTACATTCTGTTGTAAATGAATCAATAAACAACGGTTTTTTAAAACGAGGAAAAATATCGATAATAATTTGGAATATTATTTGCTCTCAACCTGGATATAAAAACTATCTAGTTGCCACACAATAACTCTCAAGCATTGAACCCTGTTTAATACACTTGACAGATTTGGATGAATGTGTGTATTCTTAGCTCGCTACGTCGATCATTTCCAAGTTATAAGATGACGAAGTCAATAACAGAATCTTAATTTCTGGCTAAACCTGGTAGTAAAATCGATCGAATATGAATAAAATAATCGTTAGATATTTGGTAGAGATATTTTTTTATATAATTAAAAATAACATTGCGATAAGTATTTCATACGGTTTACTTAATAAAATAAAATCGATAGCCTACAGCGGTGATGCAAAAATGCGGCCCGAAATGGTGTTTTTTGCGGCCCAAAATAACAAATACTTCATCAACAATTTTTTCATTAAATATGATAAAAAATAGTATTCGATATGTGAACAAATTATGCAGTAGCAACGGTATATAAAAAAATCAATGTTATTTTTTATTATTTAATATGATTATATTCACATGGATATAATTTTGTGACCGAAATTCATTTTTTTAAATGAGTCATATCGTTTGCGATGCAAGTGCAGTCTATTTTTAGATTATTGTTTTCAACACATGGATTTTATTGTTTGTTCTTCAGGATTTTTGTCAGTGCATGACCCCTTTGCGGCCCGCGAAAAATTTTAAATGGATAAATTGGCCCTTCTCTCAAAAAGCTTATGCACCATACTGGCCTACAGTTTATTTAGCATGAAACGGTTGACGGGCAAATATAAATATAATTTAAATTTAAAATAAACCCAATCCTTTTTTAACGCGATAAATTGGTTCCAGTAAATGACGCGTATAAAAAATCGCGAAAAAAAAATCTAACTTTCATATACATAATTTGATAAATTGGTTCATTAATACTTTCGATGGTTTCGGCGGTAACTTTGTGGAAAATCATTTTAATATAAAATTTAAAATAACTTTGATTATTCCAAGTATTGTGATACTAACTGTGACACGTGTTTCGCCTCTTTCAGAGGCATCTTCAGACTGACTATCGCAAAGTTTGCTTAAGTAATGATGCAAGATTGATTCTAACATTTTAAATTATGAAATTACAAAATGGTTTTCTGGTTTTTTTCCTTCTAAAGGAACCAAAGAAGGGGTGATAGAATCGAAACAATGCAATCAGATAATTATACTGATATTAATGAGCTGCAATCAATGAGATTGGGATTTTTCATTGGTTCATTAAATTTGCGCAGAAAATATATATTTTTTAAATTTGATTTTCTTTATATTAGTGTATTCAGGGGGAATGGGAAAATCAGGGAGTAGGAATCGTGGAGTCGGAGTTTTTTGGCCGGAGTCGGAGTCGTCGTGGCGTTTTGGCAGGAGTCGTATCAGTTGTCGTAAATTTTGAAGAGTTTGAACCTTTTATTTTTACGGCTATTGACCGGAATAAATAAAAATGCACGCTATATTAAATGCACTCATTTTTGGGCTTTTACTTTGTTAATGATAGTTCATATTTAATTGATATTTGATGTATTAGTTTGCATTGCTAAGAGGTCTTAAACATTTTATTTATAGTCTATTTTTCTTGTAATTTGCTTCAATTCATTTGCTTAGTCGTTTTACCAATTGTTTGTCATACCTTGTTTTTCATACTTAACTTTTGTAAAAATATCACTGTTTTATTGTATTCCTTATCAGTTGACAATGCTCACCATGAGCGAAACCGGAGCGTGCCATTAAATGCACTAATTTTTGGACTTTTACTTTGTTTATGATAATTCATATTTAATTGATTTTTGGTGAATTAGTTTGCATTGCTAAGAGGTCTTGTTTTTCATACTTAACTTTTGTATAAATATCACTGTTTTATTGTATTCCTTATCAGTTGACAATGCACGCCATGAGCGAAACCGGTCCTGATCAAATAAGTTTTATGTGGAAAAAGTGCTAAAAATGTATTATTATTTTTATTATAATGCCTTTCCACCAAGTATTGACAGTGAACACCTTCAAACGTAGTTAATTTGACTACTCGAAAGCTGATGGGATTTTAATAGATTAATCTGATTAAGGAAAATCCTATATGCAGATTGTGATATCTTCCAAGAAATAACAAGGAAACATGTAGCTATTTAATATTAACTCAATATTATAGCGTTTCCAAATACACAGACTTTCCATAACGAGTTTGAATCTACCTGGGAGTTAAAAATAGAAGCATCGATCCAGGTGTAAAATATGTTGATCTTCGGGAATATTTTACGAAATTATTATTAACGAGTATTCGATATTAAAATAAATTGGCCCCAGCATTAAAAAGACTGACAGATTAGTGATTAAAATGATAAGCTAAGACCAGGGGTTTGCAAATAGCAAATTAAAATGCGTGCCATAATTACTGATATAACGTAATTATTATCTAGTAAAGCGCCGATTGTATTGCCTTTATTTTATCAACCATTTCACTTATTAAGTAAATTTTACTTTGGAAAAAAAACAAAACATTTTCTTATATTAATTCTACAAGATTACGACCAGTTTTCCTCAGCTTTCTTTATAAAATACGCTGTGTTTTATTTTCTAATCACAATATGGCAGCAAGTTTTACAAGAGATGGTAGTGATTTAAGAAAAGTTTTGCCATTGACTACTAAATATCACTTCGGGACCATCAATATTCATGGCATTGTAATTTAAATTGTAAAACCTTATGAGCCCCTGAGAAGAGAAGTGAGCCAAGTGTATTTTTTTTTAAATGAGTTAGGTGCAGCATCATATTCTTAAGACTACTAATTATTTGGTCAGTTTTTAATTCGATAAATGGTCAGTTATAAATACTTAAAACGGTCAGTAAAAATAATTAATGGTCAGTTAAAATAATAAATGGTTAGTTAAAATAAAAAGAACATGACATAAATTTGCCTATTACGACCATATTTGATAAAATTCACTAGCTGTCAAACTAAAACTTTTCATTTTTTTAAAAAAGCTGACTATTTAAATTTAATACTAACCATTTTTAATAAATAACTTACCATTAAAATGTATTACTGACCGTTTTATTTAATAACTGACCACATTCAAACTGATACAATGACAAATGACCGTTTATAATATTTACTGACCATTTTGATTTTTAACTGACCAAAACTTGAATTAGTTACTGACCCATTAAATACATGCCTATTCTTAAGGTCTTAAAGTATCCTAAAAGGTGAAGTGAGATTATTAAAAACACACTGACATAGTCTTTTTTTACGTACAATAAAAGTATGCTCTGGAAAATACAAAGTTTTATCATTTTGCTACTTGGCTCACTTCACTTCTCAAGGACTCAAATGATATGTGAGCGGTGAACTCATTTGACCCTTTTTTAACACTAATCTAATCATTATTTCACTGACATATTTTTTCTTTTCATTCATGAAGTAACCTACCACATAATGTTAAAGTTTTAACGAAATCAAAGCACATAGAGAAACGACGCGTATTCCACGTTCCCGTAGCTAATGTGTTAAGAAATAATTCCACAAAGAAACGAAGTAAAAACGTGATAAAAATCCAATAGAAAAGTTCCACCATTTTAAGACTTAGCTCACTTCATCTTTCAAGTGTTTTTATTGTAATACAATTAATTTTCATGTACATAAAGAAGGAGGTGCTTCTTCCGTTTGATTATAATATATTTTATTTATCACAGCTAGTATTGACGCTGAAATAAACAGTTCAAAATGAAAATTTGTAACCACAAATAATCACGGAATTATAATTTTGATCATCGACCACAAAGTATTGTCCATTATATGTCACTGAAATTTTGAGGCCATACATATTGGCGACACAACAGCGAATGTTCAACAAAAACGTAATCTTAGAATACGTTAACTCGTATGCCGAAGAGGGGTCTAAAAGAGACCCCAGTGGTATGGCCTTATTGGCATAGACTGCAATAAATAAAATGATCGGTTATGCTTTGACGAATCTTTATTCACCGTTCTATAAAAAAAATGGTAAATTATGGATATGTGGTCACGGGACAGAATTTTTGTAAAGATTTATGAAAAATAAGCACATTAAATGAAATGAATGTAAGGTTTACGATTTTTTTGAAATGTTTCGTCTTTAATTTTTAAATTCTTTATAATAGAAGATCTTAAAGAATACTTCGCAATAAGTATGAAATCGAGTTTTTTAATTTACAGGAGCAAAAATGCAACCACAAACTACACAAATAGTAATATTATACAAGTAGAGGCAGTCACATAAGTTTATTATTTGTTTAAAACAAAAAGAATAATTTTACTATAGGCTAATATTAAAAAACAAATTCTTCTTTCAGAACTCATACAATAATCAGTAATATATTCTTCAGATTTAATTATTTTGATTTCACATTTTATAAAAATCCACAAGAAGTACAAGAGTAAAGTCAAAACATAAAATTATAAGTCAGTATGTGTAAATTTTTTGAGCTTAGCTCGAGAGGATAGGGATTCTGTCCCGTGACCATATACCCATAATTTACCAAAAAAAAATATATGAAAATCGATAATTGTCCTATAATAATTCATATTTTAAGTCGTGCATGAATGCGACAACCTGATCGTGTTCTTGTTTATTCTTGACTGGCGATGCGAACTGTGAAAGCGACTTCTTATCTACACCTTTTAATGTAAAAATCATCCATTTGATTTGGAATATTTGTTGAAAGAAGCGCGTTTGAGATAAGATAACGTTATCTTATCGCGTATGCGCAGTTAAGTTTTAATTCTGGCAATTGGTAGCGACAGTATAAATGGTTTTCGGCCAATAATAATCCGACTTATTTTCTTATTTATTTAATTGCGACGAAACTAGTCGATCAAAATGATATTTTTTGCAAAAGATGTAAAAAACAATGATTTAAGAATACCAACAGCTAACACATTGTTTAAGATAGATATTTAAGATAAAGTAGCAGTGGTGGTCGACTGTTTCACCCTTAGCCAGGCAAAAGTTAAATACAGACTGTATAATGCATAAATTTTTATTGATAACTGGCGCTAAATTTGACATTAAATTGAAAAATATGCTAAGGTTAAATAACGGTTAATCTTTCAGTATTCCGAATATTCATTTTGATGATGTCTATCTTTTCCTTATTTATAAAAATATAATAAACTAGCTGTACCCTGCGCGCGTTGCTACGCCAGCAATTGTAGGGGGGATATGGGGGGGGGTGTTTGATCATTTTTTGGAGGGAAGGGGGTTGTTTGGCGGGGTGGGGTTTGGGGGGCGTATGGAGGGGGGTATGCCTGAAACCTTCAAAGGAGTGAACTCGAAAAATTCGTAAAGTTTAAAAAAAAATTGGGGGTGGAGGTTGGGAGGTGGTTGAGGGGAGGGGTTGGTAGGCCAGAAACCATTGCGGGAGTGTACTCAATAAATTTGTAAAGTTTCACATCGATCGGTCGAGCGGTTTAGTAGTCCATAGCGGACATACATACAGACATTCATTTTTATATATATAGATAGAAGATACATATTTTAACTTGTGGAAAAACGCAAAGGTCAATAAGTATGTTTGTATTATGAGACAAAAACAAATTCAAAACATATTGCGTAAGTAATGATCAGGACTGGTTTCGCTCGTTGGAATTATTATCAACTGACGACAAAAGTAGTACATGATATTGGTGAGTGTTTTTTTTTTTAGATATTATGAATTTATAGATGACATCTAAACAGTGAATCAGAATCAAATACGATATTTTTTTTTTATATTATTTTTATATAAATTTTTATTCAGTCGATGTGTCGATTCTGTCCGAAGACAATGGGTATTTATGTTATTAAAAATACCTTTCCATCCATCCGATCCCAAAAACGGCGCGTCGTGAGAGCGATTATCTAACCACGAGTCCTGTCGTAGTCCTCGTATCCTTTCAATCCCTACTAATTTGGATAAAATAAGATTGAGCAACCGAGTAAAAGAAGTTCTCGTAGAAAAACATATGCTGATGTATACCCCGTGATGTCTCCATATGCTCCATGTTGGGAGCGTGAATGGTAAAAAAGTAAAACTACATGTTAAATTGTATGAGACCTTTGATTTTTTCTTAGGCATTTTCACGTTCAATAATTTGAATGCTCGAAGAGAAATGTACCTGGCCATATATTTCTTTCGGCTTATCCAAAGCCAAGATGAGAAATCCACCATTTTTGAGAGTGTTAAATTGAATGTTTTTTGAGGTATCGTGAACATGAGTTGTTTGTTTTTCCAAGGACTAGAACCAGTCTGCCGACGGAGATGCCGCTAGGAAGAGGTTTAGTGATTTTAAGCGGTATTGTTTCCCAAAGAGCGACGCATAGTGTCAGCTATTAGCTAATCACTAGTCCTGTCCTAGTCATCGTATCCATTCCACTCTTACCTTCTTCGAAAGAGGGATGCTAAGCAACTGAGTAACATGCAGTTCTGGTAGAAAAACATATATTGAGATAACCTCCGTGAGGATTTTTTATGCTCCAAGATACGAGCGGACATGGTTAAAAAAATCTTCGACGAAAAAAGCTTCCGGATGTCGACATATTTCAAATGGATGTGAGTGAGTTCAGACGAGTACTATTTTTATCAATTCTAGTTGATTTTGTCGGAACTCACTTTTTTGCCAATTTGGAATGTAATTTTTCATCTGTAAACCATATATTCTTTTCTTCCAAAGTTTTCACATGGCAAAAGCAATCAAGTTATAATTTGTGATTTTTGTAATGTTTATAGTATAAATAAAGGGTATTTCAATAGGGACGCTCAAAATATGTTACTTTGTCCTGCTGAGTAGATTATTCATTGTTTAGTGGCCAAATTTGAGTCAACCAGTTTGGTAAATAATCGGCCAACACCTACCTGTACGTCATCAAAATACAATATCTGGTGAAAACATTGCTGCTGTGTGTGAAAGTGTACAGGAAAACCCAAGGCAGCTTATTTCTCGTTGTTCACAAGAACTTGGCTTTTCTGCGACTTCAACTTGGCGAATTTTGAATCGGGCCTTATGCATAAAATCTGCACCCGTATAAAATCCAACTAACCAAGGAACTTCAGGTAAACGACCACAGACAACGCCTGATTGGGTTCTGGAGCTGTTGGAAGTTTACACAAATTTGTCAAAAAAGTCAACTTTAGCGACATGGCCCATTTTATAATGAATGGATATTGGCAGACATTTGATGCTATATTCCATATTTAATGCCGTAAAATATACTTACAAAAGAAATTAAAATTTAGTCGAAATCTCACAAACAACTTGTTTTATTTACATTTCAAAACTAAGCGTCCTTATAAAAAGACCCTTTATATATGTTACAGTAAAACTGTATTCTCAGTGAAAATATATTCTTCTCCAAGCTGTCATTGAAATTAAATTTGACCGCCCTATGTTTGTCTGTGTTTTTCTTAGTTTCTCTTTTTATGAAATGGACTACTTGCTAATTTGTTTCATTGAAGCAAACCAAAATTTAAGGCCGCCAAATCATCGACTTGGGCCAATAATTTCAATGATCGTGACCAGTGAAATCGTGTTGTCATACAAATCTATTACTTGATACATTGCTATGACGACGTTAAGACACTCCACCAGCTGTCATTATTAGTGTTTCGTATTTGTGAGATTATACGAGAATTAATTATTCTATACAGTGTATTTCTTCAGGGCTTCACTGTTACAATATTTTAAAAGTGACTAAAGTATTTTCTGTATCCATATATCCATATATATCAGTTAATCATAGTTGTCAAATTTTCGTTTTAAAATCGTGTATTAGAGTTCAATTGTTTTTCAAGTACCAAATTTCTCTTACATGTCAGACATGGAGAACTTGATTAAAATTATACTAGATCAGAATGATCTGATCAAAACATTGTTTAAAAAAATAGAAAATATCGAAAAATTGATCACTGATAAATACAAAATTAGTGAATTAAATGTTTGTGCGTCGACCGCTGAAGAAAATCCGTGCTCCATAATTTTACCACAAGAAAATTACGCCACAGTGACAGCAACGCCGCAAATAATTTCATTGCCGGAACCTTTAAGTCATTCTATTGAAACTCGAGCGCAGGCAAAGCGACGAAATACACTAGATGCAACCAAAACAACAAAACATTCTAAGAAGCAGCAGGATGTCACGCCGCCTATCTCTGCTAAATCTAATGTAGAAACAACTCCCAAGCTGGTGGAAAACTGGACTACAGTCCAAAGAAAACGATGTGGAGGCATTCGTGGAAGTCTGGGTAGTCGAAAAGATGATACCGGTAGTGTCAATCACTACCACTTTCATCCCTTCCATCCAGAAACAACGAGCGAAGATTTTTAGTATATTTAAATAAACTTCAATCCGCCCCGTTCACAGTCGTTAAACTAAAATCGAAGGGAGACTACGCGTCATTTAAAGTTGGGATTCCTTCAAATATATCGGGACTTATTTTAAAGGCGGAAAATTGGCCACGTCACTCATATATCAAAAAATGGGTGACAAAAATGGAAACACCACGTCTACCTTTAGTTTGACGCAAAACTTTAAAAGAACTATCATTTTACTACCAGAATGTTCGCGGCATGAAGACAAAGTGTGAGGAGTTTTTTGGCGGTGTTTTTGGTTGACGGCTATGATGTCATAGCGTTAACGGAGACATGGCTAAATAGCAGTGTTTTCAGTCGTGAATATTTTGGTAGTGAGTACAATGTATTTAGAAGGGATCGAGACTCGCAGGCCACAGGCAGGGTGGAGGTTGTCTTTTGAGTGTCAGAAATATGGAAGAGTTGCAGGCCGAGGACCTTTGGGTAAAACTAACGTGTGCCGGAGACACTATTTATATTTGTGTTTTATATTTTCCTCCAGCAAGTACCCTGGTATAAATTATATTTTGATACGGTTTTGTCAAATTTTAGTTTACTCAGTGAAAGAAGAGTCATCGTGATGGGTGATTTTAATCTAAGATCTGCGCGCAGTGGTAATAGTGTCAGAAGTGACTTAGAATTTCTGTGTGCAGCTTTTGGATTTTCTCAGTACAATGATATCTTCAACTGCAGTAATGAACTACTAGATATGATTTTTTGTAATAATTATTTGTCAATTTCACGGTGTGTGTCCCCGCTTGTGCGAGAGGATGTATATCACCCTTCTTTAGTTTTCCTGTTTGATGTTCATAAGACTCGAAAATCTCACACTAAATTACCGCCACACAATGCTTATTTGTGGAGGGGGTGGCATTTTGAGAGTGGTAACTTCAGTAAATTATACTCTTTAATAAGTGAAATAGACTGGAGTGAGATCTATGAGCATCGCAATGTGAACGAGGCGGTTGATCATTTTTATACTTGTGTTTACAATGTATTTGATTTATGTTTCAAAAGGAAGCTGCCAGGTCGTGGTGGAAGACGATATCCGAAGTGGTTTTCTGGAGAAATTATCAGGGATATAAAATGAAGCACACGTTTCATAAGACCTGGAAGACTAGTAATAGTCCTCGGGATTATGAAATATTTAGCTTGTGTCGATCTAAGCTCAAACAAAATGTTCAATTTGCCTACCGAGCATATTTGGCAACGATGGAAGATTGCATTCGCGGAAATCCTAATTTGTTTTGGAACTATATAAAGTCTATTAGAAACGATGGTGGATTTTCTGAATCAATGAATTGGAAGGGTCATGGGGTGATGGGTCTTGGAGTGGCAGAAGCGTTTGCTGGCCATTTCAGATCTGTGTACTCGAATGATATACCACACCTGAATGTTGAATCTGTTCTGAAAAATCGGACTGATGGTGCCCAATGCATTGATACAATGCAGATTGATGAAGCGGATGTTATATATTTTACTAAAAACTTAAAACACTCGCTCACTTGGTCCCGACAAAGTACCAACGTGTTTTTTAAAAGGATGTATTGACCTCATCAAGAGTCCATTGTGTTATATTTTTAATCTTGTAATGAAATCAGGAATTTTCCCAGAGTGGAAAATATCTAAGATTACTCCAATTTTTAAAAATGGTGCAGAATCATCAGTTGAAAATTATAGACCAGTGGCTGTTCTCTCAACACCAGCAAAGGTTTTAGAGATGATCATGCATCACATGATAATGAAAAGAATTGATCCATTTATAATCGGTGAACAGCATGGATTTAGGGCAGGCAGATCAACCGATACTAACTTGATGGTGTTTACAGATTACGTGTCGACGGCATTAGATAAAGGCCTGCAAGTTGACTGTTCCTACAATGATTTCGCGAAGGCATTTGACAGGGTCGATCATGACATCCTTTTGGAAAAACTACAACTAATCGGTTTGTCTGACGGCTTCGTTAGGCTTTTTGCGAGCTATTTTCGGAACAGAAAACAATACGTAACGTATGGTCTTTTTGAATCGCTACCGTTCTACACGTATTCTGGTGTACCACAAGGCTCGAACTTGGGGCCAATGCTGTTCACTATATTTATAAATGATATTGTAAAAGTCATTAAAAATTCTAAGTTCTTATTATTTGCTGATGATTTGAAACTGTTTTTGAGGGTTGTCACCTTGGATGATTGTCACCGTCTCCAGTCCGATATAGATAATATAATAGAGTGGGAAGATGTAACAAACTTGAATTTAATATTGATAAATGCAATCTTTTATCGTTTACGAGGAGCTCACGAGTATTATTCTTTCAATATTCAATGAATGGTCGAATTCTCACGAATTTCATCAAAAGATCTTGGCGTACAATTTGAAAGCAAACTAACATTCAACAATCACATTAAGATTACTTGCAACAAAGCTTTGCAAATGTTGGGCTTTATCCTCCGCACTTTCAGGGTCTTTCCAGGAGTAAAAATTTTGATACTAATGTATAATTCTTTGGTTCGAAGCCGACTTGAGAGTGGATCGATTGTTTGGGCACCGAGGAGTGCGAAATGTGTTCTTATGGTGGAGGGTTCAGAAGAAATTTTTTTGAGAATTCTCTATTTGAGGACATATGGGTACTACCCATGGCTTTATCCAACAGACTTTCTCTTAGGGATGCTCACTTTCAATAGTTTGAATGCTCGAAGAGAAATGTATTTGGCATTATATTTCTTTCGGCTTATCCGAGGCCAAAATGAGAATTCCACCATTCTTGAAAATGTTAAATTGAATGTTCCTGATAATTTTTTGAGGAATCGTGAGCATGAGTTGTTTGTTCTTCCAAGGGGTAGAACCAGTCTGCCAATGGGAATGCCTCTGGGAAGAGCTTTAACAATTTTAAACGGCATTGCTTCGGATGTCGACATATTTCATATTGACGTGAGTGAGTTCAGGCGAATACTATATTTTATGAATAAAAAAGTTGATTTTGTCAGAACTCACTCGGTTGACATCTTTGAAAATTTCTAATGTGATTTTATAATTTTTTTTCTCTCTGTTTTTATGATTACAATGTTTTCATCTTGTTTTTAATTAATTAATGATTAAAATTATGTATTTACATGTATGTATATATATAAATACATACACGTATTTATATTTGTCAAATACATGGCGCATTGGCATTAGCTGTAATGCCATGATTTGCTTTTTCTTAAATAAATAAATAAATAAATAAATAAATAAATAAATAATTTTCACTGAGAATACAGTTTCACTGTAACATATACATAAATAAGCAAATATTTGTGAGAAGTTATAACAGAGTTTTAATGTATGTATGCATATAGATAACTAATCAATTTGTTTCGATTAAGATTTCAGAATTATGTATGCCAGACGATAAAAAACGTTTGATTAAAATTTTCATTCGCCAATCCCTAACTTTAAACAAAACTGTAATTTAATATTGCGAAAATAAAGCGAAGCTTTTTAAAAATAGCTGTTTTTAAACACCCAAGCTGCTAATAAATAACATCCCCTGTCAGTTGGCCAAAATAGATTTGGCGGTCCTAATTTTCAAATCAGGAATTCTCCATTTATAGCCTTTCGATTGTTTTCTTCTTTTTTTGTACGGCGCGAATAAATCTTCAGTGGATGGATAAAAATGTTTTTTTATGATACCCAATCTGTAAGAGCTGGACTTAAGTTTTTTTTTCGTTTACTTTTTATTAGTGTATTATAATTTGGTTTGTGATAAAAGTATGCACGTTTTATCTGTAATAAATATGAAACTAATAACAATTTTGCCATGGTAACATACTGCTTTCTTGCTTGGAACGGCAGTAGACCAGACATGTCTAAACCTTGGCTCGCGGGCCATTTCTGGGCCAATTTAAGGTTTTGTGTGGCCTTTTCAAAGTTTAAACTTTTTATACATTTCGTTATTGATAAAATTGTAAAGAGACATGCATTTCAGTGGAATCTTACGTTCTCGCATAAACCGTTTTCCCGCGTGGTTCGTTCATTTTCAATAGTCCCGGCCATAAACCCATAAGAATAATGTTAAAAAATCCCGTATTAATCGTTCCCCGATTTATCGTCTAAATATTATGGTCCCGTCACAAATATTATCCCGATTTAAAGTTTTTGTTGAATATTTCTTATAAGCACATTCGACCCCATCCAAACGGTTCTTAGAAAAAACCCGAACTGCAACTAATGACAGCAGTGGTGAAAGCACTAATGAACCTGTTATGATATTAACAGCAGCGTTATTGGCCTTAAGAAAATATATAAATATTTTTCTATTCTAAGGAGAAGGATGAATCTTTTGTTGGAAAAATATGCGGATTTGAAGTGTCTTTGTTAAAATTGAAGTGCCAAACTGCAAAGAAGCGAACTTGTTATTCCGGTTTGATAGAAAAGTCTAATATATGTATATAAAAGTTTTACTTTTTTATTTGATACTTTAAACTTTCTCGCATTAATTGTTTGTTTTTCATGGTCACTTGAAAAACGTAGAATCGAGGTTTCACTATACAGTGGAATCCTCGATATTACATTCTCGCATTATACGTTTTCCCGCGTGATGCGATCATTTTCTATAGTCCCGGCATTTAGTTCATATATAAAACTTTCCCGCATTCATCGTTTGTTTTATACAGTCCCTTGAAAAACGTAGAATCGGAGTTTCACTATATTTGATTAGGCCCGCCGAGTGATTTCGGTTTTGCATCCATGATTTAGACCAGCGTTATCCAACATGCGGCCCAATTTAAGATTTTCAGTGGCCCAATTTAATTTAATATTTTCTGCAAATTTACAAATAGAGAGAAAATAGAGGAAATAAACATTTATCATAAATATATCCTCGAGGATAAATTCCTTAAAATTAAAAAAGCTGGCAATGTACATTACAGCTGCATTTGGAACCACATATCGCTGCGAGTCGTTCTTTTCAAAATTGAAAATAGTAAAAACGAAATGTCGCAACAGGCTGGCCGATGAAAACTTGATCAATCAACTGCGATGTGCATCGAATAAATTACCAGTCGATATAAAAAAATATCAAGTAGTATAAAAAACAAATTTCACATTAATTATTAAGTAAATAAATTGTTTTGATAAGTTTTTTGGTTGTTTTTAAAGAAAAAAGTGTCATTGTAATTATTTTTTTTATTACGTTTGTTTTTTTATGCGGCTTACCATTTACCGGTAATATTTTATTTGGCCCAACAAACGATTTCTGTTGGACAACGCTGATTTAGACAGTGATAGGAAAAAAAATCGTATCAAATGTACATACATATTTTTAAATCTCACCAGCAACAAATGATTCACCAGACCCACCTGCAAGATGCATAATGCAGCAAAAGCTCGCATAAAAGTGAAGCTTTTGCAAGCCCATATAAGAGAAGCTGGTTGCGATGGATTTGTTACATAAATAGCTCGGCGATATTGCGTCTATGATAATGTGTCCAAGAGGAAAGAGGGAGGGGCGTCCGGTTTGTTACGAGAGTCTCAAGTCACCTTGATGCACATTGCACTTGATTCACTTGCTGGCAAACTGCATTTCTGCACACCACAACAGATTCTAAACATTTTTATAAATCGCACCTGCGATGAAATTTTTTATTTTTTTGATAAAAATATTTTTCGTGTTCCACCTCTTTGAGAAGCATCAACAATCTGAAAATGTCTGTGATAGATGAAAAACACGAATCCAACACAAGCAGTAAGCAATGTTGCTATGCTTAGAAATATAGACATTGTGACAATTCATATTATTTTTATCATGTCCACTCCCAAGATGGACTGTATGGACAAGTATGGACTCCTCACGGATTTTATCTCAACCATTTTTTTCTTCTAAGAGAACTGCTTGTTACTTTCGATGGATTCGGCGATAACTTTGTGGAAGTTCATTTTAAAATAACTTTGAATATTCCACGTGTTGTGCTACTAACTGTGACACGTGTTTCGCCTTTAAGCAAAGTTTGCTTAAGTAATGAAGCAAGATTGATTCTAGTATTTTAAAATGATAAAATTACATAATGGAGTTTGGGATTTTTCCTTTTTACGGGAAGCAAGGAGGGGGTTTTAGAATGAAAACAAAGCAAACAAATAATTATACTACTAATGACGTTACCATTACAAAATAATAACTAATGAGGTGCAATCAATCAGATTGGTTTGGCAGATAGGAACTGCAAGTTACTCAGTTGTGCTTGTTACTCAGTTGCTCAACCTCTCTTTTGGATGGAAATGAAACGAGGACTAGGACAGGACTAGTGATTAGCTAATCAATGTTACTATGCGTCGCTCTTTGGGATTGGAAAGATGGGAAGGGATTTTTAACAACACAAACATCCATTGCCACTAAGCAGAATCGATTTTTCGACCGAAAAATCTGCTCGTAACGGGAATCGAACCCGGGCGGTCTGACGCGGTAGTCAACGACGTTGACCACTGCACCACGGACCGGGCTGTAATCAAGTTAAAAGTACAAATAAAACTGTACATGACATAAAACCAGGGCTGTGGAGTCGGAAATTTTGAAAAGTTTGAACTTTTTATTTTTGCATATAAAATGTCAATTTTGGCTATTGGTCGGATTGGTTAGTTGACATATTAATGAATACACAAAAATCTCCACAGCCCTGGATTAAAGCTCTTAAAACTACGCTGCAGAAGACGCGACGCCTCTTTGATATTTGACTTTTTTTCCGACATGGTATTTTTAACAGTTTGAGAACCACTGGCTAAGACCATCGACCTACCGCGCAAGATCAAGGCCACCAAGGGTTGTTTTTGCGCTGCACCAGGCTCTGACCGATGATGGGAAGGAACTAACCCTAGCCACCGACTACGACCAAGTACTTCTATCGCATTTTCAAATAAACACTTGGCTTACGCAGGCACCATGGACGCATATAGGCGTTGAATATAAAGCGCGGAATTTATTACATTGTCCTCGTGAGTGGCAATGGCCAGGGCTCGCGACACCGAACCGATTTACAAATACCGGTATTTTATTTTTAAGCCGGTTTTTCAAAAATGTAAATCGTTTTTCTTTTAAATAAATAAATGTATTTTTTTTAGGGCTCTGGAGTCGGAGTCATGGATTCGGGGTTTTTTGGCTGAAGTCAGATTCGTCGTATCGTTTTGCCGGAGTCGGGTAAAATATGGGGTAAATTATGGATATATGGTCACGGGACAGAATCTCAATCCTCTCGAGTTAAGCTCAAAAAAAATTATACATACTGGGTTATAATTTTATGTTTTGACTTTACTCTTTGAGTTCTTGTGGATTATTGTAAAATGTGGAATCAAAATGATTAAATCTGAAGAATATTACTGATTATTGTATGAGTTCTTAAATAAGAATTTGTTATATAATACTAGCCTATAATAAATTTATTCTTTTTATTTAAACAAATAATAAACTTATGTGACTGTCTCTATCTGTGTAATGTTATTATTTGTGTAGTTTGTGGTTGAATTTTTGCTCCTTTAAATTAAAAAAACTCGATTTCATACTTATCGCGAAGTATTCTTTAAGATCTTTTATTATAATAAATTTAAAAATTAAAGACGAAACATTTCAAAAAAAATCGTAAGCCTTACATTCATTTCATTTAATGTGCTTATTTTTCATAAATCTTTACAAAAATTCTGTCCCGTGACCTCATATCCATAATTTACCATTATCTTTAAGACACTTTAAGATTACGTGGAAGCTTACTTATTAAATGAACACAAAAAAGTATTTCAAGGAAATAATGATTGAAGCAGTGTTATAAAAAGGATGAGATTAGTTCACCGCTAGTATATCATTTAAGCCCGTAAGAAGTGAAGTGAGCCAAGTAGCAAAACGATGAAACTTTTGTACAAGCCCAGAGCATTCTTTTATTTTATGGAAAAAAACACAATTTCAGTGAATTTTTTACAGGGCTTTTTGGCCGGAGTCGGAGCGGCGTCTTGGCCGGAGTCGTACTCGGAGTCGGAAATTTTGAAGAGTTTGAACTTTTTATTTTTGCATTTAATATGTCAAATTTGGCTTTCGGCCGCATTGATAGGGTTGATATTGAATTGAATACACATTAATAGGAAATTTAGGGAAAAAAGTGACGATATTAAACTTTTTTTAGTCGGAGTCGGAGTCGTGTTTTTGGTCAATGTCGGAGTCGGACTCGGAGTCGTGGTTTTGCTAAATGCTGGAGTCGGAGTCTGACTTTTTTTTACCGACTCCACAGCCTTGGTTTTTAACATAACTTAACTTGTAAGATACTTTAAGACAGCAAAAAAACTTTTTTTACCTTTTATGTTTCATGTATGATCACTTACATATTACATGCGTCAATTGTCAATCGTCAATAATTCTGCTGCAAATATTTTGTGAAGATCAGGACCGGTTTCGCTCATCACGAGAAAAATCTGTTGATAATGCTCGCGATGGTGCCTTAAAATACAAGCTCATTAATTCTGTATCTTCGTACAAATTTGTCAGCTTACGGCTTTTTCGTTCAATAATTGTGCCGAAACATGTATTGTTATACCGAAAGACCGGTCATAAATATTTTCCGAATCGGTAATTTGCAATCCCTAGCGAAGAATAGATACCATGTATGTAGAAAATAATTATTCAATGTAAAAAATATGTTTGCAAGGTATTTATAATAATGTGTCTCAAATAGATTTACATGTATTCCTGTCATATTATATAATTAAATTACAACCAGTGGCTGAAGTGGCACACACTTTTTACTGTATTATTTAATTTATAATTAAGTTACATTGTAATTGAATAAAAATAGCTTTGATATTTTCAATCACAACTTTTTTTTTGAATATGGAATCTTCAAAAGGAAAATATATATTTATCAATAGACAGTATGTACATTCTAAATTATCTATGAGTAAATAACATTGGACAAAATGTCAGTGAACATTATGTATCGAAACCCTGATCTCTCGTTTATCGTTTTTTGACATTCATTTTAAAAAAATGAATCAGATATGCGATCCAGGATAAGGAAAGAACGTTAACTATCATATATTTTTTTAAATAACAGAGACATCTTCGGACTTACTATCGCAAAGGCGGCTATAGTTACCAAGATGCCTCTCTGAAAGGGCCGAAATACGTGTCACAGTTAGTTATGCAATACGTGGAATAATGAATGAAAATTAAATAAAAATGAACTTCCACAAAGCTACTGTCGAATCCATCGTTTATGTTTATTTAGATTTTTTACACAAGTACTAGTTGGTTTAAATCAGGGATGCACAACCTTTTTCGGAGAAGGGCCAGCTTATCAATTTTCAGATTTTTCGAGGGCCGCATGGGTGAAAAATGATTAAATTATCGTCCGCTTTAGGAAAGATAAAATTCAAATAATTATTATAATATTTATGTAGTTATGATTAAGTTGTATTGAATTGAATAAAAATATCTTTGATATTTTCAATTCCAATGTCAGTAAGGTGTCCGTATACAAATTTCATCTGAAAATCACTGCCTTAGAAGAATTAATAATACTTAATTGTATCTTCATTTGTTTTTTTCGGAAAAAGCTTTGTAAAAAAACAAAACATAAAAACACTAAACCGTCAATTGGTGTGGTTTGCATATGACTTGTCACGACGTGTATGTCATGTTCATTTTACCAGACAGTTCTGCCATGTTTTATTATTGTTGAAATATTTATTAAATAATAATTATTGTGTTCGTACCTATAGTGATGGATTACGTAACCATAGACACTTGTGCAAACATAATTAAAGCCATTTCTATGGGATTCCTTATTACTTGCGGAAGGCAACACCGGTTTTTGTTCGATTTTATATTCGATTTGAATAAAAGCGTGTTCGGGGTTCTATTTTTTTCAACACCCGGAACACTTTGTACGATATGATAATATCATACAAAAGAATCAATTTCGATTCATCATCGCGCATAGTTTAGGGGCATAATCATTACCAATTTGATCGATGTGCCAACACTGCCGTTGTCGATATAATATTCCGTCTTTGGTTCTGTAATAACACCTATGTGTCGATTATATAATACAATCATTAATACATTTTTGCCGGGTCCGTGGTGCAGTGATCAAGCTCACAGGTTTGAGCCCCAGTACTAGGAATTCCAATTCGGATATTCGATATCCGGATATATTCGGCCCTTTTTAAGCTATTCGATAATCTCAATTATCGATTTTCCCAAATATCCGGATAGTATTCGTATTCGAGGAAAGATCACATTTTTCCATATTTAAAGAATAATTATGAATATCTCATGTAGTGCGGAAAGAAAAATAACAATGTATTTTAGTTCTACATAAATTATTTTATATTTTTGTTGATAGCTATTTTGGCTTACGCCTTCGTCAGAACAATGTTTTACTATGTGCTAACATAGTTCTGACGAAGGCGTAAGCCGAAATAGCTATCAACAAATATATAAAATAATTTATGTAGAACTAAAATAAATTGTTATTTTTCTTTCCGTATTATAATGGAGTTCTACCAAGTAAATGCCTACTCAATCAATCAATCAATAATATCTCATGTAGTGTTTCGCCCAACTCGGGTGCTATCAATATCGAATCATAATACTTAATTATAACGAACCGGCTTAGGACTCGGGTCTAAAAAAACCTTGATTGCCGTAATTTCATTTATTATGCAGCTGCAAATGTTAAATATTGTAGTACAATGAAACGGTATTGAAATGTGTATTTATATTTGTCTCTATCTAAGATTTTACAAAAGTGGGAAAAGATTAAGTCTTAATGTAAATAATTGAAAAAGGAAACGTTGATCGTTCAACATTTCTATTTGTTATTGTCTTGTTTGTCCCTTCTGTTTTGGAGCGAGTAAGGATTGAGGATCTAAAGGGTCTTTTTATAAGGACGCTTAGTTTTGAAATGTAAATAAAACAAGTTGTTTGTGAGATTTCGACTAAATTTTAATTTCATTTGTAAGTATATTTTACGGCATTAAATATGGAATATAGCATCAAATGTCTGCCAATATCCATTCATTATAAAATGAGCCATGTCGCTAAAGTTGACTTTTTTGACAAATTTGGGTAAACTTCCAAGTGCTCCAGAACCCAATCAGGCGTTGTCTGCGGCCGTTTACCTGAAGTTCCTTGGTTAGTTGGATTTTATTCGGGTGCAAACATAAGGCCCGATTCAAAATTCGCCAAGTTGAAGTCGCAGAAAAGCCAAGTTCTTGTGAACAACGAGAAATAAGCTGCCTTGGGTTTTCCTGTACACTTTCACACACAGCAGCAATGTTTTCACCAGATATTGTATTTTGATGACGTACAGGTAGCTGTTGGCCGACTATTTACCAAACTGGTTGACTCAAATTTGGCCACTAAACAATGAATAATCTACTCAGCAGGACAAAGTAACATATTTTGAGCGTCCCTATTGAAATACCCTTTATAAGGTGAGTAACAAACTAACCGTTTTCCCGCCGAGGACTAAAACCCGTGAGATCCATTGATCACAATTTCTTCGTATAAAACCAAGCAATGTAAAAAAAAATAATTATAAATATTTATGAAATCTATTCTTTAAAAAGTTTTTGGTTATAATCAGCCGCAAAGATTCTCCGCCTAATCTATTGTGTGTCAATTTTCAAACGTCAACAAGTTGTCCACCCATTTTGTACGCGGTCGGCCAAAGCTTGCGTTCGTTATAATTATTATTTGAAAAAAAAAAAAACTTAAACGCTATCGTAAACGCACTGTATCGTCTAGCAAGTATTCATGACATCATCGCGCGAAGAATTTAATAAAAAAAATGACTATCTAAAAAAAGTATGAGCACACACAATTAACGTATTGATTTCAAATAGATCTATATTTATATAGTAATATTTTTTTATCAGTTGAATATTTTAAGAAGTACATAATAATAATAATTACCATGTGAAGAATTTATTATAATTTTTCCACGACCGTGAGTATGACGGATATCGAGAACAATTTGAATAAATTATTTTTTTTATAATGGCAGTACTGCACTCGAAAATGATTAATGGCATTTATTTGGGAATCGTTATTTTTTTTTTGATTTTGGAATCTTCAAGAGGAAAAAAGTTATGAATAGACAGTGTGTAAAATCTAAATTATCTATGAGTAAATAATGTTGGACAATATATCAGTGAACATTATGTACAGGAAGCCTGATCTCTCGTTCATTTTAAAACGATGAATCATATATGCGATCCAAGATAAGAAAGTTTCCTATAATATACAATTTAAAATAACTTTGATTATTCCACGTATTGTGTTGCTTATTGTGACTCGTATTTCGACTCTTTCAGACTTTCTTTTAGTATGTCCGCTCCCAACTTGGAGCATATGGACTCCTCGCCGAGTTTAGTTCAACATGTAAAATTTAAAATAACTTTGATTATTCCACTTATTGTGACTCGTATTTTGACTCTTTCAGACTTTCTTTTAGTATGTCCGCTCCCAACTTGGAGCATATGGACTCCTCACCGAATTTAGTTCAACATGTAAAATTTTAAATAACTTTGATTATTCCAGGTATTGTGTTACTGATTGTGACACGTATTTTGCTTCTTTCAGAGGCATCTTTGGACTTACTATCGCAAAGTTTGCAAACACTTTGTTTACGAGGCCTTTTAATTACTTTGGTAATTAGCATGTTATTTCGTATTTAACGGCCAATTAGCAAACGCACAAATTTGTGCACTCCGTAAGCATTGTGTTAAGTTAAATTAAATCATTGATTAAGTATTTCGACTGAGGGTGCTTGATGGAATTACAATATCAAATTTGAATTTTTTGAATTTTGTACTTTTCCATGAGTTTTGTCGCTAACGATACGGGTTTCGCCTTTCAGCTTCTTCAGGCATTTCAAGTTCACGGATGTACTTGAACTGACGCGTAGTAAACAGTTTGTATCGCTTATATACAAAAATAGAAGTAGATCACAAAGTTAAATTGCTATTAAAATGCAAATTAGCGAAAAAGCTAAAGTACAAAATTCAAAAAAAATGATATTGAAATTCCATTAAAAATCATGATCATTAAAAAATTCGACTCCGACTCCAGCATTTACCAAAATCATGACTCCGACTCCGACTAAAAAACGAATAATTACGTCACATTTTTTTTCTACCTATCATATTTATGTATATTCAATTATATATCAACCAACCAATCCTGCCAATAGCCTAGATTTGACATGTTAAATGTAAAAATAAAAAGTTCAATCTTTTCAAAATTTCCTACTACGACTCCGACTCCACAGCCCTGGTTTCAATTCAAAGATGAAATTGACAGGGTCACACGCTTTGTACAGTAAGATTTTACAAAAGCTTCTTTTCAGTTCCCTTTCTTACGTTATTTATTACCTTTTTAATGAATTATAAATAATGTATTTGCGAACAAACGAAAGAAGACAAAGTGCTCACGCCCATCTGTTCAAAAATGCAACGCATGTTGTGTAATTTTTACATATTTTTACTGTTAACAACACATTGCATCAAAATAATGCATTCAGACCTCTTGCGTAATATATGAACACACAATAAAAAGCGTTCAAGGTTCCCGGCATGAAGATTCTAGAGGTGAATACAAAATTTATTATTATTGACAAAATATACAGAAATATGACGTTATCGTGGAGTGAAATATAATTTAAGGCCATTATTTTATAACCCATTAAAGCTCCCACGCGTAAGAAATATACATTCAACTTAGAGGTCTGCACGGGCTCGGGTAGGCCCGCGGACCCGAGCCCAAAAAAGGTAACAAAGGTTTGGGTACTAGGGACTTCAATTACTCGACATATCAACTACTCAAGTATCGAGTAGTATACTTGAGTTCAGACGTACCAAAATATATTTTATTAATTCAAATTTTTGTACATAAATATTTGATAAATAAATAAATATGCTTATTTTATTTCATTAATACATTTCAATTTATGAATCATACATATATTCCAAATGTAATAGAGAATTTAACGTCTCAAATTTTAATTTGTTTCGAAGTTTTGTTTTTTAATTCCAGCAGTAGAAAAAAAACGCTCTCTGTTGCTGTGAACGTCTGCATTAAAGTTAGTAAGGAATTAAATAGTGCTATCTAGTTTTTCTGTCCGATGATTTAAGAAAATAAAATTCTGAAATAAATCTTCATTTATAAATTACGAGTATTACTCAAGTATTCTTCAAATTACTCGATTATCGAGTTCTTGAAAAATGCACGAGTATACTCGAGTATCGAGTACTCGTTACTCGAATTGGAGTTCTACTGGGTACACAAAAATAAAAAATAATTCCGATTATTCCGGATGTATACGCCATAATTGTATATCTGTATTACATACGTATTTCATATGTATAATTTGATGAGTTGATTAAAATTGTATTGTCCGGTTCGTGGCGCAGTGGCAACGATGTTGGCTTGCGTGCCAGACCACCCGGGTTCGATTCCCGGTACGAACGGATTTTTTTCAGTCGATAAATCTGTTCAAAGGCATGGGTATTTGTGTTGTTGAAAATCCCTTCCCACCTTTCCGATCCCAAAGAGCGACGCATAGTGACAGCGATTAGCTAATCACTAGTCCTGTTCTAGTCTTCGTATCCTTTCCATCCCTACTCTCTTCGAAAAAGAGAGGTTGAGCAACTAAATAACAAGCAGTTCTCATAGAAATACATATGTTGAGATAAACTCCATGAGGAGTCCATATGCTCCAAGTTGAGAGCGGAAATGTTTAAAAAAAAAAAAAGTATAATTAAGGATTTCGGTGTTTGATGGAATTCAATATAAAATTTGAATTGTTTGAATGTTGTATTTTTCCATGAGTTCAAATGCCTGAAGATTCCGAAAGGCGAAACCCGGGTCGTTAGCGACAAAACTCATGGGAAAGTACAAAATTCAAAGAATTCAAATTTTGTTGAAGAGTTGAAAAAACTGTCGGGCTCGGGTCGGGTTTGGGTAAGACGTTCGCCAATGAGCCTCGGAGATTTTCGGGCTCGGGCCGGGTAAAATTTTAAAATTTTGGCCCGCGCAGACCTCTAATTCAACTTTTACGGGTATTTCGTCGAATGATATGTCGTACTCATAAATTACCCGCTGTTTACATTGCTCAATCGCTTCTTTTTAGCGAGATTATTGGGGAATATTTATTCTATGTATTTTAGACCAGTGTTCCCCAACCCGTGGTCCACCGAGACTTTCCGTCGGGCCGCAATCAGTATTTCAAAATTCGATTATTATAAACTCAAACGCTTGAAATCAATCAACTCAGATAAAACCCACAAATTATTTATCGACATTTCCATGTTATTATCTGATATTTAGTATTAATAACCCCACAGTCTACGTGTTGCCAAATGCAGCTATATTGCACACTTCTTATCGCTTTAATTTTGGGAAGTTATCTTAAACGATATATTTTTGAAATATTAATTGTCTATATGTTAATTGTCATTTTAGGCGAAAATGTCATTAGAACCTATTCAAACTAGCTGTCAGTCCTCTTTGCCTCCCGTAAAAAGGAAACATCCCAAACTCCAATCATTTTAAAATATTAGAATCAATCTTGCTTCATTACTTAAGCAAACTTTGCGATAGTAAGTCCGAAGATGCCTCTGAAAGAGACGAAACACGTGTCACAGTTTGTAGCACAATACGTGGAATAATCAAAGTTATATTATACTAGTATTGCTACCCGGCTTCGCTCGGACCAGTTTGGGGTTATGTTCACCACGGCGCGTAAATTCAGACGGGCCAAGTTGAAACAACTTTTTACAAAATTCAAAAGTCTAGGTCAATTAAAATGGAATTAAAATGAACATTTCAGACTGGCATTGACATTTCACAGCCCCTTTCATATATAGACAGCCCCAATCTCGCCCATTTAAATGTCCAAATTCAAGGAAAAAATCTAATTTGCTGTCAAAGAAATGTCAAACCTTCACGTAAATAATAAACATTATTATTAATAATAAAAGCCGGGAAAAGGTCAGTAGAAGACTAATTTATTACATTTTGACTAAATGTCTTCGCCGATAAAAATTCAAACATATTTTCTTTCATATTCGTTTTTATGGCAACCCAATTACAGACCCACAGACATACATACGCCGTTCCGGTTTTATATATAAGATAAGCTGTCAGTCGATTGACATTTTACCCGTACGCCGTTTTCGGTTCATTTAAAAACTCAACGTGGTGCATTATCAATGTTTATATATTCATACATTCAAGGAGGCGTATGTTTACAATATATTTATAAATAGCACAAATAAACAAAACATGGATGCATTATTTTGATCGCGGCAGTTGAGTTTTCCAGATCGCCATAAACGTGTCTGTGATCCGAGGTCTATTCTTAGCCACGGGACGGGGTAAAGAATTACCTGCGGGAGAAGATGTTGCCCTGGTACTTGGGCCGGCTCAGCAAAAGACACTCAGTTTTATATCTAATGAAAAAAGTATGCCAATCAAAACTCTTGTTTATAATGTAAGCAGCGTTTCTATTGGTAAAACCTCTAAGGACCTATATATATATATATAAATGAATGTCTGTATGTATGTCCGCTATGGACTACTAAGCCGCTCGACCGATCGATGTGAAACTTTACAAATTTATTGAGTGCACCCCCGCGACGGTTTCTGGCTTACTTACTCCTCCCCCCAACCACCCCCAACCTCCATCCCCCATTTTTTTTTTAAACTTTACGAATTTTTCGAGTTCACTCCTTCGAAGGTTTTTGCCATACCACCCCCATACGCCCCCTAAACCTCACCTCGCCAAACAACCCCCTCCCCCCCAAAAATTTGATATCAAATTTTTACAAATTTCTCGAGTATTGAATACATGCAAATTGAATTGAATATTTGTGTAATGTCTTTCCTTCAAATTTATTTTAGTTGCTGGCGTAGCAACGCGCGCAGGGTACAGCTAGTCTAATATATAAACACCAATGTTTCTTTGTTTGCATGTTTAAAGCCATTTGCAATTTATAATACAATAATACGTAGAATAAACAAAGTTATTTTAAATTTTATCTAATGTTATAAAAATCAAAGTTTGTTTGTTTTTATTTCATGCGTTGCCATACCGTTAATCCGATTGCCATAGACATTTGTCAACTTATTACTTGCACTTGCGCGAAGGTTATAGGAATAGTAAAATCAACTTATAGTAGGTCTTTTATATAAACATCAATGTTTTCATATTTTATGCGCTGCCATACAACTTATTGTTGCACTTGCGCAAAGGTTATAAGCATAGTAAAATCAACTTTCAGTAGGTGGCGCATGTGTCGACCCATAGACAATCGGCAAAAGACAAAGAGCCAACGTCATCGATACCGATCAATGTTAGTGACTTTAAATCGAAATTATTTATCTAAAATATTGTGCATCCGAAAGCACTAATTACAGAAAGGGATATTGTGCATCCAATAAAAACAAACACTTTCTTTCTTTGAGTGGCATTGCAACGCTTGCCGGGTACCGGCTATTAATACATAAAATATGGGTCACAACACAAATACGTTTAAACCCCGACTCATCGTCTTTCAAGGGTTTCAAGGGTCTTTCAAATTTGAATCGTGCACGGATATACTTACTAGAACTGACACTTGAAATGCCTTATGATTCCGAAAAGCGAAACCCGGGTCAATAGCGACAAAACTAATGGAAAAGTGCAAAATTCAAACGATTCAAATTTCATAAATATGCATTTGTAATATACATTTTCGTATTGCATACATCTTAGATGTAGAAATTTAAAATAACTTTGATTATTCCAACGTATTGTGCTACTAGCTGTGACACGTGTTTCGCCTATTTCAGAGTCATCTTCGGACTTACTATCGCAAAGTTTGCATAAGTAATGAAGCAAGATTGATTCTAACATTTTAAAATGATAAAATTACAAAATGGAGTTTGGGATTTTTCCTTTTTCATCTTAGATGTGTTCACAGCTCTGCTCTTACGCAATACTCATTGGAGTGACATAACAATCATACAACATTGAGATGATTATTACACGTATATGCTCCTGAGACGCTCTCGGTAAACCAAAACTTAACGTTGACCTCAGAATAAATTCGCAATGATTCGGTGGTTGTGCTTTATGAAGTGATGGTGAGAGAAATGCCCGAGCCGGTCCTGCGCACGCATTAGAGTGTTTGCAAGGAATATCGGGAGGAAACGGGTGGAGGAGGCTGCGCGGGCGCACGGGGGAGGGAATGGAAGGCCGTGATTTAATGTGCGGTTGTCCGGCTGACCATAAAATGGCCGGACGATGTTGTTACGCCGCTGGAGACGATCTCACCAACGCCTCGCGGGAACATAAGCAAATCCGCAAACCGCGATCCAGCAATACAATTAATATTATTTCTTTGTCAATTCGCCACACAACTGAAGAGGGCTGGAAACCAGGACTGTGGAGACGGAGTCGGAGTTTTTTGGCCAGAGTCGTACTCGGAGTCGGAAATTTTAAAAGTTTGAACTTTTTAAAACATACTCATAAATAGGAAATTTAGGATTTTTTTTTTAGTCGGAATCAGAGTCTTCTGGGCTTTTTGGCCGGAGTTGGAGTCGGAGTCGTCGCGGCGTTTTGGCCGGAGTCGTAATCGGAGTCGGAAATTTTGAAAAGTTTGAACTTTTTATTTTTGCATTTAATGTCATCATGTCATGTCAAATTTGGCTTTTGGTCGGGTTAGGATTGATATTTAAATTGAATTCACATAAATAGGAAAATTATGGAAAAAAGTGACGATATTCAACATTTTTCAGTCGGAGTCGGAGTCGAAGTCGGGTTTTTGGGAAATGCTGGAGTCGGAGTCATATATTTTTTTAACGACTCAACAGTTTTGGCTATTTTATATACTGTGTCATAAGTCTCCATTAATATACAGACTTAATTCATTTGTTGATAATTTTCATGAAAAAATTTAATTTTCAAAAATTTCCGACTCCGAGTACTACTCCGGCCAAAACACCGCGACGACTCCGACTCCACAGCCCTGAAAATAACTAATAGACGTTAGAAATATGAAAAGGATTTATAATAATTAAAGCGTAAGCGATCATAATTAATAAGTAAGTAATGCTCCCGATAAGCGACACTGGCACTAAGCTTTGAAAAAATTGATTTGTTTATTTTAATTATATAAAAGAAAGTTTTAATCCAAATTTTACAAAAAGTTTTATTTCATTGCAACAAGGAAATTCGTACAATTATCACATGTCTTTAGTGTCCTCAATATAACGCATTTCAGTGTTCTTTCATTATATCTTTCTATTGTGTCTACTTAACAACGTGATCGCGAGCCAGCTGGAAGTGGTTGTTGGAGGCTCGCGAATACCTGGGGTGCGCAAAGAAAGATGCGCGGGACGTCGATACTCCATTATTTGCAGTGCGCAACACAGGATAGGACTCAAGTGCGCATGGCAACCTTTTAAAACATTCGCGTTGAAGGTTCTAACAGCACTTGACACTGCTTTGAGATATGAGCTTTTGAAGTTTCGATTGATTAAATTTCACTTGAAACCAGAGCTGTGGAGTCGGAGTCGTCGCGGCGTTTTGGCCGGAGTCGTACTCGGAGTCGGAAATTTTGAAAGATTGAACTTTTTATTTTTGCATACAATATATCAAATTTTGGCTATTGGCCGGATTGGTAGGGTTGATATTTAATTGAATACACCTAAATAGGAAAATTAGGAAAAAGTGACGATTTTAAACTTTTTTTAGTCGGAGTCGTGTTTTTGGTAAATTCTGGAGTCGGAGTCAGAGTCGGACTTTTTGTTACCGACTCCACAGCCCTGATTTATACAGTCAATAATACTAAACGAAAATCAAATATTTATATACAGTGGCTGATTATCACATAAGCGCATGGGGCATAATATGTATTTAGCTATAGAATAATATATATATCTACCCCCGGTTCGATTCCCGGTACGAGCAGATTCTTTCAGAAGATAAATGGACTCTGCAGAGGCAATGGGCGTTTGCGTTGTTCAAAATCCCTCCCCACCTTTCCGATCCCAAATAGCGACGGCTATTAGCTAACCACTTGTCCTGCCCTAGTCTTCGTATCCTTTCCATCCCTTCTCTCTTCGAAAAAGATAGGTTGAGCAACATAACAACAATCAGTTCTCGTAGAAAAACATTTGTTGAGATAAATTCCGTGAGGAGTCCATATGCTCCAAGCTAGGAGATGAATTGGATAAAATAATTGATACATCTGAAATTACTCGAGTATTTTACTACTCGAAACTCGAGTATTTTTGGAAATTTTGAAAAGATTTAACTTTTTATTTTTGCATACAATATGTCAAATTTGGCTATTGGCCGGATTGGTAGGGTTGATATTTAATTGAATTCACGTAAATAGAAAAATTAAGAAAAAAAGTGACGATTTTAATTTTTTTTAGTCGGAGTCGGAATCGTGGTTTTGGCAAATGCTGGAGTCGGAGTCGGATATTTTTTAACGACTCCACAGCCCTGGTTCTAACTGCTGTTGACACTGTTTTGAGATATGAGCGATTGAAGTTTCGATTGATTAAAATTCACTTGTAACAATTAAGAGCAAAGCAAGTAAAGATGTTTCAAATTAATGATTTTTCATGATTTTTTTCATGATTTTTTTTTAAAAAGAAAATACACATGCCAATGCGCCAAATATTCTTAATTGTGAAAGTCATACGAGATCAACTCGATGATAAGTAATGAATCAGTTGTGCACAAAATCAACGATAATTAACATACACCCAGCCCAAGATCTCTTTTGTTCAATTGAAAAAAAATGACCTTGCCGGGAATTGAACCCGGGTCTCCAGATCGCTAGGACAAAGCTCTTGCCACTAGACCACAGGGACATTATAAACATATTTTTTCACAACTATTGCTGAGAAATAATGATCTTAAAGATCTATTGCTGGAAATAATGATGACAATTGTCAAATAAATTTAGTTAAAAAAGTGTGCAGGTGCAGTGCAACTCCGTTATTCAATCAAAGATAATTCTGAAATTCATATATACATATGATGGAATGCGGTAAATACAAGCTTTTCCGACCAAAAAGTCTTTTTAAGGCAAAAATGACAATAAAAACCTTTTCAAAGTAAGGTAACGACTTAACAACATGATTATTAATTTTGTATCGAAGCATTTTATAGGAAATGTGAATTTCTCATTATTGGTACGAAAACCATTTATGAATTAGTAAAAATATGCAATGGTTTTGTATCGCTGGATAGAACCTGATAATAAACACCATAAAAAGCGCGAATGGAAACACCAGGGGTTCTTCGCCATGAAGGAAAATGTTGTCCGCAAAACTTAAAATTTAATTTAGCAAATCTTATAAACATACCTATTGCAAATCAAGATACTAATTATAGTAACAAACCGTTGGCAATAAACTTAACAAAACCATACAATAAAAACTTCCTTGTACACTTTTATTTATAAAAAAAAAATTTTTTTTTTGTTTGTTTTTAATTTGTAAGAATTGATATGGCTTTTATTCTGTTCACATGAAACAATTTCGCTGGCTCAATTGGACTCATTACCGGGATTTCCATCTAATTATGGTTGACAGACATGCAGATTGATTCATTTATTTTATTAAATGCACTAATTTTTGGGCTTTTACTTTGATAATGATAATTCATATTTAATTGATGTTTGATGTATTAGTTTGCATTGCTAGGGGGGCTTCAACATTTTATTTATACCTTTTTCTTGAAATTTGGAAAGGCATTTAATTTAACATTTTAGTTGTTTTTTCCACATGAATTTATTCATCATACCAGTTTCGCTTTTCATTATCAACTTAAGGAATACAATAAAACAGTGGTATTTATTGGTAAATCAACTTCAACGTAAATTTGACAGTTGATTTGCCAATTGTTTGTCAACCGGTCCTGATAAAATAAATTTGATGTGGAAAAATTACTAAAAATGTATTATTATTTTTATTATAATGCCTTTCCACCAAGTATTGACAGTGAACACCTTAAAAGTGAAAACTATACAATAATAATCCCAAAGGTGTATGAAAATTAGTGACAAATTAGCCAGTTCTGTATTCCCGATAATTCTAGATAAATATTTCAGAATATTAAATTCAAATCAATAAAACCAAAACATTGAATAATTTAGTATCGAATTAAAGAGTTAATAAGACTTTTTTTTAATGTTTTCGATGGTTTCGGCGGTAACAATGTGGAAGTTCATTTTAATATAAAATTTATATTAGTTAATAAGTCAGTTCAAGTACATCCGTGCACTTGGAATGCCTGAAGATGCCGAAAGGCGAAACCCGGGTCGTTAGCGACAAAACTCATGGAAAAGTACAAAATTCAAACAATTCAAATTTGATATTGAAATTCCATCAAGTACCCTCAGTCGAATTACTTAATTATTAATAAGATTACAGTTCTAACAACTGTTTTGCTTTACCGAATGTGCTACTTTTTGTGACACGTGTTTCACGTATTTGAGAAGCATCTTCAGATGGACTCTATCGTAAGATTGCATAATTTATAAAAGACAAAAATAAATAAAGGTATTTTACGTTAGAAAAAATCATAAACAGTATTAAAAATTAAAACAGTAAAAAAAAAATATGTCAATTACCCTTAATTAATACTTTCGATGGTTTCGGCGGTAACTTTGTGGAAGTTAATTTTAATTCATTTAATTTAAGATTCATCGTCACAAGAGTGGTATCTATCGACTCTCTTGTGGAGACTGTACAGCTTTTTATGTTGGACAGACAGATAGAAACTTTAATATTAGAATTAAAGAACATATAAGATGTCTAAACTAGATAGTTCTGACGAGGGCGTAAGCCGAATAGCTATCAACATATATATAAAACAATTTATGTAGAATTAAAATACATTGTTATTTTTCTAACCGTATTATAATGGAGTTCTACCAAGTAACTGCCTACTCAATCAATAAATCTTAAAATGTAGTAAAAAAAAGTGCGCAGTTGAACTCAGGAAGTCTGCTAACTCCGTAATTCAATAATATATGATTCTGAAGATATCTTACATGCTAGGATACGGTTAATACAAACTTTTCCGATCAAACGGTCATTTTTACCGGCCAAAATGCCAGTTAAAGAAATGTAACGATTTGACAAAGAAGTTTTCAATCAAAACGGTAGATAAAAACGGCTTATTACGAATCGTTACATTAACTTGTCTGTTCCACTTATGTGGATCCTTACAAAGAAACGATTTAGTCAGTGAGTTTTTTTATCGATATCAGGTGAATGAATTGACAAAATTTACGTATATGATTTTAATTCATATTAAAAACCGGATCTATTATTATAGTCTCAAGAATTCATTCATTTTTAATTCGAAATGAATATACAATTTTTTCACAGCATAGCAACATAAAACATTGTGAAATTTGTACTTGTATAGACGACTACCATCGTGATAGGCACTCGAGAAGAGCTTTATAAAAAAAGCAAATGTGTACATGCGTTAAATCTATGTACACTTGGGCCTCGTTTAACACGGTTTTATACAACAAGGATGTAAGAATTGTGACACATTTTTATACAACACGCATTATATTTATAACACGGTTTGAGGAAAAAAAAATACAATAAACATTTTTCGTGGTATTGGTGGAGAAGATTTTAATGTATGGATATTCATGACATCCAAGAAACATTGGAGGATCAAACGTTGAACGAAGAAGAATTAGTCGAAATTTTTGAAGAACCTACCACAATTAATGACTCAGAAAAAAGTTGCAGCAAATAAGCTACATGTTTCACATTAAAAACAATAAATGTCGGCCTGAAATCGGCTATTAAATTAGATTTTTTTATTGAAAATGATCCTATAATGGAATGGAGTTCGAAATTCAAGAGGGAATTACAAAATATTTTGGAACCTTGTAAGGAAATACGCAATTTTTCTTCAAACCTTTTATAACACGGATTTCTATTACACGACGTTTTTGTGGAAACATATAACTGTGTTATACGAGGCCCAAGTGTACTAATAATATCAATTAAAACACGGAGATGTTTAGCAATATTATACTTACATACAATAATGTTTCAAACACGATGAAAAAAATAACAATGTATTTTAGTTCTACAGAAATTATTTTATATATTTGTTGATAGCTATTTCGACTTACGCCATCGTCAGAACTATAGAACTATAGAAATAGTTGACGAAGTATTTTTTAGTAGACTAAGTATCTAAGTAGTAAAATACAAGATTAGCTTTCACTTCAAGAATACATCAAATCAATTTGTCACATTCAATAACTTAGTATAACCATATAAAATTAAGATGGTGGAACAGAGAAGAAGATGTATTGTGTACCCTGTGTAAAAGGTACATAAACTTGATCTAATGCACGTTTAAAACATAGTTCTGACGATGACGTTAGCCGAAAAAGCTATCAACAAATATACAAAATAATTTCTGTAGAACTAATTACTAATACGGTGGAACGCCGATCTAAAGTTCTCGCGTAAACCGTTTTCCCGCAAGGTTCGTTCATTTTCGAGAGTCAAAACTCACATAAGAGCTATGTTAAAAAAACCAGCATTATCCGTTCCCCGATTTGGCGTCGAAATATTATGGTCCCGTCACAAATATTATCCCAATTTACCGTTTTGTTGAATATTTCTTAGAAACACATTCGACCCCAACCCATCGGTTCGCAGAAAAAAAACGAAACTGCAACTGTGCAATTGTTAACGTTTTGTGGTCATTATGTTTCCGGTGATGTCTTACTTACTGAGCACTGAAAGTGTGTAATTGCTTACGTTTTATGGTCATAATGTTTTCGGTGTAGTCTCACTAATTGAGCACTGTGTCCCTGTACATAATAACGACCCTGGTTTCGACTTTAGGCATCAGCGCAAAAAATAATTTGAACTAATGCGTAGTAAATAGTTTGTATCTCCTGTTCATATACATATCAGGAATAAAAAAAAGTTTATAATAAAATTTTGATGTCAATGAGTTTCAACGAATTCGATAACATATGTATGTTTAGTAAAATCTGATATCGAAGGAATGATATCGTAAAAATTAATTACCAGTTAAAAACATGAAAATGCCTACTAATTGAATATGTGGGTTTTATCCGACGTATTTATTATTGAAAAGAATTGATTTGTTTCTATTGTTTGAATTTATAATTTATGATAATTAGTGATATGTATATAAAAGGTAATAACAAGAGCGAGTTTATGAAGATTACGTTGCTCATTTAATATTGGTAAACTATTCAGCTATGCCCTATTTATTTCTAGTATTTCTTGATCAAATAATTTATGCTCACCCATGTAAAAAATTAATGACGGAAGGAAAAACCCGGATTGTTCAAAATTTAAGCGATCGAACCTTCAGTCGAAATTCTCAATAATTATAAGCAATTTACGACCGATACGAGCGGGGTTATAGAATCAAAGCAAAGCAAACAAATAATTATACCACTAATTACGTTAGCAATTATAAAATATTAACTAATAAGATGCAATCAATTAGGAAGGATTAATCCTTTCATTGTAAATAATGTAAGCAGTGGTGAGCAACCTGTCCTATTTAGGATATTTATTAATTATTAGTAATGCCAAATATTTTTTTTTAAATTTTTTTAAAAATATTTGGCATTACAGCTTGCGCCAATGCGCCAAATATTCTGAGTAGTGAAAGTCACACGAGATTAACTCGATGGTAAATAATGTATCAGTTGTGCACAAAATCAACGATAAATAACATAACACCCAGCCCAAGATCTTTTTTTTTTCAATTGGTCCCCCGATTGCTATTTAGACCACAATATACTATATTAATAATACTGCTTAACTGTTAATACTTATGTATGTATATTTATTTCTAAAAATTCTACACTATTCATTTTTAAACCCTTTTTATTTACTTGTATTACTGGATCGTTTTTTATTAAATGATTGGCGAAATCGGAAAAATTGTCACTTCACTAACTCATTAGATAAAACAATATAATTGCTTACGTAATTAGTAGTATAATTATATGTTTGCTTTGCTTTGATTCTATAATTGCCTCATTGCTTCCCGTAAAAAGGAAAAATCCCAAACTCCATTTTGTAATTTTATCATTTTAAAATATTAGAATCATAAAAATAATAAAACGTTTTTAGTACTTATTCCCAGGGCTGTGGAGTCGGAGCTTTTTGGCCGGAGTCAGATGTCGTGCTCAGGAATGGTCCGGTCCGTGGCGCAATGGCTACGGCTTTGACTTGCGTGCCGGACCGCCCGGGTTCGATTCCCGGTACGAGCAGATTTTTTCAGTCGATAAATCTGTTCAAAGGCATGGGTGTTTGTGTTGTTGAAAATCCCTTCCCACCTTTCCGATCACAAAGAAGAACGCACAGTGACAGCCATTAGCTAATCACTAGTCCTGTCCCAGTCCTCGTATCCTTTCCATACCTACTCTCTTTGAAAAAGAGAGGTTGAGCAACTGAGTAACAAGCAGTTCTCGTAGAAAAACATATGTTGAGATAAACTCCGTGAGGAGTCCATATGCTACAAGTTGGGAGCGGACATGGTTAAAAAAAAAAAAAAAAAAAGTAAATAGACAATAATTAAAATGTTGAAGACTTCTTTCTTGACAATGCTCGCCATGAGCGAAACCGATCCAATAAATTGTATGTGGAATAAGTACTATAAATGTTTTATTATAATGCCATTCCACCAAGTATTGACAGTGAACACCTTAAATGTGATATTAGAATTAACTTGCTTTATTACTTGAAAAACTTTGCGATAGTCCGAAGATGACTCCGAAACACGCGTCACAATTAGTAACACAATACGTGGAATAATCAAAGTTATTTTAAATTTTATATTAAATACAAGTGCATGTGAACGGGCCTTTACATCGCCGGCCGATCGATGCTCTGTCCGATGCGCCGAAAATCAAACACGACGCTATTCTTCTATCAATAAAACTAATAAGAAATCAACGCAAAGTAGCTGTAAACTTGGTGTAAAAAATCCAACACTTAGCCCGAAGCGAGCGACAAAATAAATTACATTGAGATGCATTTCTCGCCGATCGGGTTTTTGCACTGTGCGGAATTTTTGGGCGCCGATAATTTATTGTTTTTGCGATCGTGAAACGGAACAAGAAGAACTAGAACTAGAGGCGGACGCAACCTCCTCCAAAAGTGGACTCGATCACAGAAACTACGTCTACGTGTTTATTATCAGCCCTCGTAATGATCCACTGGGCTCGGATGAAAATTTTATGTACAAAATTGCATTTGAGAATTTTTCCGAATAAGTGACATTTTCAAATTTGATTGTTGTACTTTCCACGAGTTATGTCGCTAACGAGCCGGGTTTCGCCTTTCGGCGTCATCAGGCATTACAAGTGCACGGATGAATTTTAGCAACGCGCATTAAGCGTTATATACCAGGGCTGTGGAGTCGGAGTCGGAGTCGTCGCGGCGATTTGGCCGGAGTCGTACTCGGAGTCGGAAATTTTGAAAAGTTTGAACTTTTTATTTTTGCATTTTATATGTCAAATTTGGCTTTTTGGTCGCATTGATGGGGGGGATATTTAATTAAATACACATAAATAGGAAAATTAGGGGAAAAAAGTGACGAAATTGAATCGTGTTTTTGGTCAATGTAGGAGTAGGAGTAGTCGGACTTTTTTTCACCGACTCCACAACCCTGTTATATACAAAAACAAAAGTTAAATTGCTATTAAAATGTAAATTAGCGAAAATTTGATGTAAACGAGTTTCAAAGAATTGTGTGGGTTTGTTACAATTATCGGGATTTTTAAAAATACTAATGACCAAATAATAACATAGGAATATCTAAAATAAATCTAGGGTTGTATCCGACCTGTTATTAATGAGTTGATTGATTTCTTTGAATTATTACTTAATGATAGTAAGTGCTGGAATTATCAATAAATGACAATTAATCAAAGGGGTACAATAATGGCGAATTTGGAAGATGAAGTTGTTCGTTTAAAATTGGTAAACTGTTAAGCTGAGGTCTGTTAATTTCAGTTTACGGTCAGGACCGGTTTACGCTCATCGCGATCATTTTCAACTGATCATTGTCAACAAGTTGAAATTAGTAGACTAATGTCACATCAAGGTTGAGGTCTGGATGGGCTCGTGTAAGCACACGGGCCGGGTACCGAAGAATTGGGTTCGTACAGGGACCGGGCTCAGGCCTGGGTACACAAAAGTTCAAACATATGTACACACTATTATTGTCCATCTTAATAATACACATAATAAAAATCCATTAAAATTTTAAAAAAAAAAAATATGTTTCGGATCTTGGATAAATTTCGGTTTCGGGTTTGATGTTTGTAAATGAACGTTGGGCTCGGGCCGGGCCAGATCGGAAATAGTCGGGCTTGAGCCGGGTAGTTTTCTAAATTTCGGCCCCTGTAGACCTCTACTGCACGGTGATGTGGGGATTTGTTTGAATGGCTTTGAACGGGTTAAAAAAATATAATAGTGCTGGTGTGTTGATTGCGGCTGTGTAACGGCGCTTAAGCGCGTCGATTAAAGTTAAGTTAATCGCGACGAGTTGTAATAGTTAATTAGTTGCTATCTATAGAACTGGTAGACGGCGCCATCTGAGCTGGAATGGAATCACGCATGCTACACCATTGACCAGTTTTGAAACGACTCATTTGGCCATTGGCCATAATAGGTGCTATACGTAGATACATACTAGACATTGACGATTAAACTATAGTGGGCACTTCGAGATGAGTTTTGGACGATGCAGCTGACAGTGTTTTAATCTTTTAACTGCCAGCATGTGCATGTATGGCGGTACCTCGCACACCACGAATTTTGTTGTAAAAATAAAACGTTCTAAATGTACCTTTTTAAATGTTTATTTGTTAAAACTTGCCGATTACAATGCGACTGTGCCGTCATTTATCCATAATAACAAAATTAAAATATTTATGAGTCATCAGTTAAAATTGATTTTAAGTTATTAAAATCCCGCTTAAAGCTAGCGTCTAAAAGACGTCATTTTTTGTATGATTGGCAGCCATCTGGATAAGGCAGCGTTACCCAAATGGAGGTTTGCGGAACCCTGGTTTGGACGTGTCCCCGATCAGGACTGTCAGATTTCCAAAATCACAGATCGGCACATTTATTATTTGGAACGATCAAAAATTAAGAAAAACAAGAAATTAGGAAAAAATACGGGAACGTATTTTGCTTTATTTTCACGGTGTTATAATGGAGTTCTACCAAGTGAATGCCAATTCAATCAATATAATAAACATCGTATTTCAAAAGCTAGTTTCAACAATACAAATTAATCACGCAGCATACTCTCTCCATTGGATAACGAATCAAAAAATGCAAACTAAATTCTTCTTGCGCTAACAGGTGCCGAAACGTCACCATATGCGCATACCCGCATTAATGAAATGCAAAAATTTCCGCGTCAGTGCGGGGCCGGGTGTTTGGATGTTAACTGGCGAATGTATCACTTTATTACTTCTAAGTAACTGCCAATAAATCAATGAACAGATCGATGACGTTAAGTTGGCTATGAATCGAGTCTCTGTTGGACGGAACGACTCGAGTATCGAGTAGTAAAATTTCAAAATCGAGTAAATTCAGATGTACCAAAATATTTATTATTAATTCAAATTTGTGTATATAAATAAATAGATGATAAATAAATAAATAAGCTTATTTTATTGCACTTATACATTTATTTAAATTTACGCAACATATAATTCGAAAATAATAAGGAATTAAACGTCTCAAATTTTAATTTGGTTCGAAACTTTGTTTTTTTATTCCCGCACTAGAAAAATCTGTTGCTATGGACATCGGTTTAAAAGTTTAAAATGAGTTCAATAGTGCTAACAAGTTTTTCTGTCCGCAACTTGACAAAAATAAAATTTGGAAAATAATCTTCATTTATAACGAGTATCTATCGAGTATCGAGTACAGTGAAAACATAATTCTACGTTTTTCAAAGGACCATAAAAAACAAAGGATTGATGCGGGAAACTAGAAATGCGGGAAAGTTTAAAAAAACTTATTTATTATACCTATAACATTCATTTTTTAAAGTCCTTGGTAAATTATGGATATATGGTCACGGGACAGAATCTTACATACTGGCTTATAATTTCATATTTTGACTTTACTCTTTGAGTTCTTGTGGATTATTATAAAATGTGGAATCAAAACGATTAAATCTGAAGAATAATACTGATTATTGTATGAGTTCTGAAAGGAGAATAGATTTTAATATTAGCCTATAGTAAAATTATTCTTTTTATTTTAAACAAATAATAAACTTATGTGACTGTCTCAATTTGTATAATATTATTATTTGTGCAGTTTGTGGTTGCATTTTTGCTCCTGTAAATTAAAACAACTCGATTATTATTGCGAAGTATTCTTTGGGATCTTCTATTATAAAGAATTTTAAAATTAAAGACGAAACATTTCAAAAAAATCGTAAGCCTTACATTAGTTTCATTTAATATGCTTATTTTTCATAAATCTTTACAAAAATTCTGTCCCGTGACCATATATCCATAATTTACCAAGTCCCTAATACTACGTTTGGCTATTCAATTTCGTCAATTTCGCAAATTTTTCTACCGCGACTATAGAAAATAAACAAACCATGCGGGAAAACGGTTTATGCGAGAGCGTTAGATCGGGGTTCCTCTGTACTTTAAAAACGGACGAGTTTACTCGAGTATCGAGTATTCGATACTCGAATTGGATTCTCTAGCGCAGTGGTTCTCATGTGCGGCCACTAAAGGATTTTGCTGCGGCCACCAATAGATTCATAGTTAATCTTGATATTTAATAAAAAAATGTTTTTTTTAAGTAAATTTGTCAACAAAGACACTGAAAATAAAATATTTTGTATGCATTGCATTGTGTATCAAGAATTGCTTGCTAGCAAAAACTCAACACATACATTTTTAGGTCTTTTTGGCAAAAAGGACTCGACACAAAAATTTCGTGCGGCCACCGGTCGTATCCGTAGAACCGCTGATGTTTCTGATGCGGCCACAGCCAAATTTCCCGTGAGAACCACTGCTCTAGCCGTATGTGACCGAGGATTTTTTTCGCAAGTATCATTAATCACTAACGCGATTCATGTTAATAAGGCTTGCGTTTTAATAGTGGTATGATAGGCGCCGTAAATAAGGCTGCGAAGACACATAAAACCTGACATCCTGCAGTAAATATGCATCCTCAAAGAAGGTAGGTTTAATTTGCAAAAACAGCCAGTGATTCAAAACCAGTTAAACAATTGTTGACTAGACAGTCGTAAAAATTCAGGGCTGGGGAGTCAGAGTCGTGGAGTCACTTTTAAGATGGTCACTGTCAATACTTGGTGGAATGGCCAGGGCTGTGAAGTCGGAGCTTTTTGGCTGAAGTCGTCGCGGCGATTTGGCCGGAGTCGTGCTCGGAGTCGGAAATTTTGAACTTTTTATTTTTGCATTTTATATTTCAAATTTGGCTTTTGGTCGCATTAATAGGGTTGATATTTAATTGAATACACATAAATAGGAAAATTAGGAGAAAAAAATGACGATATTGAACTTTTTTCGTCGGAGTCATGTTTTTGGTCAATGTTGGAGTCGGAGTCGGAGTCGTGGTTTTGGTAAATGCTGGAGTCAGAGTCGGACATTTTTTCACCGACTCCACAGCCCTGGGAATGGCATTATACAAATAATAACACATTTTTAGTACACACTGTTACGTTGTATTTTTTATCAGTTGATAATGCTCGCTATGAGCGAAACCGGTCCTGATCCAATATGTGGAATAAGTAATAAAAATGTGTTCAAAATAGCCAAATTTGACATATTATATGTAAAAATAAAAAGTTCAAATTTTTAAAAATTTCCGACTCTGAGTACCTCCGGCCAAAGCGCCGCGACTACTCCGGTCAAAAACTCCGACTCCACGACTCCGACTCCAAATCCACAGCCCTGATTTTTATTAATCGTTATTTTTCTTCAAAAAGAAAAAAAATATGGTGTGTGCAATACATCGACGTTCTATATTTCATTTTAATGTTTATAAGTGTTGTTCACAGATGGCATTAGTTGAGTATTTTAAAACCGCACGAAGTAGCATACTTTCATTAAGTTAGTTAAAGTAAGAACATCTACTACTTAGACCTAACGATTACGATTGCGATAATCATTCGAAAATTTTATCTTGAAAGGAGGAAAGTTTGGGACACCCAAGTTTTCCTCTACTCTGAAATATACTTACTCCTAGATCTAACTCTTTAACATGATCGATTCATGGCTGTCATGTCCGAGGTAGCTCGACAGTTCTGTTCCGCTTACACTGTGTGATAATAGGCAATTCAATAGGACTAGTGGTAAGCTAACTGCCTCGCTACATCCCGTTTTAGGATTGGGTGTGGTGTTTTCGACAAAATACGTTCATCTAACATAAATCGATTGAATAAACAAGCTACTCGGCCTCGGATAGGACTCCATGCGCTCCGCAACCAACGACGACATTGGCACTCGACCACGAACTTGAATAAGTAATAATAATTTATATTGACAATGCTAGCCATGAGCGAAACCGGTCCTGATCCAATAAATTTTATTTGCGATAAGTACTAAAAATGTTTTATTATTTTTATTATAATGCCATTCCACCAAGTATTGACAGTGAACACCTTAAAAGTGTTTTATTATGATGTTAGAATATTCTGTTTCACTTTTCCTTGAAACTCTTGCTACCAGGACTGTAGTCGAGTGGTCAACGATGTCCGTTGCAGTCTTCGCTAGCAATATTCCCAGTACCTACACGTGTCGTAAATTTATTACGCAATAGATGTGAGGAATTGTGTTTGTGTGCGATCATCCAATCCTAAAAACGAGACCCAACTAATCAAAAGTCCTGCCCTAGCACTATCTCTCTAAAAAGAGAGATTGGATTTAACTAATAATCAAATGATCATTCAATTAATACCGTCTTTGGTGAACATTTTGACTAATCTATCCCGTTCTAGCGGAGAATAATTGCGAGTTTCAACGTCACTTGGTTTCATAATTGAAAATAAATGGGGCTCAGCCTAATATTGATTGAATCGGTATTTACTTGGTAGACCTCCATTATAATACGGTGAAAAAAAAAATTCTGACGATAGCGTAAGCAGAAATAGCTATCGACAAATACATAAAATAGTTTCTCAACTTAATAGTTTGATTGTCACCGTAATTTTAAATAGCGAAGAACAAACTTGAATTTTCCAAAATCAATCCATTGTTTATACACCAAATTCAATGAATGGTCGAATTCAATTTCATCAGTAAAAGATCTTGGCGTACAATTTGAAAGCAAACAATCAATTCACAAAATTATAACAAAGTCAAATGTTGGGCTTTATCCTCCCGCACAGGGTCTTTCCGATTATACTAATGTATAATTCTTTGGTTCGAAGCCGACTTGAGAGTGGATCGATTGTTTGGGCACCGAGGAGTGCGAAATGTGTTCTTATGGTGGAGAGGGTTCAGAAGAAATTTTTGAGAATTCTCTATTTGATACTACATTCAAAGATGCTCACTTTCAATAAATGTCGATATTTGGCTTATATATCCAGGCCAAAATAATTCATTGAAAATAATTTAATGTTCCTAAAATTTTTTGAGGAATCGTCATATTGTTTGTTCTTCCAAGGGGTAGAACCAGCCTCTGGGAGTTTTAACAATTTTAAACGAATTGCTTCGATGTCATATTTATTGACGTGAGTTTTTTTTATGAATAAAAGTTGATTTTGTCGTGAAAATTTCTAATGTTTTATAAATTTTTTTTCTCTCTGTTTTATGATTACAATGTTTTCATCTTGTTTTAATTAATTAATGATTAAAATTATGTATTTACATGTATGTATATACTAAATAAATAAATAAATAAATAAATAGTTTGCTAACGATTTAAAAATTCACTTCAAATTTATCATTAATTACGAATTTTATCAATCTTTCAGATAAAGCCTGTTCACTGTTATCATGGAATTAATTTTAGTGGCATTCAAAATGAAAAAATAATAACACATTGAAACTAATTTACATAAAATTTTCGCGTATTCATATAGATTACGTTAATAGCAATTTTACTCGAAGATCCCTTTAATTTTTGTATATAAACTATATGAACTATTTACTACGCGTCAGTTCAAGTACATACGTTCATTTGAAATGCCTGAATATGGTGAAAGGCGAAAACCGACGAATAGTACAAATTCAAACGATTTAAAAATTCACTTGTTTCAATGGACGAATATCACTTTTGGTCTGATGGCGGAGCATTAAAAAATAACAACGGCAATTCCACATTATTGAATCAGGCTTTTGCTGATGGCGAATTCATGTATTTAATGGGTCAGTAACTAATTCTAAGTTTTGGTCAGTTAAATAAATAAATGGTCAGTTAAAAATCAAAATGGTCAGTTAATATTATAAACGGTCAGTTGTCATTGTATCAGTGTGAATGTGGTCAGTTATTAAATAATACGGTCAGTAATATATTTAAATGGTTAGTTATTTATTAAAAATGGTTAGTATTTAATTTAAATAGTCAGCTATTTAAAAAAAATGATAAGTTTTAGTTTGACAGCTTGTGAATTTTATCAAATATGGTCGTAATAGGCAATTTTATGACATGTTGTTTTTATTTTAACTGACCATTTATTATTTTAACTGACCCTTTAATATTTTTAACTGACCGTTTTAAGTATTTATAACTGACCATTTATCGAATTAGAAACTGACCAAATAATTAGTAGTCATTATCAACTGATGATTACGGAATTATCAACGGACGAATATCATTTCCTGGATTCGAAAGACTCGACAATTTAGCACAATGATAATATGAGTCATTTAGCACGGCATTGAAAAGCAGACAGCCCATCAATTTGATGATTTTATAAGCGTTCAACAATAAAAGAGTTTATTTTGTATTCATCTTGTTACTGCGTATTTATCTACACGTGTTTTTTTCTGCCGTCAATAATTGACGTGGCTTACAAAAAGCTGATTCTGAGAAGCGTTCATCAGCTCTTAATTCCATCAGGTAAAATGGAGAATCAAAGTGATAGACAAGTACTATTGCGTCGCAATTTCATCCTTACAGCACCAGCATTATTTTGTATTTTTTTAATTCAGATTATATTCGCATAAATTTCACATACTGGCAATTTGGCACACCCATTATATTCCTAGTTAGTAAAAATGTTTTATTATTTTTATTATAATGCCTATCCACCAAGTATTGACAGTGAACACCTTAAAATGTTCCTAGTTGTTATAGAGAATATTTTGAAGATATTTTCGGGCTTTATCCATCAGAAAATTAACAATATATATATTCTTTAAGCTTAATCGAAAAATTCCCTTACGCGAGCATTATTCCATATCAGGTTTTACAATCATGATGAGCGCCGAGATTAGAAAACATAATACCGAAATTTTCGGTGGGTATTGATTTATTTATCAAGCACAAACGAATTGATATGAAGAAAATCGTGTCCTTGCACGTGTCATCTTTGTAACACCGGATGCTCGTGGAAAATATTTTTTCTGACGAAGGCGTAAGCCGAAATAGCTATCAACAAATATATAAAATTTATGTAGAACTAAAATACATTGTTATTTTTTACCGTATTATGTCTAGTTAATGCTTATATATGAGGGCTTTGGAAGCATGTTAGCTTTCTACAAAAAAGCATTTAAGAGAACAAACTCAAAAACTACTTTAATGTCGTTTAGTTCAATGCAGAATTTTTATTTCGTCTATGATCTCGTATAACTATAGCCCGATCGTCTGAAACAGACGAGCAACGGGAAGCAAGACTGGAAACCGTTCGAGTTTGCACTGCTCATTTCAGACGAACAATACAATACATTGATCCTAGGAAAATTTATAAATATAGTATAATGTCCTACGCGAGCTACTGAAAAATCCACCGCGAGCGACCGCTTGGCGATCACTGCCCTAGTTCATACCGTAGATAAATTTTACTACTCTTATCATATCACGAAGCGAAGCAATCTAAATAATTGTTATATCCAGTGACGGCTGGTGACGGGGTGTTGGGGGGTGCAAAGGAAGATTCAACCATTTTTGCAAGAGTTCTTTCCTATTCATTGGATTTTAAAACACTTCTGTAGCATGGACTTTCAATTTAGATGTTCGCAATACCAACTGTTTCTCTTCCGTAGTACGGAAAACTAGTTGAATCTTCCTTTTGCACCCCCCAGCACTCCGTCACGAGCCGCCACTGGTTATATTGATGCATAATTTGAATATGATTAAAAATTTACGAAGATGGTCGTGAAATATGGATGGGTGACATAGGGTCATCCAACTGCCAGCCTGACCGAGAGAATGGTCAGCAATATTCTGTGAATCTTCCGTATAGAAATTGGCGGGATCTTTGTTATTCAAAACAGCTTGTAAATTTATTAATAATTACAATTCGCGGAATGCATTATGAAAAACAACAAAAAAAAGATAATAAAAAAAAGAACTCTAGATGGCATGAGAGAAGATATCGTGACCTATTAAGATAATATCGAATGCCGAACGTGTCAGACTCGTTTGTTTTTTAATGTAAAATGACATGTGTTTTAAACGGGTGAGCGATAATCGGATATAGCCGAGAGATAAGGAAACTAACTGGTTGGGTAATCATTAAGACATAACTCCGAAGTCACATGCGAAAATATTGTGTCAAATAAATTAAATATCTGCTTAAATTTACCAATTTGACTTCAGCCGTCGTCCAATGCTTATTGATGATCTCATTTAATCTCTTCGGTGCCGCGGCCGTGTTTACACGCCAAACAATTCCGTGCTCGTAGAACCGGCCGTATAAAAGGCCACGAGCAACGTTTATAACAATTTAAAAATATCGTTTACATTGTGACATCTCTTGGAATCGTGATTTAATACTTGAATTTTAAAGATATTGTATAGTAAACTATAATATATCGATTTTATGTGTCGCTAGCAGGGTATGCGTGGAGCCTTGTTTGGAGGCATACCATTAAGTGGAAGACTATTAATTTACTTTAAGAATTTTGAACGTATTTTTTATTTACATATGAAATTAAATTTACTATGAATTAGTTCCGATTTAAAGCTATTATATTTTCTGTGTGAGTGTTTGTTTTAAATTCAAGAATAGCAGATTATGGGTAAAAATGCAAACTTTTTCACGGGAAAAGAAAGCTCGCAAAAATTGAATCTAAAATAAAACCATTTCGGAATTGACCAGATTCGAAAATTACCTCCTGAAATTTGCTAGAAGAGGAACAATTCTGCTCGTACTGTGGCTTGAGCCCGAGAGGTCGTTTACGGAAGACCTAGACGTTTAGCACTGCACCATGGAGCCATCATCGTAACTAGGGATTCCAATTCCGATATCCGGATATATTCGGCCCTTTTTAAAATATTCGATATTCCGATATTTGGGAAAATATCCGGATAGTATTCGTATTCGAGGAAAGATCACATTACAATCTCTCCACATTTAAAGAATTATTATGAATATCCCGGGAAGTGGTTTTTTTTGCCTTGGGCCAACTCGGGTGATATCAATATCTTATCATTATACTTTAATTTAACGAGCCGGCTAGGAGTCGGGTCTAAAAAAACCTCTATTGCCGTAATTTTATTTATTATGCAGTTGCAAATTTTAAATTTTGTAATACAATGGAACGGTATTGATATGTGTATTTATATGTTTTGTCTCTATCTAAGATTTTACAAAAGTGGGATAAGATTAAGTCTTAAATTATTATAAAATGTATATAAGTGAACAAGGAAACGTTGGTCGTGCAACATCTCTATTTGCGTGCGATTTATACGATTATCGAGACCACTGTCGGCTTGCAAAACTGAAAGCAACTGGCAATTTCTTGTTTATTAAAATATATTTTTGAAATCATAATTTTGTTCATAATTTTAATACTATTGTACAACAGTTTAGCCATGTCAAAACTAACAGGATATCCGAATATATCCGGATAGCTTAAGTTTTACTATTCGATATCCGAATAGTTGATTTTGACGAATAGTTTGAATCGCCTAAATTCGTAACGGAATAAGTTTGCTGACATAATAATCAATTTGAATTTATGAAAATTAAACGTCGAATTAATAAAATCAATATCGCTCGCCGTTCCAGAGGCGAACAATATATTCCGATAGTAAAATAATTATTTACTGATCGATCGATATTCGAAATATTTTTTTATATTTTATTGAGGAAGTGTTTTTATGATTTCAACACGAGTAAAGAATATATTGCGTTAGCTAAAAAATATTTTGGAAACGGTAATTTCTAGTCTAAAAACGGTCAACTACAATAAAAGTCAACATTTCGTTACATTCCTTACTTTGAAAAGGTTCTAACTAACATTTTGACAAAAAAACACCTTTTGTTGGAAAAAATTGTATTAACCATATTCTAGCATATATGTATGATAACCAGGGCTGTGGAGTCGGTAAAAAAAAGTTCGACTCCGACTCCAGCATTTACCAAAACCACGACTCCGACTCCGACATTGACCAAAAACACGACTCCGACTCTGACTAAAAAAGTGTAATATCGTCACTTTTTTTTGCCTAATTTTCCTATTGATGTGTATTCAATTAAATATCAACCCTACCAATCCGGCCAATAGCCAAATTTGACATATTATATGCAAAAATAAAAAGTTCAAACTTTTCAAAATTTCCTAATCCGACTACGACTCCGACTCCACAGCCCTTCAGAATCATACATTATTGAATTACGGAGTTCATCTGCACACTTTTCTTCCTTTTTTTTTTTGTAAAGTTCTAAGATTGCCATCATTATTTCTATCATTAGATGAAGAATTTTATTTATCAATGCAGTGGATTGAGTTGTGAAAAAATATGATTAAAATAAGTAATTTGAAACATTTCTACTTGCTCATTGTCACAAGTGAATTAAATAGTATAATCAATCCAAACTTCAAACGCACATGTCTCAAGAGCAGTTAGAATCTTTTCAAAGTCAGGTGTCAACTTGCTATCCGGGTTTTTTTTATAATAGATTGTTAGAGGCACGCCTGGAAAATGCGCACGGTGAGCGAAACAGGTTCCGATCTTTACATAATATACGTGTAAAAGTAGAAAAAAATGTCTTATATTTATTTAGATATTTACTGCTCGAAGAATTAATTTCGAATATTAAAAGAATCAAGATAAATAGTGCACAATTTTGCAGATTCAAGGGCCAATATTCAAGAAAACGCTAGTTTCTTATTTAATTTATTCGATAGAAATCAAACAAATAATCTTTTTAGTAAGAAATAACCATGAGTAGTAAATTGTTTAATTTCTAATATTTTCTTAGAAGCTGTCAATCATCGGAGGCAAGGCATTTTAAGAGTTAATAATAACAGCTATGAATCAAACGTTTGATGATTTGGTATATTTGAATATCTCGAAAGAAAAAATGTACTTGTTAAACACCTTATCCCAAATTGCGCTATTGTAAATGCCTACACAACATATTTACGGCGATCATTTTTTTATTACGATATCAGATATTATTATGAGACCACTTTAAAGGTGTAAACGGTCACTTCTTGGTGTTAAGGTATTATATAAATAAATATAACAGTCCGGTCCGTAGCGCAATAGTCAAAGTTGTTGGCTTGCGTGCCGGACCGTCCGGGTTCGATTCCCAGAACGAACAAATTTTTTCAGTCGTAAAATTTGTTCTTAGGCAGGGGTATTTGTGTTTTTGAAAATCCCTTGCCACTATCTCAAAAAGCGACGCACATCGAGAGCGATTAGCTAACCACTAGTCCTGCCCGAGTCCTCGTATCCTTTCCATCACCTACTCTCTTCAAAAACGAGAGGTTGAGCCACTGAGTAACAAGCAGTTCCCGAAGACGAAAAATATATGTTGAGATAAACTCCGTGAGGAGTCCATATCCTCAAAGATGGGAGCGGACATGGTTAAAAAAATATAACAAACCTTTTAAACTCTGTAATAAGTGTTTGTCTGACTTTTCCGTATACATCTTTACGTTAGGGTTCAACATAATTTGTAATTCTCACTTGAACATCAAGCTTCTTTTCAGTATAGCATCATATTTTGAAACCGTGTTGTACAAAAAAATTCCACAATTCATCAACCGTGTTATATCAATACAGTGTTTTACGATGCCAAAGCGTATTGTAACTAAGTTTGCTTGAAAAATATATGAACGAAAGTTGACAAACAAAAACGGACTTTCGGATTAAATCACGAAACAAATATAATTTTTGCACACCTTGAATATCCTTGTTTTCATCATGTTCGTATTTTTCATCGTTAGATAATATCTGTATATTAGTTATAGCTTTAATTTTACCTCATACAGTGTTATAAAGCACACCTTATAATAATTTACGTGATCACTTTGTCTTTTCAAACACCTTGGATTATAAGATGTCAGGGTCAAATCCCAGATAAATTACACAGCATGATTTGCTTATAATCCAATCAAATGCAGTGATAACTATGAAGTTCTGATCGATAATCTGTAATGGAAACCATTCATTATGAGAGAATATTTTGAGCTGAGAAAATTAAAGATAAGAGTTTCTCCAGTTGACGAATGGACAAGTCGGCCATGGTCTCAAGACAGGGATTCTCCCATTAAGCAGGCGGTTGAAGGTACAAAGTAAGCCTTTCCTCAACTTGTAAGGAAGGGATTGGGTAATTGGTTTTAGCTTTAAGTGTACGGCCTGAGTTGTGCTACGCTGCTACTCAGGCCTCAACACTTGAGTATGGCCTGATTGGAAGCATTTTTTACAGCGCAGCGGAAAAACACGTGAGACACAAATGCCGGTGGTCCCATAGGCTATTTATTTGGGTGAACAAGTTGGTTGTCCCACCACCCATCCGTTATGTGTGTGCAGCCGTTTTTCACAGCCGCCTTCCATAACGCTATACGATCAAGAAAAGAAACGAATTTACTCCTCACTTACTTGGCCCGAGACAGAGCTGCACGGGACTGATCTTTTAGCCATGCACTAAGGTGCTTAAAGAGAAGAGAAATAGAAAGAGAATAAAAAGAAAATGTGACTTGCTCAGCCACTTTGTTAGAGTGATATTAAGTATCTTATGTATCTGTATACTGAGAATCCGTGGAGTTTAATCTACTTCGCGTTGAATCTGAAGAGGAATCAGGATTATCCCGTTCCCCATATGATGTTGCAAATTTATCGAATGCCTCAAAATTGGCCTTGGTTGAGATCAAGTCAGCGTGGCATATTGGGACCGTATGAGGACGGACCGCAGCAAACAGCTCAGCTCGTTCGGCATTCATCTCGGGGCAGTCCCACAGTACGTGATTAGCGTCCTGGTAGTCGTGTCCACAAGTGCAATCCGGCCTTTCGACCAACTTGCCCAACCCAAATAGTTTGCCGTTGAATTTGCCATGTCCAGTTATAAACTGGGAAGTCCAGTGTCCAGGCGCTAGACTCTTCACCCTATAGTAAAAGGGCGGCGGCGAGAGCAAGACCTATGAGGCAAACTAAATTTGTCTGTCTGCTTTACTGCACGCTACGCTGCTACTCAGGCTCCGTCACTTGTGTACGGCCTGAGTGCCAGCGTTTTGTTTTACAGCGCAGCGGAAAAACACGCGGGTCACAAATGCCGCTGTTCTCACTGGCTATAAAAAAGGACGTAGGCGAGAGCGAGCCTATGAGGCAAAATGAATTTGTTGGTTTGCCGCGCTGTACGTTCCGCTTTAAAACAAACTCTGCAACTAAGGTCTCACAATAAGACTTAATCACATGTATTTATATTATGGCCGTTTCGTGGTGCAGTGGTCAACGTCATTGGCTTCCGCGCCGGGCCACCTGGGTTCGATTTTTTCAGTCGATACTTCTCGAAGGCTATGGGTGTTTATGTTGTTAAAAATTCCCTTTCCACCTTTCCGATCCCAAAAAGCGACGCATAGTGAGAGTAATTAGTTAGCTAATCACTAGTCGTTGTTCTAGTCCTCGTATCCTTTATATCCTTACTCTCCCCGAAAAAGAGCGGCTAAGCAACTGAGTAACAAGCAGTTCTGGCAGAAAAATATATGTTGAGATAATATCTGCGAAGAGTTCAAATGCTCCAGATTGGGAGCGGATATGGTTAAATGCAGGGTTTTTTTGTGTCAAGCTTTTTACTAAATAAAATTATATTCAAATATCATTCAAGAAAAATTTTGTCTAACTGATTTCGACATTTTTAAAAACAATAAAAAATATATGAATAAAGGTGCCGGAACGCCGTTCCACCGCTTTAAATGGAAAAAAAGCCTTGGTTATATATATACATATATTAATATAGATAGTAATATGTTAAACGCAGTGTGACAGAGACACAAGGGGAAACAATCCAAAAAAGCCTGTAGCGAAGAAGATTAAAAGTTCATAACAGCCAGAGTCAAAGGCATAAAAGGTAATAAAACAAAAAGGCCCCTCAAAAGCTCTGGGGACACAAGGTTGACGCCATGTAAGATGGTCGCATCTCGCTGACTGCTTAGAATGAATTATCGGGCACTGCCAAATCGTACAGGTAAAGAGTAGTATATTGCAGTTGTTTTAAACACTTGGCAAACGAGCACAAAGAATGAAACTATCCACTCTAATAGGGTTAACTGACAGCTCTTTGTGGAAACGCATTAGGTAAATAACAGCAGGGCTGTGGAGTCAGAGTCGGACTCGTGGAGTCGGGCTTTTTTGGCCGGAGTCGTAGTCGTCGCGGCGTTTTGACCGGAGTAGTACTCGGAGTCGGAAATTTTTAAAAGTTTGAACTTTTAATTTTTGCATATAATATGTAAAATTTGGCTATTGGCCGGATTGGTAGGGTTGATATATAATTGAATACACATAAATAGGGAAAAAAAATTGTCGTGTTTTTGGTCAATATTGAGTCGGAGTCGGAGTCTTGTTTTTGGGAAATACTGAAGTTGGAGTCGGAGTCGTACATTTTTTTAAGACTCCTCAGCCCTGGTATATGTACTGAGAATCCTGTCTAATGATGAATTATGAAATATTTAACAAAAGGGGGGTCATTATGATTAAACTACAGAACTAAATTTGGACGGCTTATTGCTATCGAGAATATTTTTTTCAAACCAAGCCACGTCAAGAAATTTCTGCTCCACGACGGAGCGAAACGGACAATTTGTGCGAAGATTCAAGTCCAGGACCGGCTTTGTTTGTAATTGCTTTCAAATAATATAAAGTCACGCTTATGCAGCGCAATATATCGATCACTGTTGGAATCCTGTTACCAACCCGTAAATAATTCTTATACAAATAAAACTACACGCGAACTCGCCGAGCTTTTTTTGTGCGCTGCTTCGCCAGCAGGTTAAACCAGGACTTTTTTTACACGAGCCAATATAATAATATATGAACAGCTATGGCGCGGATTGGTTTCAACTACGTGACTCATGAGTCATGATTCCCTCGCTAGAATAATCAAGTAACGTATTATTATCTCACAT